>CAXKWD010000001.1:161046271-161646271 GCA_964059195.1 Ectobius pallidus | reverse complement strand
TATGGTTAAAATCAACAGTAGGCCTATGTGCATCATCGGAGAATCGAAAAAAGCTTGAAAAAGAGTATTTTTAAATTTCAGAGATACTCCAATGCATTTAACGCATGTAGTATTGCATACTATTTTTCTGCGATATTGAATAGGTATAATAAAATGTTACGCGAAAATACTTTCGGAAATTATAACAGCTATTGAAGATGGCCTTCAAGTAGCAAGGGCACGGACCTTAAAATGCATTGACTATTTTAATCTCGGTTGCGATCACTAAAATGAATGCTTTGCGCAAGCGCAGCTATTCCCATTATACTTAGCTGCTGGTTGAATTAAAACTAAAGTTAATATTTTTTCTCTTTCGCCGCCCGGGCCTACAGGACCGCGACCTGTCGGGAGAGGAATGAACCATGGATCACAACACAGACATACTTTTTTCACCAGACAAGGACGTGGTTGGCCTCCACGGATGAGTGATCAGCCCAATGACGAGGACACCTCCGAGACAACACGAACACTTAGGACGAGACACACATTCTCACTCCGAACAAGGCGAGGATAGGATAAAGATGATAATGACGGCCAGATGATATCCGAGGACCACAAGGGTCTAAAGTTACCAGACATTTGTCTCACAGGTGAGGAAAAACCCCGGAAAAAACCCACCTAGGTAACTTGTCCCGACCAGGAATCGAACCCGGGCCCGCTGCGTGAGAGGAGCGAACCCATCCCCTGAGCCACAGTTAATATTAAGAAATAAAAAGGAAATAAAGAAACAGATAATATTGAACCGGTAAAATTTAAGTAGCAATTTAAATAATATGCCATGTCTGCATTACCAAACAAAAAGTTAGAGGGTGTGGTATAATGATGCAATGGCCTGCAGATGAGTGAGGTGACTTTACCAGCATTGGGTACAGGAAATTCAGATTTCCACATGATAGCATGAACGGGAAACGGAAGAAAAGCACTATCATCGAAAAAATATAGAAGCCTAGTACTATCCTATTTTTGTACTGCTTATAATTATGTATGATTATGTCCAGTAATAAAATGTATTAGATTATTTCCATAGTCAAATTCAGCCTTGCTGACACTGAAATTAGAGACCTATGGTACCTTCTTAGATTTTTTGCTTGCAACGGAGTGCACTCAACTTTACAAAAGACAAATAAGAAAATATTTGAAAAAAAGTATGGCAGCGACTAAGAAACCCACAGTAATTGCATGGGAAGTCGCCATGCTGGCCACAATCTCCGTCATTTACTAATTAATTCAAAATACGGAGGAAACGTATACGCTCAATTATGCCAAATTTACTTTACTTTTATATTTAGTTGTATAATATTTTATAGGGCTGCAGGCTATAGGGCTGCAAAGAAGAGGATCCATTAATAAGTTGATGAATAGAAATTACGGGACACGCTGTACCTATGTGCACAAACGTAGGCCTATAGAGCTCATTCTCCGACCAATTCCCATTCTCTAATTAAACTTTATTTCTATTATTCCGTATGATCATGCTCTTCCATTAAGCGGAGCTTTATGCAGCAGTAACTACATTCAGAACACATTAGAGTCCCATCATTGTGGAAATAACGGATTCTAAAAATGGAAGCAATTAAGGGGAAAACTTAAATTTGATTGTAATTTGCACGTTGAGTGAGTGTAGGAAATGACGTTACAAGGGTGTTATCCTCTATATGTATGCTGGAAATGTTGAAGCGAACCCGGTTAACACGTAATTAAGCATCAGGTTAGATCCGTTTCATTAAATATGCATATGGAGTGCAAAATGGAGTGTAAAGAAGTGATATCCGTGTACTGAAGCTCAACAAGAAACTAACAGGTTACATTATAATGCTCATCAACTTGAAATTATCCCGCAAAACCCAATTACTGTAGAGACACCTGTACAGAAAATGCAGTTAAGGCAGCCTGTCAACGTGCTTTCAGAATATAGTCAATTTCGTTAGCACATTAATTGTTTTTGAACAGTACGTGACGGATTTGGATGATGCTTAGAGCCTACAGAAGATGATGGAAATTACAATGTCATTGGCGTTAAAAATATTCAATTATTATGATAGCACAGTGTTATTTATAAAAAAAAGAATGCATACCTGGTATTGTATATAAGTTATATAAGTTATATACAATATATGTGTATATATATATATATATATATACTCATTGCCCTGTATAAACGCACTCAACAGTACCTTACAAATCTCCCTATCTGCGAGAATTCACTTCAATTTTGAATTGAATGTATTGCTACAGATTAAAATTATATAAGTGTATACAAATATGGTTTCAAACGCCACCCGAAGAAGCAAAGCTTGTGCTCGGAGACGGTTCAGTTCAATACAATAAAGTAACATAAAATGAGTAAAATATTTTGGAGAGCATTTTATAATTTTGATGATGTATTGAAAAATTATGAACATACAATACATAGAAACTACTCATACCGTGAAATAGTTGTAAATGGAGATATTCACTGAAGCGTATAGGTAATAATTTACTACAGTAGGTCAACTTTTAATAAATTCAAGCAAAAAGTAAATTTATCTAGTATTCTTTTAATTTCTTATAGAATGCATTTTAATATTAATTTTTCATTTGACATTCTTACTTTTGTCAAATTACGAACAATTTAACATTTTCCTTATTCATTTATTGTTCAAAAGTTGATGTATTCGTTTAATGAACCCAACGTAGGTTCGGTATAAGAAAAAATCGGTATTTGTATAGGCTATGATGTTTCCTTAAATAACTTATTTTGAATTTAAAGCTCGCCGATTGATCTACTCAGGCCACCAGAATTAACTTACAAAAACTACTGCATACATTTTAATAGTTTCTTTAGCTATCTATCTGTCTGTCTTATGTGTGGTACAAGAGGAAATAAAATATATTCCACTGTTTTATCAGTACCATTGGCACGTAACTGGAGGTCATGAGAGCAGTGACACATAGTATAAAAGAGCATTGTAGGATAAACTGCAAATATAACGCCTATATATGGTACCAGGCAGTAAAAATGCGAAGAGATTGTGATTGTGTAAAACTAGGGAGGGGGTAGGCACCATTTAATTATAGACTTACGGTCGGAAAAGCGTGAAATAAAAATTAGCTGTAATTTGCTCATGGAATCGAAAGGGATTATTTTTATAAAAGGAACAGCCTATAGCAGACGTTTTCGTATTTGTTTCTGCTCTGCTGAAAAAAGTTAACGAGATCGAGACTACTAACCAAGTAAATGGATGTAAGCTACAAGGACGGTTAAAAAAAAGCTTAATTTATCAAGGTTTAATGAAATCCCTCGCGGTTTTTTCTTCTTCTTAAATCCGTAGATGTACTACATGTTTGTTGTTTAAAGAAAAGGGAAAAAAACGCGTGCACACGGATTAGGGCCAAGCTATTATTCAATCAAGGTGGTGTGGATTAAGGGGCAAGGAGGGGGCTTTGACGCTATAGGGGCGCTGGCCCCTGGAGAGATGGACAAGGCAGAAGCCTGGTAGTAATGTGTGGATAGCTAAGGGAATGGAGTAATGGATCTATACAGAGCAACAAGATGAGTCTACAAAGACAGAGGAGATTAAAGACATTGGATATAACTGTAGACCAACGACAAGTTTTAAGTTTATTTTAAGGCCCCGAATATGATAAATTAAGTCTTGTTTTCCAAAATTTGCTCCTGCCTCTTACAGGGTATGTAAACTAAGTCTCGGATATTAATAGATGTTATTTGAAATGATTCTTGGGTGTTAGAAGAGGCTATTGGGTAAGTAAACGAAGTAGGTCTATAGCATCGTGAATTCTTTAATCAGCCTATTTAGCACTACACTAGCAGGAGATTATTTAGATTCTAGTCCCCAAAAATGCGTAGCATAAATATTTAATTAAGTCAAAATTAAAACTGCTCAAGTTTTTAAAGTCTAAAAAAAATTGATACGGCATTGCTACTGATAGCTAGTTATTTTGCTTTTCTTCAATTTAAAAATTGTGTTTTTCTTCGGTTTCTTTTATGCCCGATAAAGTTCATCCTTGCAAGTGAAATAATTTGTTAGTGTCTTTTAACGTATTGTTAAAACTTAAAATAGGTTATTTACAAATTATTTATACAGTATTTTTATTTTCTCTGACGTGAGATAGTCTCTTTGGATATCGTAATGATTATAGGCTAAGGACCCTCTTTCACTTTTCCTTACTATACCACAGGTAATATAAATAGATGAGGTATTGTACTCTACCCTAAAATGCGATATCCAGTTTTCACTGGATGCGATGAGGATCCCTGAGTCCAAAAATACTTCTTTCAGAAGAAAAATTGATAGCCTATGGGTCTTTATCACATTGCAATCTAAACTACTACTGAAAACTTCTTGAGCGATTTTAACGAAAAGTGTTCTGACATTCATATATTATTCATCTTAAACTCTCTGTCTCCTTAATTATTAACAAAAGTACGTACTTATAATGTTGAATGATATGTCGACTTTCAGACAGTTAAGAATCCAAAAGCTCTGTTCATGTTCGTCAAAACAAAATAATGATAATGGTGGTATTATTATGAGACATAGATGCTGTTACAGCGTTGGAAAGACAAAAAATGAGGATTCATAAAGATTATAGTTCGTAAAATTATATTAATTTCGATGTCTAACTGTACATTTCAAGTGAGAAAGTGACCACATTATCTTAGGTTGATGATTCATCTGGATGACTTCGAATTTCTTATTTTAAATTTCATGAATTATGTTAAAGATAATATAAAATTCTTTCTTGGAATCGGCTGTATGCTATAATATCTTCCGCATGTCTCACAGACGGAATTTGTGATAGGCCTAATTGTTTTTCGTTCCAGTGGTATTAGGCCTACTCTAGCGTTTTAAAAAACTCTTTAGGCTAGTAAGAACTTGTTTAAATCGATGTCTTAAATAGTACATAATACGTGCACATTAGCATTGTAAAATGTATCTGTATACATGATTATGGTCAATTTTTCTACGACAGAAATGTCCGCAGTCTAGTTATAGTACGTTGTTTCTTACTAGGGAAAAAGATACTGGGTAAATGTGGGAGTAAATACAAAACAGAATCTCCCAGGAGAAGAGAAATTTCTCTACAAGTTGCTAAACAAAATCTCTGCTACGTAATTAATTCGACTGGGTAAATAAACTGATCTGTGTTTTCCAGGTTATGATGTTGCACATTAAAAGATGCAATTTTGCGAGTCCTATTCGTTATCTTCTTTAATGACAGAAGGCTCCTTTCTTTCTTCTTGATAATAAAAAAAAAATCCTTTTCCTATTTAGCCATGCAAGTAAGTTGTGTGAAACAAGCTTTCATATACAGACTGCATGGAAGTACAAGAAATGTCAACAAGAACGTGATTGAATGAAATTTTCAATCGTTATGGTTGTGTTACTGTATTGCGTATTTTTAAGAAAATGTAAATACTTCATATGAAAATACAGCGCCAGGAGATCATGCAAGAACTAAAAGTCATTTAACAATTCCGAATTTTTGGAAGTTCATCTACTATTAATTTCCGCAGAGTAGTCCAGTTTAGGGTATATGTGCTCTTTCTTTAGATTTATTGCTCAAGTAAACACCCAAGGAGGTAGTCTATATCTTGTAAGCTCATCACGACAAAATCATCCCTAACCCTAAACGACAGAAAGGAAAGTACTTGAAATTTAAGCATATCCAACCCCTTAACTTGGAGGGAAGGTGGTGAACTACCTTATTTCTTCTAAGATCGGCTTTTGAAAACATGTTATTAACATAAGTGTTACTAAACGTTCAGTTACATGTATCTGTGTTATAGCAAGTATATAAAAAGGCTCGACTTAATTACCCTTTAACTCCAACAGGAATGACACCAACAAGAATACAGACACGTGCTGGTAATAGTAGGAGAGTATGGTTCAAGCGACAAAGAGGGTTCAAGTGACAAGTATCTACTTCCTTCGGAATAAATTGACACTCCATATAAACATTTCCAAGAAACGCTCTTTTCCCCAGTGACAAAGCCTCATGAGTAACGTCTAAGTCCACCTACATTTAATTCTCAGGACATGTAGGTATCATGTTGACCTAAGGCCGTTTATGACCTGAATGATGTGCTCTTTGATCAAATAACGTACGATAATATTATGCACTCGTGAGGTTATGAAAAATCCTTGGTTTTATTATAGAAATTTGCATGGTAATTTTAGAGCTCTTTGCCATTCTACTGATAACAGCTGTAGTGACGCGTTTACTAATACCTTCGTTAATGAATTAATATAAATTCATATATCAGTCTCTATCGGCAAAAAATATCCACAAAATACAGTTCAAATAAAAAATAGTATGGTTGTCATAGCGAACCACATAACCTTCCCCCGATGTATCTTTCATCCCCTTTTGGTAGGCACGGTATATCCGTATAAAAATGTGTAGTCTATTTATTTGGACTTGATGTAGTAAATCAAAAGTTGAGTTTATATGAGTGACATAAATCAGTTTTACGATTCTACATAAAACAGAGATTCTAATCCATCTTCCTTCTGTGTATGACATCCATCGTATAGTCAACTCCAGTCGATGGGGAACTTCATAATCGGATAAATTAATGTCGCTTAGCCTAGAAAGCGAATCCAAATTCACTAATAACAATAAACCGAAAGCAATATGTTCAGAAGTAAGCAATAACTCAGTCCTCTTAAAGTTGTTTTTATCCAGCGATAATAAAAATGTATTCTTTCTTTGATTAAAAAGAACAGAGTTGTCACCATATCACTTATAACGTAAAATTAAATTAAATAGGAATCATGAGAATCTCTTAAATTTATCAGCTTTCTATTGATTGCCGTGTACTATGAAAATAGCCTTCTTCACCTAGTTGTAAGTGTGCAATATTTTACGGCCAAATAAGTTTTGTATTAAGGATCTAATGTTCATAGGAAATCTTACTGTCTTAAGATCTATTTTTAGGGCAAATTTATATCCATGAGAGCTTCTCAGTAACAAACTAAGGCATTACTAGGGAAAAAAAAGACAAAATAATTCTTAGATCACCGGGATCAATAAGGGGCCTGAAATCTTACCCACAGAATGGGGCCCATTTTCTAAAGTGATTCTTAGTTTGAAAGGCTAACATGACACTCACTGGATCATCAAGGGCGAAACGGAAATTTTAACATTTTGTTTGTTCTAAACCACTTCGAATCACAAGCCGTAAGCCAGCTGTCAGGTTTCTCTATAAAAAAATCTGTAGTAAGCCTATATAAATGGGCAAGTGAAAAACATTTCATTCAAATTATGTTTAATAATACTTTAAAATTTTCGTAGTCTCATTATTTTTGAAAAAAAATTTAAAACTTGTTTCAAACAAAATATCCTATTTAATAAAATTTGCCGACAAAGAAAAACATGAAAACTTGCTAGACTTCTTTATGTCAGGTTATGTATAACTCGACAGGGAGAAATACGTATTATTCTAGTGTACTTTTGAAATTAAGCTATTTACGAAATGCAAATAATCGGACTCCATTCGAGAGCAAGCTTAATTATGATTATTATGATTATTATTATTGCTTTATAAGGGCCCAGGAAATGTTATGCTTGTCAAAATCTTTGAATTCGATACTTCATTCGTTGTTACACTTCCACATAACGAATGTAACCATTAAATCAACATTATAGTATGGCTCATATTACTTAAAAGTAAAGTAGTTTTTTAATGGGAAAATGGTAGACTCATTACACCTCACATTGAGAAATTCTTAAAACAGTTCATTAGTGATAACATTCTGAAATATTCTCTTTAACTTTGTCATTTTTTCTCTTCCTCCGCATGGCCACTAGACTATAAGCTTTATCTATTGTTTCCAGGGATCTCGTCCATCAATGTGGAGACATTAGATATCAGAATTTGATGTAGCACATGCTGACGGTGACAGCTTATGAAGACGTTTCTTCCCCACTTTCCTCTGCTCTCGTAATCCATTGATAGTACTCTCCAAAAATTTATTTTCTAGGAAAGAAGATCCAGAAGTCCACTCCAGATCTTACTAAAACAATAAGCATGCTTTTCATTCAGCTGCCCATCGAGTATTTGAGGGGAGAGGATGGTATATTTTTTTTAATGTTTTCCTCGGTGGTGCAAAGTATGAATTTGTTTGAATATAGAGAGCTCATTGTTAGGCTATAGCAAGTTACAATAATTCATTTGGTGGCTCGGATTTTTAAAACAAAAAAGCCCAAAACCGGGTTTTACTAAAATCGATACATCTAAGCCATTTTTAAAGAAACAATCAAACATTTATTTACATTTTACACCCATTACGTAATTACTTTCCTGGGCACGGAGTCCTCCGGGAGGGACTTTAAGCTGGGGGTCCCGTGTCCTAGATTTACGGCACGTAAAATAACTCCAAGCCTAAATTAGAGCCTCTGGACAAAATCTCTCGGCCCTTCACGTCCAAGAAATTCTTAGTTTCCAGAGGGGGGTTGCGAGGCGATGGGCTTACCACCTGTCCCTCTACCCTCTCTCGGAAAATAAGCATATCAAAATTAGTATAGGTAATGAAACCTCCACTTGGAGGCTCCTTCGCCCCACCTGGGGATCATAGGGTACCAGATACGTAATTACTTTAATGTGGGCATCGTAATTAATTTAGTAGACAGTATTTGTGCACTTTTCTTTTGTTGCCATATTAGTTAAGAATATTTATTTTTATTCTTGTTTTAATATCCACGCAGGTTTGTTAAAATATTATGTTGACATGATAAAATTTAAGAAGTAGACCCACGAGATAACAAATATTATGCTCGCTCTAAAATATTCCAATAACAGTTATTGTGTGACATATTGTATAGGCTTATTTCTCCTATGCACGGTTTCTTCAGAGCGGCAACGTGAATCGGACAAATGAGGACTCTAGTCAGTAACGAATCCAGTCTTTGGAACGAATCTCTGAACCGAACTTCCTGAATACTGTAATCAGTAGTTTGTTAGGCCTATAAGCCACGTGGATTTCCGTTTCTTTAAGCACGATAATTTGAAGAGCCTACCGAGCATTGCAGAACTCAACTGGTAACTGGTAACAAAATCAGCAAGACTAACCAAAATAAGATTGTAAAGATAGACATAAGTGATAAATGGATATCCAACAAACAAAGTTGTTGTCTGACATATTTTAAAGAAAAAGCTTACTTAGAATTTATGAGCATAGATCTTGATTGACTGAT
Source organism: Ectobius pallidus (assembly GCA_964059195.1). Taxonomy (NCBI): domain Eukaryota; kingdom Metazoa; phylum Arthropoda; class Insecta; order Blattodea; family Ectobiidae; genus Ectobius; species Ectobius pallidus. The sequence continues at coordinate 161,637,031 of CAXKWD010000001.1, read as the reverse complement.
CTCTTAGTTGTTGCTGTACTTAATTAAGGAACATATTAAAAACAGTTAAAGTAATTGAAATCTATGTAAATATGTGCTAAAATCGATTAAATGGATCTAGAAGTGCTTTGTGTGCCTGCGAACAAATTTTTACAGCTAACATTGTTTCCTGGAGTCTTTGCTACTTGCTTATTAACCATTAAATTAGTGCCTTGCATTTTTTTTAAATTAGGGGAAAAATTGCCAGAAATAAATTTATTTTCCTGCAAAATTATAGAAATTTGCACAAGAAATATATTATGGGACAAATATGGTGAAAACTATTCTGTGTGCACTTCGAAATATTTTACCATTAATTAATTATTGTCCTTTTGAACAGATTGGTAGGTTGTAGCTCCATGGTAATCCTTGACTAAGGACAGCTATCATTCGTGTTTATTTCTCTTAAATTAATTCTCGCCAAATAAACGGATTATTCCTTAGCTCCATTGCTTCCCCGTCACTCTTATTGTGCATAACTTTATTCCTTTAAAACCGTGCATAACGAAAACAATATTTTTTCATTAATCGTTCATCAGGCAATTCACTGATTTATCTGCATGAAATCCGGTTTAAGAATATGTGACATTCCTCTAGGGTTTAAAATGATGCAATTAAACATCATTTTATTATTTATAAGACCGATGTAATGAATTCAATTGCCATTAAATGGTAACATCGAAACAGATGGTAGTGTATTATCAGCGATCCATAATGCATGCAGCAACGTTTAATATTTAAAGTGTAATATTGAAGCCGCATTAGCCATTCTGGGTCGTTGTGTATTGATACTCCAGCGGCTCTGGGACTTCCGTAAACCTTTTAAATTATGCAATAATTATAATTGCTTATCGCTATAAATTTACATTGGCTTCGCGATATACACCAACGAATTTAAGATAATTCAGTCCTTTTTCTGCTCTCGGTATGTGAAGGTCCCTTTACGTATTTTTTTAATTAATTGTGTATGAAATATTAATTATGGTCCTGGGAAATTTATAGAATTGAATTATGGTTGACCATATATTATAATTCCTCAATGTCAAGTGCATAATTTTATGATAAATAAATATATACAATCTAGTGATAATTTTCTCTTCTGTAATGTCCACTGATAACTCGTCTGTCTGTTGTAACACAGGAATAAAATAGTATTAAATAGGATGAAAATGGTTATACCAATTAAGTATGAAATGAAATAAAATATTTCTCGGGAACGTCGAATTTCAGTAAATTTGGAAATATAGTTCTGCTTATGGCAGTTATCGAATATCCTTTATTAAAGCTATATTAGTTCAGATGATGTTAACAACGACAACGCTGATGTTTTTACGAGTTCCACAGCTCATACAATAAAACAAACAATAAAATGTAGGGTACAATCACAGCAGTACATTCATTTAGCCAGAAGGGACCACAAAATCGGGATGGGATATGGTTTGCTTAATCTGGTAACCAGGAGTAAGAGTGCGCATGATCGGCTAACTGATCGATCCCACTTTAATAGGACAGTAAGTTTTGTTTGGACACAGGAAGAGGTGTCGATGAAGGAAAAGGAAGGAGGTGGCGGAAGACTGAGAAGGAAAGACAGGATGAAGAGGAGGAGGCATGTTTGCAACAAAACAGCGGACAACATCTTCATAGAGGAGAAAAAAAAAGGCGAAGAAAAGATGAACAAAAGCAACGGCATATCACCACACGCCATCATCAATACCACCACTACCACATGCTACCAGAATGTTGTGGCAAGCTCATGACACATCGGAGTTTAAGCAGGTTTATGCAGGAAGTGGAAATGCTAGCTATCCCACCCCACACTTACAGGGCTCAGCCCGGATGTTGCGTGGCAGATGGACCAACCCTTCTCCCTGTGTCCTAAAACATTTTGAGTCCCTATTTTCTGTTACCGCTAGCTGTCATGCTTGGGATGATATCACTCGGTCTACTGGCCATGATAAAAGAGCAATTGGACTGACTCGCAAGTCATCTGTGATATTTGTTAGAAATGTCATCACCCGAAACATGTGGAATATTGGCATGTTATACAGTACGTCTTCTCCAGGCTTCCTGTTTTTATTTTTTCTAACATGAATGGATGTGTTAACGCACCGTTTCGTGATTATATTTTATCATCTCAGAACTTTTTTTGCGGAAGAACAGCCAAAAGCAGGATTGGCAGGATTGGGTGTGATTTTCGTCCAAAATTAACACGACAAGTTTAAAATGAAATCAGGTTTTCTTTATAACTTATTCACTTCACTCAGCCTTTCTGTACTTTTTCTTCAGATTAAAGGGGAGAGTAGACAACATTAAAACAAATGTAAAACCTGGAAAGGTAGAGTCAGACTGAAAAATTCAATACCATAGCCGGGTTTTGAACCAGGATCTTCGGCTCTCCGTGCCGCTGCTCTACCATGGAGCTAACATGGCAACATGATGGTGATTTTTCAGTCTTGCTATACCTTTCCACCTTAGCCTACACTAGGGCTGTACCGATTAATCGATTAATCGGCTCGATTAATCGATTAAACGTTTAATCGCCGATCAATTACATTTTCCGATTAATCGGTTTAGTCGAATTCTGAAAAACGTTTTTCGAGAAACGGGTCAAATGACCAAACTCCTTTCTCTCGCTTTTCCTGCCTTGGCACATCATGTGTCATTCAGCTTATGGTGTCCAAACAATTCCCGTTATTCAGGAACCTGAAGGGTAGTTCAGTTAAAAAAAACTCGTGTGTCTCAAGTCGTGGCTGAAAACGTAACGGGAAATATAAGTTTTGTATATATTTTTTCCACTAGTTAACTAATAATGGTATTCATTAATTCAGGATTTCTTCTGATTATCTGTAGTGTAGTAGTTATTAAGCGTGTAAAAAATATTAAGTGTACACTATGGTTTCCTTTAAAATACCGACCTGTTTATCGATTAATCAGTAGATTAATCGATTAAAGTCAAGCGTTAACTCGATTAGAAATTTTAATCGATTTTCTGCCCTAGCCTACACACGGCTAGTGTGAAATAATTATTAATTCCAAATGTAAAATCCTTTTTGCGTCGTTTGATTGAGTCATGGTTAAGGATATGTATCAGGATGTGACAAACAGCAAAGTAAGGATATGTGGTACGGAACATTCACAAGTCTACTGAAACCTGACAGGCATTCGCTAATGAAATGCTGGTCCGTATGAACTAGAAACCCTGAATTTCTTGGAGATGTTTTGTTTTCAAACTAGGAACATTTCATATATCAGGATTGTCAGTCAGCATAACGTAAGGATTTGGGGTGTGAAAAATCCACACGTCTACCGTACACATGCCCGAGATATCCCAAAAATAAATGTTTGATATGGCCTGATGAAAAACAGGATTATCGGCTCATTTTTCTTTCACGAATGACAATTATTTGAGTCTCGCTTTCTAATAATACAGCACCAAAATAATGTTTAAATATCTCATAACTTCTTAACAGTGGTTAAATAAAGTGTAAGAGGTTGTATCGGAATACTGGAGGCCTACTTTAATATTCTTTCGTTATTTTACTTTAACCTTTTCACTTCAACTTAGCAGCAAAAAAAAAAAATTGCATAATGGCAGAGATATATACTTAATACACTAATGTTTTTTTCTTAAAATATGAAGATTTTATCAGCGTATTTAAAATTGTATCCATGGAAACCAGTTATTCCACTAACATTTTCATAGTTGATATCAAACTTATAAAATACTAGTGATTTTAGTTGATGAATTCTTATATTACAATATAAGCTATATAGAACTTATATAAAATTTATAACCTTATAAATTTTATTGCCCATTAACGTACCACAACCAGATGTAATCTTACGACACTCAATCCTGAAGTCAGTTATGGATGAATAAATAAATATAAGTTACCAACCTGCTATTTTCTTAGGTGGTTCGAAATAACTCAAATATTTTCGTTAGTGGTACAATAGTCCGCTCTTCTGACAGAAATATGCATAACTATGCTGAAAACAGAGGAGTTTGATTATTCTGCAGTTTTGTAGCTTCTATCATTCTGAATACTCTAATCATTGAGCAAAACTGCTGAAATAAAATTAAGCCTTACATCTCTTTGTAAAGTGAAATGAAATAAAACAAATTAGCAAGAACAACATAATTACATGAAGAACATTTAAAATTAAAGCTTCAAATGTAAAAAAATAATGTTTATAAAGTAAAAATAAGCTCATACTTAAGGAAGAGGAAAATAGAAAAAATCATATTAGCCTATACATATAACAAGTTGAGATGTAATAATCCTAGAGAAAGAAAAATAGAAAGGAATGTAAAGGATCCTTAGACAAAAATAAAACAAATAATGTTGAGAAAATGTTTCCTCAAAGTCTACGAAGTTATGCTTAAAAGGAACGGTTACATTTAAATGTTCCAGTACCCGTAGAAGGATAATCGTAACATTATTTAAAGGGTCCAGAATACACTCATATAAAAGATAGCGAAAATAAAATAAAAAGCAATTCTGTTTTATAATTCACTACAGTAAGAAAAATATTACCTCTTTAATGAACGAACTTAAACAAATGTCTTCAGTTTTAAAGAAATATAAGAAAATTACATAGTTGAGCGGTAGCCAAACTTTCATCCAGAAAGAGTTTTCTTCAATTGCATAATAATACCTTACATTCCTTCGTCTGTCATCCTAAAACAGAGTTTCTCCTCCCATCATTCCACGTGCTCTCACAAAATTAAAGCTTCCTTTTCACCTTTTAGTTTTCATATCCAGCTGAAATAATCCATCTATTCAGTTCGCCCTTCAATTCTAAAATGCTTCTGGTTTCAACAGAGTTCGGGACTTAACGGTGTTGTGAATACAGGGAGCTTCTGTTTCCTACCTCATCAAAACCACTTCCTCTTTTTGAAATACTCTTTCACTCATTCAAAAGTAAGAGAATCCTCTTTCTTTTTTCCCTTCTCCAACTCTCTTAGCTTGTACTGGTGATTTTTTTTTTTAAATTCCATGGGTGAAAAACTAAAGAAATATGGTAACATAATAGAACTCCTTAAAAATGATCTTCAATAATAATTCTAAAGTGAAAGTTAATTGCCTGATGTAATGCGATCATATTGATAGAATTATTCTTTATATCTGAATAATTGGGGTGATGTATTTTAAAGAAAATTTTAACAAAATAATATTTTTTATTTAAGGAGCTAAAGTGATTTATGAAATATCGTTACACAATAGATTTTAGAATTATTCTGTATATCTGAATAATTGGGGTGATGTATTTTGAAGAAAATTAAAAAAAAATAATATTTTTTATTTAAGGAGCTAAAGTGATTTATGAAATATCGTTACACAATAGATTTTAGAATTATTCTGTTTTTCTGAATAATTGGGGTGATGTATTTTAAAGAAAATTTTAACAAAATCATATTTTTATTTTATTTAAGGAGCTAAAGTGATTTATGAAATATCGTTACACAATAGATTTTAAAAGTAATCATTTTTATGTCAGGTTATGTATAACTCGACCAAGGCGACTAAATTCCCGAGAAGAAACTATGCACATTAATAAAAATATAAAAAACCTAAATATTTGAATAAAGGCTTCTCTGGTTGGCTTGGAAGTACCAAGCTAGTCCAACACATCACTTCATTATCCCTGAGGAAGGAGGCAGCGTTCGCCTTTGAAACGCCGGAGGAAATCGACCTTCAAACATGGCTGTCCCCCCGAGAAGCCTTTATTCATATGCTAAGCCAGGAAAATCTGAAATCATACACCTAAATGTTTATTATAATTGTGATAAATATAAGATGAGACAAAGGATTTCATTATTACTTTCCTTACCTACAGAGAAAGTACTGCATTCAACTCTCAAATTTATATCGAGTTTTAGAACACATAGGCTCAAGGAGTCGAAAAATATACACTTCAGAAAAAGTGTATTTGCGTTTATATTTGTGCTTGACTGTGAGTGAATAGCACAGCGCGAAAAAAGATCTGATATAAAACATATAACTTCCTCCAACCGGAAGCTTTAGTACTTAGTACAATGTACTATAATACATAATATACAGTATTATATTATAATAGTATATGCATATTATGCAAATCCTGTAAATTATCTTCGTGTAAAGTGGTTGTAAAAATGAAGAGAAAGTCGTTGGCACGTTTCAAATCGCATCCCAGAAGGATATAACGTACTCACGTATTTTACTTTGCCCTTAACATAAGCAATACATCTTTCTCATTTCACATTCTCATAATAAAATAAGAGGCCGTATTACTAGGTGTTGTATATTCAGCTGTTTCAGTCTGATGCAAAGATTCATTGTACACCAGACAAGAGTGAGTTCCTAAGATCGGTCGCTGGCTTACATCTACCCTTCAGAGAATTTTCCCCCAAAAATGTTTTAATTAAAAGTTTTAGCTCTTAGTATAATCATGTCTTGTATAAAATTTATATTAAAAATTAAAATTAATTAATGTAAAGTGGCATTAAAAATAAAATTTGTCGTCAATCTTCGTCTCACATCCCAAGAAGAAATCTAACACGGGTGTAAAATGTTCTTTTAGGTAGATTTTCGAAGAAAAATCTACCTATTGCAATGGATACCACTTTATGATTTTCGAAAAATTCTTTCATATCTTTACGTTTCATGCTCCCCTAAGTACGAAACCACCGCCCGTTCAAAAAAAAATTTTGTGATATTTATATATATATATATATATATATATATATATATATTTATATATATATATCTTTACACGATAGCGGCCGTAATTTTGAAGATATTTGAACCAAATTTTATTATGTTATTTCTAGGCCCAATAGTTCGGACAAGTTCGTTAATGGGCAAAATTGGCCCAAGGGGGTGGTCGGGGGAGGGGGTTGAAATTTTAAAACATTTATATCTCGGCCCCTATGAAGTATAGAGGGAAACTTTGTTTGAATAAATTCGAGTACTCCCTATGGAGTTCACAGTGACACCAACAATTCGGGAGTTCGAGTGAGGGTGGGGGTGGGGGTGGGGGTGGGGGATGAAAATTCGAAACTTTTGAAACCACGTCTTGTGGGGTATCGTTGAAAAGCTCTTGATGAGTACTCTACAAATCAATAAATAGTTTCTTGATAGCTCTCATATGACGCGAGATTTTAATGTTTGAAAATAATAACACTTAAAAGAATTATTATAATATCATAATTTTGTCTTGTTTAGCGGCTTTGCTAATTTTATTCATTGTTGATCTAGCGCACGGCCTCCCAGAATATTATATCCTATTCTTGTTGTCAAAACAAATGATTGTAGGCTCTTCCTCTTTACTGAATTCAGTTCTTATTACTGCAGGTTTACCATGCCAAGGCTAAAGAAAAAGAGTGCTATGCAGCGACAATAAATTAAACCAAAAGCACTTCGAAATCTACCTCCGCCTGTAGGCCTGCCTAAAGGGATTTTTTTAAATTCTACAAACGCTTCTAATCCTTGAAACAAACAAAAATGTATATTTTTGCAAACATTTTCACTTAGCTTTCAATTTCGATTTTAGAAAGCATCAATTAAACCAAAATAGTAACAAGGAATCCATTAATCTCCTCACATTTTTCAATGAAAGATTTTCATTTAATGAAACAAATCGAAGCAAAGCTCTTAATATTATCGGAAATTTGTGATGGAAGCTATAAAAGAAAGATATATTCAATATTTAATCCCGATAATATCCTGTAAATAATTACTAAAATGGTGTTAATACATTATTTTCTTCTGAAATTACTTATTTTCACCGATATAGTATTAGACTTTCATAGTATTCCAACGTAATCAATATGTTTTGAAATATCTATTTACGTGTAATTCTACTTCCATCTTAGATGTACACTGCTACATATATTTTCTGTATGCTTGTGACACTTGTTTTTACTTCTTTTGAAGGTGTTTACTTTCACCTTCCTATATTATTTTGTTTATATACTTGCGATAATTTTTACTACTCCTTAAACTTCACTTTATAGGACTCTCATAGGACTCAAATGCTTGAAGACATATAAAGGTTTCTTGCTACCTAAATTTTACTTAATATTGCAGGGTTATTAATGACAAGAACTGATACGGTACCACTTTGCATATATTAGTTAATATTTCAGCCAAGTCGTTTGTTCTCTAATTGCAGTTATTTATCATTAGTGTAATTGGTCTGATAATGTAACTTCATGTAATATCCAGTACCTTTGATTTTCCTCATTGTACTTGACTAATGATGTCCACTTGGATAGCAAACGGCTTTGAAATATGCCCCAGTGCAAGCAATTAGCATTAGAGCTACGAATGTCCAGGAAAACGTTTCACAACTGTCATAACTTTAATTACGTTAGGCTTCTTGTAGTAGCCTGAGGCACTAATGGGAACGAGAAGCATCCATTTGAGAACTCCTACATGTTCAGTAATGTTCTTATTTGAAATAATGTGAGTAGGTTTTGAGATATGCACACTACGTGCATCATGATCAGGCCTCTACAACTGGCGGCCCACGGTCGCATGTGGCCCTCGGAAGTTTTGTTGTGGCCCAATATGTGAAATAAATTATTAAATGTAGTGGAGAGGAGTAAGAAAAGCCAAAGCAAAAACTACACGAAAGAAGCGTTGGCATTAAGAACTAAATAAGAATTTGTATAAAGAAGTTACAAAACTCTTATAAAATTTAACTTAAATATTTAATTAAAATACATGTTCAACACCGTTGAGCTCGATCAATACAATAAAATAAATAAGATAACAGTTGCTGAACTAAGCTATAATTTATTATCTGTCGCCAGAATAGAGACACCGAAAGGCCTAGGTGACAGATCATAAAATATATCTTAGTTGAGCAACTGGTATCTTATTTATGTTATTACATCAAATGTTTAATGTTTACATTTTCCACAAATTTGGAAACAAATTTTATTATAAATGTATCAGGTTTTCTTACATAATACTCTATACGTATGTCATGCTGCTGTGACAATTTCCCCTAAATAACTGTACACTGATTTCACCCGCAGTCTTTTAATTAAAATAACTGTCTGTTAAATTCTGTTATATGATTAATTTCTTAACATCGACTCGACTAACTCGGAAATGATAGACGTGGAATGATAATTTGTAAATAATCTAATTTTCAAATTACCATATGTATAACACCCAATTATAGTTGTACAATCTTTTCATAAGTAAGTCAGGATCTTACCGAACGAATATGGTAAAACTTGAAAGGGACATAATAACGAAATGATAAATAGTATAACATTGATTATAACTTAACTATACGTTCATATAACAGCATAGTAAATATGGGTGTGAACGAAATAAGAATATAATATTTATAAATTTTTAAATTGTATTTGTAACAAAAATGTCATTGTCTACATCACAATGTACTTAATTACAACCTAAAATGACGACCGCAAGCAACAATAGGCCTATCTTACTCTTCCCAAGGATGACGCTAACGAGGTTAAGTATCGACCTTGTACACCATTGCACTGGGAATCAATAGACATCAATCATGACGGAGTAGCATATAGTTTAATTTACACAAGAAAATATAAAGTGACTGAAGGATATCACACTCGTATAGTCACCACAATTTATTTGCACTATAGTCCATAGCAATTGCAAACTAAATTTGCTAATAATTAACATAATATCAAAGAGATAAACGCGGCTGAATGTCGTTTGTATAGACTGGTAATACAAAGAACTTATAAAGTCTGTGTGACCAGCAATAATGTTATTGAATTATAAATCTTTTATTTAAAAAGTATTATATTCATGCGAACAGAATGCTTATGAACGACATTACGTTTTAATAATGTGAAGTATTTGTTTTAAGTCCCTGGGTATTTAGGATAAAGATATATCAAAAAATTAATCGGTTAAATTTATCCAGCTATAAGTTACTGAAATCATACATAAAACAAATAGGCTATGTTTAACAAAGAATGACTTACTCTGGAACTTATTATCATTATTATTATTGTTATTATTATTATTAATTTATTATAAACGTCTGCGCGATATCAGTTTACTGATTTTACTATAAAACATCTTTATTTTTAAAAAAATTCAACAAGACGCATTAATTAAATTATGTAAAAGTAAAGTATTGCTAAAAGTTTAAGCCGTGGATGTCCTTACGATTCTAAAGCTTCAAGCTCCCATATTTTTCGACATTCGACATGTGAAAGTAGAAAGATCGTCAACCTAATTCGCCGATCTCATTTACCCTAGAATTGCTCCTCATATTGTTTCTGAGGCTAAGTGTAATCTGGGGTAATAAAGTCAGAAGAAGGATTAGGTAATCGAAGAGTCCTAATGATCTCATCGGGGACGGAAACCTCGATCTTCCGGTTTGTACCGCATTGTCTTAACCAGTTGCGCCACGGCGTACCTCTATTGAAATTAGAAGGCCGTTTAATTAAAAAAAAAAAATATATAACTATAATTTATCAACAAATGATGTATTATTAGCCTACAGTAACGATATAATTATGTAGTAATTGGAGATAATATTTGTATAATGGGAGAACGCCGTGACGTAGTGGGAGAGGCACTGCGCTGGAAACGGGAAGGTCGCAGTTTCGATTTCCGATGAAGTCATTGAGATTTTTAATTTGGCCTAATCCTCCTGCTGTAGGGTTACCAGAATGCTGAGAAAGTAAAAGAGGACTTTTTTTACAGTTGAGTTGATGTTTTAAAGTTAATTCTACATTTTGAATGCACGACAGAGACCTTTATTATTACTGTTACTAATAAAATACTATTATTCTTCATTAGCGATGCCTTGATACTGCATTTAATCTTCAGAGCAAGAGAAGTCAATAAAACAAACAGTAGCTGCAAATAGAAAATTAATATACAGTAATATAAAATTAATGCATTACTGTAATTACTAGAATACTGACTACATATAAACTACACAAGTCAGTAACCGTGGCATTGACTGATCTCTAACAAATGAATGTGAATTTGATAGTGCCTGCGATAGATATTAATGTTAGATTTTGAAAAACATTATAAAACTCAATGTTGACGCGGTGATATTCGCGACTGTAAATTGCGATAGTCGGTTAACAAAAAAGTTCAGTTATTCTTCGTATGCCCAAGCGGCTTCCTTTTGTTAGGAGGAAACGTTTGCCGACAGCTCAACCCATCTTTATTTTTACCGCACCAATCAGCAAGTTACTCAGCCAATCAAATCTAAGAATGACCGGTGACGGCTGTGACAGCGACTAGTCTACTCCGGGTGGAGTGAAACGTGGGGTTGCAAGATCTAGTTACAGTAAACAATAACATTTGTGAATTGATTAAAGCGATGGAAAAACTGAGGTCAGTGATAACAATGAGAGAATATTGCAACGTTGCTTTTGTTTTGAAAAGTGGAAACCGAGACCGGCTTAGTCAGATTAATTAACATAAACACAGACGTAATGAGAACATTATAGGAGAAAAATTCCTCCGACACTGGGACTTGAACCCAGGACTTTTGGCTATTCGCGCCAATGCTCTACCAACTGAGCTAAGCTGGAGTTCAATTCACAGCGCCTGCTGGAACCTCTCTCCTATGACTGATTGCCCTAATGGTCTACCTCACAGACAGACAGGTTATGTCATATGCAGTACTGTGAGGCACACTAAGTAGTGATTTTTGTGACCGGGCTCCCACTGTTATTGCACAGTTAACATTCAAGGTAGATATATAAGCTTCCATGAACCCATTATTATTCTCATGTAATGTCCAACAGAGACAATAATCTGTGGTTCATGAAAGCTTATATATCTATCTTGAATGTTAACTGTACAATAACAGTGGGAGCCCGGTCACAAAAATCACTCATTAATGTGCCTCACAGTACTGCATATGACATAACCTGTCTGTCTGTGAGGTAGTCCATTAGGGCAATCAGTCATAGGAGAGAGATTCCATCTGGCGGTTTGAATTGAACTCCGGCTTAGCTCAGTTGGTAGAGCATTGGCGCGAATAGCCAAAGGTCGTGGGTTTAAGTCCCAGTGTCGGAGCAATTTTTCTCCTATAATTCTCATTTAATGTCCAACAGAGACAATAATCTGTGATTCATGGAAGCTTATATATCTAACAGACGTAATGGTTTAATCGTTTGTAGCCACCTCTACTCTACTATACCAGACGTTAGGAAGCATCGTGCAAAGAAGAGATGACGAGGGTATGAAATTTAGCAAGAAGCGAGATAAACAAAAATTATCGATTAAGAAAAATACAGATTGACAGAATAGAATACATTTTAAGAGTGTAGGAAAAAAGTAAAGAGCACAAAATTAGGACCCCTGAAAAGAGTACGTGTACTCTCTTTAAATAGTACATCTGGTAACCCTATTCTGGTGGCACCATGGCCCTCGGGCCGACTCGGTATTACAGCAACCATGGGATGGGGGGTAAAGGCGGTAGGTGCATAAGACTGTCGAATATCTAAAATCTGGAAGCCTCAGCCTGCCGAAATCTTAGGGCCTTCACGGCATATATAGGGAACACTTTAATTTTATTTGTGTAATGAATGCCGTCGTACCTTTGAAATATGGCGCTAAGCTTTGTGTTGTACTAAAAAACTGTAGGCGTATGAAAAAATGAAAGTAAATAATAAATGAATAGAGAAATATGTCCTTTAGTCTATGTAGTATTCAGGAAGACTTTACTGCTTATCAAATTCGAGCATGAAGAAATTACATTCATATTATCTGAAGTACTTAAAGCAGCACAGCCATTCACAGCATGTGTTCAGTTTTTAAATTCCAGACGACTTCTGGCGTAACCGACAAAATTGATAATCCAGGCAGGTGGGCACTTCCGTTACCTTAGTTGAACTAGAAACATCCTACCGGAAGTCTGCTGACTAGTACGTCTCTGGATAAAAGGCTGCTTTTAAATCCGCAATAGCGTATATGACAGTTGTAACAATAAGGTAACTTTAGGAAGCTTTCATAGGCGTGGTTACTACGAAACGTTTGATGGTTTGTTGTTTTCATGGAGATCATTTCGTGATCAGGAACAATGTGTCTCAACCGAGGCTTCCACTTTTAGATTAATGGGTTCTCCCTGATATACGGAGTTTTATTTATTACTTTTTATAAGTTACAATCCTCAATAGTTATTCCATGAACTCGCCATTTTTTGTAAACAGTTTGATAATTCATTTTGCTGGGTATTTATACTTATTTCCATTCAACATCAAGTCTCTTTTTGTACGTTTTAAGGAGAGGGTAAGATGAAATATTTGAAAATTCTGAACTAATGAACTAAGGTTTTCACTATGTTCCAGACGACATTTATCAAAAGCTGGCATTTATTTTGCCTGACATTTTAACGTTTTTAAGCAAGCAAAAGTTCGCTTAAAATCAAAGTATTTATATAATTAATATTTCTTAAAACATTTCAAATAATACACATCATTTTAGTGTTATCTTCTGTGGCACACTAATTAAAGAAGTCACAAAAACAGCTCTCTACACCAACATTTGTAGCAGTTGATACATTTCGAAGATGTGAATGGTAAGAATCTTTTCTTGTCTTTTTTTTTTTGTTGGAACTTTTATCTATTAAAGAAGATTTTCGAGACTCTTTATATGTGTATTACACTTTTCTATTTAGTACTAATAAGTAGACATAGAAACTAGAAAAATTGTGAATATTGTATCCTGACCTATAAACTAAATCTACATTAGTAGGATATTTAAATGCAAAATTAAACGTAGTGGTTTAAAAGTTGTGAAGAAGAAAAAAAAAGGTTAGAGGGGTCATACGGCCTTAAAAATGTGCGGGATGGTAAAACAAATCACGTAGATCATTAGTGTATTTTTTTTTTAATCGCCATTGCTCCTGGTACTCATTTCTGTTAGAGGCTGATTCGATTCCAGGGCTATAGTGCCACCAAAAGGATTAGGCCCATTTAAAAACTCCAACGACCTCATCGGGGATCGAACCCGCGAATATACATATAAAGAGTAAAACAAAGTAATGTAGTTGGGATGGACAGGTTGGAAAATAAGAATTGATTTAGAATTCATCATTAGGCGAAAATACCGCTTATAATCTTTGAAACGATATAGCCTATAATCTCTAAATTAGGAAGCCTTATAAATCATTACAATTTTCACTACAACTTTCACAAATTAATTGTTTTCTGTAACTTTGTTAAGTTGTGTGTTTTTTTATAAATACCGCCACATAATTGTTACGATCTAAATCTCATGAACTCCATGCTATAAATAATGAATATGCATCTCCAGAACACACCCGTGTATTCCTTCTGCTTATTATATTTTAAGCATTTACCGTTTAAAATTATCCTATGATCACTTTAAAGTAAAGTTAAGCAGCCAATTAATCGCGTTTTTTTTCGGGGGGGGGGGTAAAGAGCGTTTTCCGGAAGGAAAACTAAGCCAAACATTTTCGTTGCAGTTTCAGTGTTCAGTACATAACTCATGTACCGGAATTCATGCCGGTTACTATAAGAACGCTGTATACAGAATAAATAAGTAGATTATGCAAGCATTTATATTCATGTTTCTATTTAGAGTGGGAATACCGTATCTGGACAGTATTATTATCATCGTTGAAATGCCACTCTCAATCTATGCAGGAAGAATAGAGGAAAGTAGGCATATTCAATATCTCGTTGCTAAAATATTTAAAATTTAAGCACCTTAGTCCCTCAAAACATTCTGATACTCTTAAGGCAGAATATAGCAGAAATTACTTAACTCTAAAAAATGTCAATTTTTGGGATTCCTTTTAAATTTACACTGGTTATTAGATGATATATCAGTTTATTATCATACCCTAAACATACATATTGTGTTACATACAGTAAGTAAAAACCTATAGAATTGTTTTTTGTACAAGTAAAAATGGACACAAAAAATTAAGTTTATTAATCGCGTCGGTACTCTCTTTAAGAACATCTGAATGATGTTAAGCAATGACGAGAAACCTATAAAAGTTGTCACAAGCTGCTATAATTAATCAGAAATGTGATATACAGTTGTAAACTGGTACAATGATGCTTTAATCCTACTGAATACAGCAGTTAATCTTACATTTTAAATAAAATCACGGAAAAGAAATGTGTATAAAAAATTAATGCAATAACAAAATTAAGAAATTACCCAAGAAAGAAACAAGGTTATGGGTCTAAACATTGTGTTAGCTCCTTTATTTTTCCAATCAGTTAATCTTAACTTACATTTTAAATAAAATCACGAAAAATAAATGTGTATAAAAAATTAATGCAAAAAAAATTACCCAAGAATGAAACTAGGTTATGGGTCTAAACATTGTGTTAGCTCGTTTATTTTTCCAATCCGCCACTGTATTATAAATTTTGTGAAAATTTGAACCTATTAAAATATTTTTAAAACATGTTCAATTCTAAAGTCTGCAAAAATAAGCTTTTTTATAAAAACAAGAAATTTCTATCATTTTTCTCTTAATCAGAAAAAGCATTCCTTTTTTATATATTAAGGCCTCAAGTCTCTGCCAATTAAAGATGATGTTATTATCTCAAGTATTTAACTATTTAATTGGCCAAGTCAAAATTTAAAGTTTAAAGATGATAAAAAAGAAAAGAAATTTAATTCATTTGGACCTAAAACTAACTCTTTATATCCATCATCATAACATGGTTTCATGAAAGGGGCTTCACAATGTAGTTTTCAGGATAGTTGCTATCTCAAAAACTATGTTCGTGGAAGCAACGGTTAATGGTGGCATTGGTAAATAAATTTTCTTCGCGTTATTGGATTCCAGGAATTTGATAACAGAAGCTTCAGTTGAATGCTTCCAAAATGAATTTGGATTTGTTCCAAGAAACCTATTAACTTTTCTGGTAGTACAGTTTGGAAATTCAAACTCCATACTAGTCCATGATTTGCTGTTTATATCTATTTCAAACGTATCAACCTTTTCAATTACTGTAATGAAATCAGATTGTCCTTTTCCCACTAGCTATTCATCATTGAAGAGTTTGAAGGGAGGATGATGTATACAGTCGATAACGGAATGAATAACCAACCGATAATGATAATGGGGCTACACTGCAGAGTTTTCATTTAATGTATCCGAATATTATACCAGCCCCCCTCTCTTTGCCTGTCGCATATCCCCCACCACAATCAAAATGTTGCATAAGTTTCGTGATAAAATATCCTACTATATCCCTAGATTTATTGAACGCAAAAGTATGTAATCATGCTTTAATAGGTCATTTTGTAAATGAAGGGGATTGCAGTTTAATGAACTCTGATTTCGTGTAATTGGTCATTTATGTACATTTTAAACATTAGATATAATTTATGTGTACATAATAAACACATTTGCTGCATACGTAAATGTGAACAGTAGCATGAGTTATGCAAAGTTTTATCTTCAACTCCATAATACTTGGAATTGGTTTAGTTGCGCACAGGAAAGACTGTTGCTGTTGGCAGGTCATATGTATTTTTGGAGTGGTTAAATTTAGTCTGTTATTCACTGGATATTCTAAAACGCTTGAATTTCATGCGTTTAATACTGTGGTTTTGTGTAAAGGAAATAATTGAAATCTAAAATTTATTTAATAATTTTCAAATGTTGTTGAAATATTATTATGGTTTGTATATATACAATTCAACTGTCATATTTAGAACATAACCTCAAAAATCAGGGGTTGCCATAAAGAGCAAAAGAAAAGAATAATAATAATATGTTATTAACATGCGGAACTTACCGCTGAGTATAGTAAAAATTGCAGTACTACTGATGACAGTTGCCACCAAATTAGGGAGACCAGTATTTCGTGACATTCTTGCCATAATTTTTTAACACATTAAAAAACTAAACAATACAGTACAATAAGTATTATTCGATGAGGTGAGAAAAATAATCCACGAATTTTTTCACCCTATAACGATACACGAAAATAAAAAACAAACCAGCAATTTTTTTTGCCCACACATGAAGGAAAAAAATACATTCACATGAAAATAGATCGCGTCACAAAATACGACACACTCAAACCTCGACGCTGGCCTCTCGCGCCAACGGGCCAACACATACTACCCTGGCATTATTCCCGCACACTGTTCGCGTCGCCGCCGATATCAGCGCTGCGTAGTGGACAGCAACGGAACCACCCACACCACATCTCTCTCACTCTTTCGCCATGACTAACATGCCATCGTCTTATAGCGAAGTCTAAAATAAGGTTAGTAGGCACATGTTTCGATGCCTCCTGCAGTGAACTACATATTATCTTAGCCGTGGCCAACTGGGGATTCTCTTCGCTTTATAACTCGCGAAAATGACTGATGAAACGTGTGGAGGGGGTATGCGATTCGCAGTCCTCTTAAATTATTAAAATATGCAGATAGGAGATAGAAGAGGTACATAAAATTGGCTTATATAATTATGAGCCTTAACTCCTTACCATTAATGAAATCTTGAACTTTAAATTAGACTCTCATACTTTATTTCCCTTATGTAATTTACTAAACAAGAGTAGTTTACTGTAAAAGTGTATTAAATTTTAAGCACATAATTACTGACAAATCTAATAAAATATGAAACCCTGGAAGTGGGACTAGAAAACCTTGCACGATTTATTTCCTTCAATATAGAAATTATTAGAGTAGGAATTACATTCTGTCTTGCTACTTACTCCTGGGGTATTAGATCTAAATATTCTTTAAACAGACTGCCAGTGTGTGGTATAGTACAACTATTGCGTTACTTTTATTTTTAAAAACCAGTATTAAGAATAATTGGTATTCAATACTTCTATTTCCTGAATAGGGCACCTACATGAAAAAGTCATGTTCGCCAACACATCTTCTTGGGGTAAAAGAAGCTGCATTAATTCATTGCAATTTGAGTTTGAAACAAAATGGACTATATTCTAATAACATTTCTCCCAAAAATATCAATTTTATAAATTTTATGTCGTAACGAATCCAATGAAGTGGAGTATAACTTTCATGCACTCATCTTTTTGTTGAAAATAAGATTATTGGATTCACACATTTTGTAACAGATAAAGACTTTCAATAAATTGGAAATCAGTGTGTATTAAAAACTCAGTTGAAATTATATAAAATGAATGGAGATTGTAGATTAATTATACAAAATACAAGCTTCCCCGCGATGATTTACTCAAATAATTTATTTAACTGAAAAATCAACGTAACATTGTATTTATTAGCAATTACATCGTTTTTGCATAAGTTGCATAATTTTATTCTTAATTATATTGTTTTTTTCGTAACAAGTATAAATAATTCCGTAAGGGCATAAAGATTCAAAAAAAGATTAAAACATGCCACAGACTCATGAATCTAGCGTAAAGCATGCATAAACAAGTAAAACAATTTATAATTAAAAACTAAAACCCCGTTTCGATGTAATTTCACTTGAGAAAAACAACCTCAGATTCGAGTTTTCAAGCCAGCCCCCCCCCCCCAAAAAAAACCCCGCATAGTGAGTTTTATCAAAGTCATTCAGTGCTCTTCTTTTCCCGGTTGCTATGGCAATTATTCTCACAATCGAATGCTGCCAGAGACATGCACGAAATTGGTTTTTATATAGTAGATTGTAAGACATTGATAACCTTTATTAATAGCCATAATATTATTGATGAGTTTAACTCAATTTGGACTATTGTGCTTTAGAATGAATTGCGGCGGTGAGTATTGGTAGGACATTTACCTTTAAGAAGGGAAACCATTGAAAAACCGAGAAAAATGACGAGCAATGGAGTTTCAACCCGGGTCATATGAAAACCAATTCATAGTATATAAATTAAGTCCTCAATGTCATTACTCTTCTATTTATGTAACTTGGTCAAAATGCTAAATAACTGTAGTATAGAATTTTCCAGAAATTAGAATGTAACTTATTTTTACAATATCTGTCACTACTTAGCGTTGATAAATTTGTAAGAATACTAACTTCCGCTCCGCCATCTAAGTTACTTCATTTCTTCGACTTCATTGGTAAATGGAGGCCTAGCGAACCCGATTTTCAGACATCTACTTCAAAATAATTCCAGTAACTACTGAAAACGGATCCACAGATCCAGTGAATGCATATCCACAATTAGCAATGCTAATCTTTTGGTCTCATAGACTGTCATCAGAGGATTAGACCAACAAATTAAACATCTTATAATACTAATCCACATATTGGACTCTCTGACTTTTGAATTTTAAATCATCTCTATTTCGCAATAAACTAGAATTTCTTTCCTTAAAGGAAAATCATATCCACCGCTGCGCTGTGGTGCAGAACATACGTTCGCTCACCTCACGCAGCGGGCCCGGTTTCGTTTGCTGTCGGGGCAATTACCTAGGTGGGGTTTTCCGGAGTTTTTCCTCACCTGTGAGGCCAATGTCGGGTAACTCTAGGCCCTTGTTGTCCCCGGACATCATCTGGCCGTCATTATAACCTTCATTCCATCCGCGCCTTGTTCGGCATGAATTTTGTGCGACTGGTCTGTATCGTCTTAAATGTATTCTTGTTGTCTCGGAAGTGGACCAGACACTGGGCTAATCACCCAACCATGGAGGCCTACCATGCCTTTGTCTGTTCAGACAATATGTTTGTGATCCGAAGATAATCCTTCTGTCGAGAGGTCACGGTCTGGTAAGGCCCGGGTGGCATGGATCGCATAACTGGAGAGTTAAACTAAGAGAAAGCGAGAGGAAAAATAAACGAACGATTAACCTGACAATTTCAGGAAATATGCTCTTCAAAGCCCCAAGGCATCAGGTTGTCTATGTACTCGAGCTTCACAGTCAGATTATACCTTATGACAGAAATAGGTATGGATGGTTGGTATACGCTTCACATCCTGTAGCAATACAGTAGATTGTTGACCCATGTTATACCACACAGCCCTATTACTGTACAAGGACCAGAGAGAAATCCCTCACAATGCTTATAGTGACCTAAGCCTCTTTAATAGGGGACTCAGCCACAAGGGGAACCAAGTGATAGCCATTTGAGCGATTGTTTAGCGATTATATGCTTTAACCAACACCTTCCCTCAGGGATTACAAGGTAATTCAATTACATCAGGGTGAGTGACATCGCCTTATATCGCTGCACATTTTATTTAATTCAGCAATCTGCATGACTTCTAATAATAATCAGGGCCCGGATTCTGATGACCTAAACTTGTTTGAAAAATGACCTATAAAATGACCCTAAATTTTAAGGAAAATTACTTAATAATTATAAAAAATGACCTAAAACTGATGTAAAAATTGTAATAAACAAAATTATTATTGTACGCACAAAGTTATAGACTAGTTTGTACGTAATTGTAAAAACTGTAAATAACTGTAATGTTGTGAATGTTCTTTTCTCACGGAAATTTATACTGGCACTGAAGCACTGGTGAGTAAAAATTCGGCACATCCTTTTGTGGTCTGCCGGATTATATTGTTGTTTATTGAGGGTGAACAATAGTTTGCACTCTCAAATCCAAGTAGGTGGCAGACTCTGGTGCCAAGTCAATCTAATAACTAGGGGGCGGATTTCTATGACCTAAAAAATAGGATATAAGGATGCATATATGACCTAAAAAACATTAAAATATGACCAATAAAATTTAAAATATGTCTTTACCACTTACACATTGTGTATATTTTTTTAGTTTCATTACAATAAATTTTATTAAAATACAGTGTTAATTATTTTAAATATCTGTAAATTCTCAAAAAGTATCATTTTAATGGAAAATCTGCAAAATATGATATGAAACATTAAAATTCCTTTAATATGCACACAAATATGCAAAAAGATATGACCTAAATATGCATATTCATACTAAATATGCTACAATAGTTGAAAATTTCCTAAATATACAGTTATATGTACAATAAAAGCTGTTCCATTTTCTCCAGGATGCTTGGAATCGGGTTTAAATTAGTCGGAAACCTGAAATAATGCAATGGGGAAAAATATGACATGTCATAGAAATCCGCCCTCTAGTTATAATATTTCATGGGACGATTGTCTAAAACTCAGGAATCCTTAACCTCCAGTGGACGTAAGGCCCTCCAAGTTTATGGACTAGCGCCTTTGTGTAGCCTGGATACTGCACGCAGTACACCGGTGTCGGAGAAGTAGTGTTCGCTCTTGTACGGCGCTTCCCTTCGTATAGTGGAGTTCATGCGAACAGATTTGAGAAAACGACTCTCCAATTGGAATATGGAAAGCATATTGTATTTTAATGCTTAATAATAATTTATTAACGTGACTTGGCTTAATTTAAATTATTATACAGGGGTTTTATACAGTATGTTTCTTTTCTCTACATGTACCAACTTTGTGGTTTCATGACTTCATTATTCACGATGGATATACAGAGTGCTAATGAATAACACCGAAATATTTTACTTGTGTATAGAGGGGACATATACAAGCAACTTTTATAAGGAGACTTTTGACTAGGCATTCAATTTTTCCTGTTACAGTATAAAATCTCCAAGGGCCACTGATTTCAAACATTTGAAAGAAAGAAAAAGCAAAACAAAAGAACTTCGTTGTAACACTAGAGTTATGAATAAAAAAACTAATTCCAACTAAAAACTAATAATATTCAGGACGTATATAAAACCTGAAAAGGGGGTACAGAATTTCAGGGTGGAGCATTGGGCTGCCATTAGTTATAAAATAACAATAGTAATATAATACAAAATTTTGGCGTTTCTTTGATTCTCACTTCCGACTGAGACATGTCAACACTTTAACGCCGAATTTTTCGTTCTTGCATTAAACACTTCTTGCACTTCTAAGACAGCACCGCTAGCGACAAAACAAGTTAATACACTCAATGTAAATACATGAAAATGACTTAATAAGGAAGCAAATGACACGAAAATGACAAAATAATGACCTATAATTGAAATAATTGTCTATGCAGCAGGAATAAAAAGATGACATGTCATTAGAATCCGGGCCCTGGTAATAATGATCACGCAAAATATAATTAAATGATAACTAAGACATTATATTCAACAATTCGATAATAAGGTATGTACTTAAGAAATGTAAAAAGCATTAATATGCAATATTTTTATTGTCAATAACATAGCCGGAAAATAAACTGAAACAAAATTGATAAGTTTTGGGAGATTTTTTTATTGCAAAGAATTAAAGTTCTTCTTATGTATATTCTGCCTATATCTTTATTGTACTACAAACATAATTCGTTCAGTACATTATATATAGTTACTCGACTGATTTATTGAAGCGCGTGACCCTGAGAAAACGCATTTATCATTTTTATGAATTGATTATAAACTGATTTCATTAATTCAAACTGTTTTAAAATGCATATTTTTTCAGCATACCTGAAATAATATAAAATGCAGAAAACTATTTGCGCTGAGAATCACAGTGTCTTCAAATGGCAATTTGAAAGCGTTCCTGACTTTTATAAACATAAATCCAAATCTACTCTTATACAATTCAACGGCCCTAAATAGCGTGCTCACTCGCTCGCTCACTTCGTGAGACATCGGGTGTACTCGGCGATGATCGTCTCTCGCAGTCTAAACTTTCACGAAGAGTACAAAATTAGGAAAACCGTTTCTTTATTTTATAAGGCTTAAGTAAAATGAACACAATGAACAAATATTCTAATTTTATTTTTACTTAAAATTTTCATAGCTCTGAACCACAAACATTTTTAATAAACTGCCAGTGTAAATTTCTTAAAAATCCTGGATTAGATTAATAATGGCGGGCGAAGCCGCGGGCACCAGCTATAATATTATTGATAGTTTAACGATGGAAGTACCGCGGACAATAAAAATCCAAACAAACCATTCCTTCCCTTGAAAAATCATATATAATTTCTGAAAACTACACTGAATTTATCAAATAAAATTCACATCATATTCATCTGTCAACAAACAGTAAAGAAACAATACGTATTATGTGTTCACAGTTAGCTTTGCAACTGCATAATCGAATCTGAGATCGTTTTCCCAGGCGGCGCTTTCTAATCGTGGAAGTGCTCTAAAGCCGGAATTTTAGCTGTTTCATTAATTATTAATGATTTAGTTTATGACTGATTCGCGTGCAAGTGTTAATAAATATAATGCTTTAACAATGATTTTATACTCTTAATTTTTAATTTTTAAATTAACTATCGTGGGCGAAGCCGCGGGCACCTGCCAGTCCAATATGAAACGCATCTGTTATCGGCAAAGAGAAAGTGATCTTCGACTAATCGATTCGTTCAATGATGATATACGGTATTATTATAAACAATATTCAGGCTATGAATAAAGTGGATACGAACAATAGAATTATGAACTTACGTTGATATGGTTTAGTAGTAATAGTAGTAGTAGTAGTAGTAGTAGTAAATGATTTATTTTGCCTGGCAGAGTTATAGCCTTCTCTTCCACTCAACTAGGTTAAAAATATATACAATGTAGATATAGTAATGGATAAGACTCTAATACTAAGGATAAAGACTAGCCGAAGTAAATAATGCATAGATCTCATTTTTTGCAAGAAATTGACATTGGCTCTTTTAGAACCAAGCCACAGATATATAATGGGCTATCGGTCAGAAAGGAAATTATATCCCTTTGCAGTACAGCCAGCTCCGCCTGTTAAGAACGACTAGACTACGTGCAATACTCAGTTGTCGGAGAAATTGCCGCAAAGCCGAGGAGTATAGCGAGCTCCGCCTGTTAAGAACGATTAGACTACGTGCAATACTCATCTGTCGGAGAAATTGCCGCAGAATCGAGGAGTGTATGAAGTTTCGAAAAGGTTTAACATTATTTCTTTAAAGTTGATACCTACCTGAAGCAATCTCCAAACATATTAATATTTGTCATTTCTCCTTCTGTGTTAAGGATATTTTTCATTTAAAAAAACGTACATTTTCATCTTTCGTTAAAGCTTTAGAAACTAAAATAAAAACTATCTATCATACCTTACTTATAAGACCCATACCATGCAGGAAAACAGCTAAATTACGCATGCAACTATGCACTAAAACCTCAGCAATAATAGCTAAACACTTAAATATCTTTAAAAAGAAATAGCTCACTATGGAATGCTTTAAATGAATTTTACAGGAGAAATTCACTTTGAATTATAACTTCACCTTTCAAAACGTTATGAAGAGGAAAATAAAAAAAATATTAATATTATTACACACGAGTAATACAGTCTAGAAGGCAGTGGCATTATCAGTGTTCACAGTTATCTTTGGAACTGCATAATCGAATCTGAGAGAGTTTTCCCAGATGGCGCTTTCTAATCGTGGAATGTACTCTAAACCCAGAATTTTAGCTGTTTCATTAATTTATTAATGGCTTAGTTTACGAATGATTCGCGGGAAAGTGTTAATAGACGTAATGCTTTAATAATTAATATACTCTTAATTTTAATTTTTGAATTAATTATCGTGGGCGAAGCCGCGGGCACCTGCTAGTAGATTACATATCGTCTTATTTATGGAACTATAGACTGCATGATATTGTGTGAAAGAAATGGCAATTTATTTTGTTCTTTTCTTTTCATATAAAAAATTCCTAGTTTAACCACAGATTAATAAATCGTTTAAAGTATCCTTTGTATTAAAACAATCGGGAAAAAAGCTGAGCGACTGAAGTCAGTCTCATATTCATGTTTAATAATATTTTTTTGTGACAATAACTATTCGTGTTTGATTAACTATTCTTCAGTGTTGATGGCTATGCGAGTTTATATTTTCGAAATATATTTTCACCCACAAAATGTAATGTTCAGAACTAAAAAATAATAGATTTAACGAGTTATGGCTTTCCTGGTTGGTGCTGGATATGCCAGGATTATGTTGTAAAAGAAGGTTCATTTTTTGATAATATGCTTATTTGAATGTGTTATTTGTGTGGCATAGTTAATTGATCTGAAATTTGGTGGAAACTGAATAATTTCTGTTCTGAATAATTTAATAATATTTTCTCTGCCCGTTATATAGGTACTATAGGTAGAGGAAGTAGGCTATTGTTTTCAGCCCCCAAATTCTAAATTGGGTTTTTAACAAATACACTTTTGATGTTCCCTAAATCCAAAAAAGAACATTTTGAAAACATGTCTGTGTGTGTGTCCGTGCGTCTATGAACAACCCAGCTCCAGAACGGAAAATCGTATGGAAACAACATTTTGTATTGCCTCTTCATGTAAATTGGTTGTAAAAATGAAGAGAATGTCGTTACTACATCGTCGCATAGCCTATCTGAAATATATATAATCCAAATAAAATCTAATTAATGCAATCACGTAATTTTCTTTAAGCATGGCCTACAAAACATCTCTCTCACTTCACATTCTGATATAGAAAGAGCGTTTATTCAGTTGTTTCAAATCTGATGATTGAATAGGGGACGGTTTGTTCAATATTAGCGTTGTGCGTCTATTATAATTTAACCTAAGAAATATGCCATTATATAAGCATGTATAAATTATTAAGATAGCCTAAACTTACGAACTTACAAAGCAATGTAAATGAATGTTATTAGGTTAACCATAAAGCACTAAATGCATACGAGAATATTTTCATGAACGGTTGTTACGTTACCTTTGACTGCGACAGTTAGATGCTCAGAAATAAGATGCAATTTTTAGAAGCACAATTTAAGCGAATAAAACGTAATTTACAGATTTAAACCATGTCTTCAAAATATTATCGATATACAAATACAATATTTATAAAGATACATGCTATGTATTAATACAATATATATAAAAATAAAATAATAAATAATCTGTACTGTCATATTAATTCCGACAGTAAATTGTTATCAATAAAATAAAATAAAGTAGTATTGAATTTAAATGCTCATGTGCTCATAGACTTAAAAACCGCGTTGTTTGGGAGGAAGACCCAGAATTTCACAGACAGTGAAGGACCATAACAATTAGGCTAGTATGAAATTTAAATGCTCATATGTTCATAGACTTAAAAAACAGCGTTGTTTGGAAGGAAGACCCAAAATTTCGTAAACAGTGAAGGACCATAACAATTAAGTTATTTAAAAATGAATTATAACTTCACTAGAAGTAGGCCTATGGTATTTTAGGTAGGTTTTAATGAATTTTTTTCAGTGACTTCCTAACAACCCTGATTCAATATTTCAGCAAAAATATCACTAATTAAATTGTCCAATGAACCAATCCCATTTGTCGCTAGATAGAACAACAATCATAAGAGGTTTTTTAAGAATTTAAAGATACTTGCATAATTAAATGACGTCTATTTAAAGAATGGTGTGAATGAAAATATAGTGTGCAGTAAAAGCCTTCTTTCATGACATGGTCGGTTGAGAGAACAAGTTGATGGTGATGGCGTAGCGGATATCGTAGCAATGCTAATAAAGCTGTACTCTTATTCTTGGGTTACAGCCTTCATAAAATAAGAGGTCGCATCCAAAAGACCTGGGAGGGGGCGAGGGGATTGCGTGCTGGATGTATTGGTACTAGCCAGCGGGCACGTCGTAAAGTACAAGAGTGTGTAGAGACAGGTGCTCTGGAGGAAGATCAAGACCTGCCTGCCTTCTTGCAATGAATTTAAATGTATGGCACGGGAAGTCGTTTGGAACTTTTAAACGAGGAAGGAAATAGTACATAACTTATATGTTATAACCGTTTCTTGTACTCTGGGTTAGTTATTGGAGTTCCTTTAAATGTAAAGGAGTGCACAAACGAGCATTATCCTAGTCAAAGAAAATCCATGGCTGTCCATAGAAAACAGTTTCTTTAATGAACCAGGGAGGTTTGTATTGTATTATAACTACCCGTGTTTTGACTTCCATTTCGCTAACGATAGGCCTATATTCTTGTCAGGCTTGCATAGGTCTGTAATTAATCGCCATATGTTAGATTAAAGATATAAAAATGATGTCTTATGATCCTATAGTTTTAAAACTAGGTCGGATTGGTTGTCTCTTTAGAGTGACACTTCGAAATTCGCATATTCATGCAACTGGATTACCTACATATACAAAAATTAAGTGGTCCCTATGCAGACCCCAAAGACCCTTTGGGTCTCAGGAGATTATGGCTCGCACAATTTTTTTTAATACAGAGATTCGGCACATGAAGATGTTAAGGTTATCAATCCTTCGCACATGTCATTTTTACCCCCAAGATTTTTCTCTTAAAACCTAAGTCGAACCAAGGGCTGTAGTGCCAGTGGGATGATTATGCCAATTGAAGAAATACCAGCGACTTTACGATTTGTAGCGCAATACCTCAAATAGATGCGCCAGGGGATTAGCCTACACACAAATTAAAGAAATTGAAACACATCTCATTATAAATTGTTACGCGTGTAGAAAAATTGCACATATTCTCCATATCAGCGAAGAAGATGATTTTACAGTAGTCTAGTTCCATCTGATGGTGTAAGAATAGTGTTGAAGAAGGGTCATTTATATCACTCAGAAATTGTTATTCATTACATTCAGTTATATTATGCAAATTGCAAATAAAAGTGCACCATCTCCGTGAAGATTGTGGAAGTTTCCTTGAGGTCTGGCTGAAACTCAGATTTCTCAAACAGCACTTGGTAGTGAGAGATCATGGTTAGGGGCGTCATGTTGTCTGAGGGAATGGGAATTACTTTGAGGGTCTAGAGAGATGCTGCCCTACAAGCATAGCGTTTGACTACGAATTCAGCTCTTATGCTAATCCCGTATTAGTAATCCGTCGGAGTGCTACACGGCTCTTGTCATTGTAGATGTTAAATACCGTCTCAACAGTATTTAAGGTTTTGTTTTTTGTTTAGTGTTTCTTATATTCTTTGCTTTTGTTTCAAGTTCTGTGATCTTTTTCGTTCTTTGCTGCCGAGCATGCGCAGTTTCCGTGTTGCATGCTGGGAGGGGATGGACACGTCAGCCATTGCTACTTTGCCTCAAGTGGCACATGTACACTTTCTGTAAAATCATTCTACTCTGCATCGCCATCCAAGTCGGATGAAGTCATCACTTGAAGCTGACGGAAATTGATAGTTACGTTTCTGTCTATATAATACAACCTTAAAATATCACTACAGGACTTCATGCTGAGATGCAGTCATTGTTCAAGACTTCCAGGCCGATTGCATAGTCAACTCTTCTATTCTATTCGACGCCATTATGGTGGGCGTTTTCTGCGAAATTATGAAACACTAAAGGTAAAGAAACTTAGTTTCTTACATAGAACATGTTTCTTTTTTGACAAATGAAAGAAGCTTAAACTCATATTGAAATCTTGCAAATAGCAATATTGAAAGTCTATCACGTTTACTCCTGTAAATAGTCTTGTAAATACTTTTGTAAATATAATCAGTGTAATATCTTTGTTCTGTATATAATTAACTCACCATTTATTTCAAAGGAAGACAGTGTAATATCTTGTTCTGTATATAATTAACTCACCATTTATTTCAAAGGAAGACAGTGTAATATCTTGTTCTGTATATAATTAACTCACCATTTATTTCAAAGGAAGAAAAGGTATTATTTTACATTCTTGCAGAGCCTGCAGACTCAGGCCGTTGGTTGTGGTAAGCTGTAAAACTCATTTAATTGAAGATTTCATTTAGTCAAAGAATAATACTTATGTTGAAAGATTCAAGTTCAAGAAATCATAACTAAGCTCATGTATTTATATTTAATTTGAGCTATTTGAATATTGTTCACAGATCATTTAAGAAATCAAGTGTAAAGATTATTTTATTTTTTCATGTACAGAAATTTTCATTTTTATTGTAATGTGAGTGAGAAATAAATGTTCAAATATTATACAAATTCATTTCCTCATTCAACATTTTTTGGAGGTCCCACCGAGATTTTTACTTCGTGTACTAATGCTGGTCTATATTTTTGTATTTCATGTAATACTGTACTGCTTTAAATGTGTATGGAGAGGAGAGGAACATGCAATCAGAGAATGGCCTGGGACAACAGTCAGTCAGCTGTCCATCCCAACATGCAACTCTGAAAAATATGGGTCATCTCAGCTTACATCAGCTCCTGTCAAGGTCGCAAGAAGACAACAAACGCAGCCCTACGTGCCACCACATAAATCATTCTTGGGACCATTGAACGCTGATAGTAAGGTTGGTCACATTAACACTGAGGTGAGTCATAATCAGAATTGTTTCCTCTTCGTCAACAAAGCAGTGTATCATTACAAGCTGAAAATGTCTGATGCAGATAAAGCTGTTAATCCTGGTGGTAAGCAAGTTACAGATCCAGAAACAGTTACACAATCTCTTACATCACAAGCGATTGCGAACATAGCATCTCAAGTAAAGCAAATTAAACAAAAAAAGGCTCAAGTAAAGTCAAAGTTAACAAGATTTAAACAGTTCATTGAGTCTAGTGATCTTTCCCAGGCTAGTATAGATGATGTAACACAAAGATTGGAACATGCACAACTATATTACAAGGAATTTGATGAATTGCAATCTAAATTAGAACATTTTGATGCAGACCCTGATTGTGAATCAGAGAGGCTGGAGTTCGAAACAAAATACTATGCAGCGGTCTCTTTCGCTAGAAGGTTAATAAGAAACTTTGAAGAGGTTAATGCCCCGGCTCGCGTGTCTCAAACCACAACTCCTGTTGCTAGAAGTGATCGTGCTAGTTTACCTAAATTAGAGTTACCAGTATTTTCGGGGAAGTACGAAGACTGGATCCCATTCAAAGAAATATTTTCTTCTTTAGTACATTTAGAAGAGACATTACCACTTGTTCAAAAATTTCACTATCTCAGGTTATCTGTCACTGGTTCAGCGGCAAAGCTTATCGACTCACTGTCACTAACAAATGAAAATTACAGCATAGCATGGCAAATGCTAAACGATAGATATGAGAACAAAAAATTACTTGTCTCACAGCTAGTCGCTTCACTTTTTGAATATGAGAAAATACGTAAAGAATCTGCAATCTCTATAAGACACTTAGTAGACCATTTTCAACGGCAAACTAGAACATTAAAAGGCCTTGGACAACCAGTTGATTCATGGGATGCGTTATTGGTCCACATGGTAATCTCAAAATTGGACGCAGTGACTTTTAGAGATTGGGAATTAACATCTCCATCTACTGTACCACCAACATTTAAACAGTTATGTTTATTCTTGGAACAAAGATGTCAAACACTAGATGCTATAGCTAAGGAGGGAGAAAATGTTTTAAAACAAAATAAGCTAGGCCTAGAACATAGTAAAAAGGTTACATATTCTAGTCGACCAGCTATATCTAAAATATGCCTTAGTCGTGGAGTGGTCAAGTGTTCGTTCTGCAACATGGATCATTTCTTACAATACTGTTCTAAATTTAAAGAAGCAGATATTGCAAAACGCCATGAACATGTAAAAGACAAAAAACTTTGTTTCAATTGTTTGCGTGCAAACCATTTTACAAGCAAGTGCACAAGATCTAAGTGTCGCATTTGTTCTAAATCACACAATACATTTTTGCACTCAGACAGTAATAATAATTCAGTGCGAAAAGTAGGGTTACAGTCTAAAAACTCTAAATCTTGCAACAAAAATTTTGCAAAAGGTGACTCAGAGCGGGATCCACAAACTCAAAATTTAAAAAGTGACTCTAAAAACTCTTTAGTGTGTAATCCACAAACTCTCGCCAGTTCCACGGTGACGCCGTGTTCGCAGCAAGCTATTCTATCTACAGTTAGCTTGTTGGTAGCTGGGTCAGATGAGAAATATACTCAATGTAGAGGCATAATTGATTGCGGTTCTACGCACACGCTCATAACAGATAAGTTATGTGATAAGCTAAAACTGAAATGTAGAAATACAACTATAACGATATCTGGTATAAATTCACAAGTAAGCGATGCAATTAAGACTACTCAGATATCTATAAAAAGCAAATTCGACACTAACTTTCAAGTGAAACTAACATGCTTAGTGTTGAATAAAATAACCACTTCACCAGTGCCGTCTATGGAAATAGACTGTACTAATCTGCATATTCCTTCAAACATTCAATTATCAGATAACTGTTTTGATCAGCCTGGTGATATTGATATTTTGCTGGGAGCCGATGTTTGTTGGGACATTATACAGGGTCATAAAATTGACATGGGATGTAATAATTATGCATCTTTGAAATTGCAAGAAACAAAACTTGGTTGGATTGTCATTGGATCCACGTTTATAGAAGATGACATGACACATTTGAATTGTAATTTAAGCATATCACAACAAACATATAATCAATTAGAAAAATTTTGGAAGTTAGAGGAACTACAATTTAATGAAAGGACACAGGAGGAGAAACAATGTGAGCAATTGTTTTCAGAAACTACACGTCGTGACCAAAGAGGAAGATATATAGTTACTATGCCATTCCGAGAGGGCTCTACCCCCCTTGGTGCATCTCGCCTTCAAGCTCTTCGTAGATTTTATGCTATGGAAAATAAATTACATAAGGATGCTTCTCTATTGCAACAATACACTGAATTCATGGACACTTATCTGAAGATGGATCATATGGAAAAGGTAACATGTGACTTTGAGAAAGATGGTCCTGAAGCATTTTATCTGCCACACCACCCTGTATTAAAACCAGACAGTAAAACTACAAAATTAAGGGTAGTGTTTGATGGTTCAGCGAAAACCTCATCAGGTAATTCTCTAAATCAAAATCTCTTGACTGGTCCAGTTGTGCAGCAAGATTTATATTCTATATTGTTACGGTTCAGATGCCACCGTTATGTGTTAACAGCAGATATAGAAAAAATGTATCGAATGGTGCTTGTGGAATCAAATCAAAGAGATTTCATGAGGATATTTTGGCGTACTGAGAGGGATAAACCAGTGCAAATTTTTCGCTTAAAGACAGTTACTTATGGCTTAACTCCTTCTTCTTATTTAGCCACAAAAACATTGCAACAAGTAGCTGTAGATGAAGCACAAGATTTTTCTGAAGCAGCTAAAGCCATACAAGAAGATTTTTACATAGATGATTTGATTTCAGGAACATCCTGTATAAACGATGCTATATCTTTACGTATTAACATCACTAATATACTTTCTGCTGGAGGTTTTAACATAACACAGTGGTGCACTAATTCAGAAGAAGTACTGAATACGGTACCGGAACAGCAACGTTCAACTCAAACGCTTCTTAAACTACAAGAAGACGACGCTGTAAAAACGCTGGGATTACATTGGAATCCTCGTACTGATAAACTATTATACGAGGTGAGGCAGTCACCTACCAGATTTACTAAGAGGCATATATTGTCAGATATTGCTAAAATATACGACCCTTTAGGTTTGTTATCGCCTGTAATAGTGAAAGCAAAACTTATAATGCAGGAGTTATGGAAGATTCATTCAGGATGGGATGAGCTAGTTCCTGTAGACTTACAACATGGTTGGAATAAACTGTACACTAGTCTTCATGTACTTGGTGATGTTCGTATTCCTCGTTATGTGTTAGCTGACTATTTACAACCGAATCTACAATTGCACATATTTTGTGACTCCAGTGAATTGGCGTACGGTGCGGTTGCTTATGTACGTACATCTATGGGTAACAATACAAAGGTTAAACTTCTAACAAGTAAATCTCGAGTAGCCCCTTTGAAGAAACAATCAACTCCTCGTCTAGAATTGTGTTCAGCACTCCTTGCTAGTGAACTCTATAGTAAGATAAAAATTTCTATGGACTTGACTAATTATCAAATATATTGTTGGAGTGATTCATTGATAGTTCTGCAATGGATAGCTCAACCATCACATCATTGGACTACATTTGTTGCAAACAGAGTTAGCAAAATACAGTCTAATACAGAAATTTCAGTATGGAATTATGCGCCATCAGATCTCAATCCAGCGGATTTGTTAAGTCGTGGTGCCTATCCCACTCAATTAATCAAATCCTCAATATGGTGGAACGGACCTGACTTTTTGTACCAATCACGTGAAGAGTGGCCAAAAATCCCAGCTGGCACTTCTATTAAATTGCCAGAATCTAAGCCGATTGCCAAAGCATTGGTAGCTACAACAAGTTCGTTTGATATTCTGCACAAGTACTCTACATTTTTCAAACTGTTAAGAGTGATAGCTTGGTGTTTCAAATTTCTACGTAGCAACAAACGGACTGTAAAAAGTTCTACATTATTGCCAGAAGATATGGACTCTGCACACGTTTATATCGTAAGACAATTACAGCAACAATCTTTTCCCGATGAAATAAAACAAATTGATGCTAAATCTGAAGTTAATAAGCGTAGCTCTATCGCTTTGCTCCACCCTTTCTTGGACGAAAATAGGCTCCTACGAGTTGGGGGACGACTTCAGAAATCTGAGTTAAGTTTTGATGCCAAACACCCTATAATACTGCCTGCAAAACATCATGTAACTAATTTAATTATTAGACATTATCACTTCAAGTATCTTCATTTAGGCCCTCAAGCATTGCTGTATGCCTTAAGACAAAAATTTTGGCCTATAAATGGACTGAGAACAGTAAAAACTGCGATACGAAATTGTATTGTTTGTCATCGCTTCTCACCAAGAATGGGAACACAACTCATGGGATCTTTACCAGTGGCCCGAGTAACACACAACAGAGTATTTTCTTCAGTGGGTATAGACTATGCAGGACCAATTATGTTGAAAACTGGTCTGCCTAGGTCTAAAGTC
This sequence comes from Ectobius pallidus, assembly GCA_964059195.1. Classification (NCBI taxonomy): domain Eukaryota; kingdom Metazoa; phylum Arthropoda; class Insecta; order Blattodea; family Ectobiidae; genus Ectobius; species Ectobius pallidus. The sequence continues at coordinate 161,603,298 of CAXKWD010000001.1, read as the reverse complement.
AAGATAAAGGCTTATATAGCAGTTTTTATTTGTATGGTAACAAAGTGCATACATTTAGAACTAGTATCATCAGCATCAACTGATGCATTTCTTTCAACATTGAATCGATTTGTGGCTCGACGAGGGGTCCCTCAGCATATATATTCGGATAATGGATCGAACTTCGTTGGAGCAAACAGAGAAATACAGACTCTCTACAAGGTTCTTTGTGAGGAAAACACCAAGAAGAAAATATCAGATTATGCTTTATCTAACCAAATCAAGTGGCATTTTAATCCGCCATATGCTAGCCATTTTGGTGGACTCTGGGAAAGATCAATTAGGTCAATTAAAGCCCATTTATATAAAACTATGAAAAACACTGTCTATACATTTGAGCAATGCTACACACTGCTATCTCAAATAGAAGCTATATTAAACTCTAGACCAATTTCGCCTATGTCTGAAAATCCTGAAGACTTAATGCCTTTGACTCCAGGACATTTCTTAATTGGTCAACCATTAAATGCCTTACCTGAACATTCTCTTGAGCAACTTCCAGACTCAAGATTATCATGTTGGGAATTAATTCAAAAGCAACGTCAATGTTTTTGGAAGCGTTGGTCCCAAGAATACTTAAACACTTTACAAGCAAGATCAAAGTGGAAAATGGAAAAGCCTAATTTCAAAGAAGGACAATTAGTGGTAATAAAAGACATGCAATCACCACCTCTGAATTGGAAATTGGCACATATTATTAAACTGCATTCTGGAGCTGATGGTTTAGTAAGAACAGTTTCAGTTCTCTCCTCGAATGGTGTTTTTGTACGGTCTATAAAACAACTTTGTATACTTCCTGTGAAGTAATGGCCTTCTTGTCCTCCCCCCCCCCCAGTATGTTAAATACCGTCTCAACAGTATTTAAGGTTTTGTTTTTTGTTTAGTGTTTCTTATATTCTTTGCTTTTGTTTCAAGTTCTGTGATCTTTTTCGTTCTTTGCTGCCGAGCATGCGCAGTTTCCGTGTTGCATGCTGGGAGGGGATGGACACGTCAGCCATTGCTACTTTGCCTCAAGTGGCACATGTACACTTTCTGTAAAATCATTCTACTCTGCATCGCCATCCAAGTCGGATGAAGTCATCACTTGAAGCTGACGGAAATTGATAGTTACGTTTCTGTCTATATAATACAACCTTAAAATATCACTACAGGACTTCATGCTGAGATGCAGTCATTGTTCAAGACTTCCAGGCCGATTGCATAGTCAACTCTTCTATTCTATTCGACGCCATTATGGTGGGCGTTTTCTGCGAAATTATGAAACACTAAAGGTAAAGAAACTTAGTTTCTTACATAGAACATGTTTCTTTTTTGACAAATGAAAGAAGCTTAAACTCATATTGAAATCTTGCAAATAGCAATATTGAAAGTCTATCACGTTTACTCCTGTAAATAGTCTTGTAAATACTTTTGTAAATATAATCAGTGTAATATCTTTGTTCTGTATATAATTAACTCACCATTTATTTCAAAGGAAGACAGTGTAATATCTTGTTCTGTATATAATTAACTCACCATTTATTTCAAAGGAAGACAGTGTAATATCTTGTTCTGTATATAATTAACTCACCATTTATTTCAAAGGAAGAAAAGGTATTATTTTACATTCTTGCAGAGCCTGCAGACTCAGGCCGTTGGTTGTGGTAAGCTGTAAAACTCATTTAATTGAAGATTTCATTTAGTCAAAGAATAATACTTATGTTGAAAGATTCAAGTTCAAGAAATCATAACTAAGCTCATGTATTTATATTTAATTTGAGCTATTTGAATATTGTTCACAGATCATTTAAGAAATCAAGTGTAAAGATTATTTTATTTTTTCATGTACAGAAATTTTCATTTTTATTGTAATGTGAGTGAGAAATAAATGTTCAAATATTATACAAATTCATTTCCTCATTCAACAGTAGATGCGGTATACTGAGTGATTCAGAGTAGGACTACAGATTACCATATTAATATATCGTATTGTATTATAGATCTGAATCTGATCTGAAAGCATAACACAAAATTATGCAATCTATTGTAATAATTATAAGAGCATTCATTTATCGCAAAACGCATTTGGTAGAGATGAAAATGGCAAAAAAAAGGAGATTTGAATGTAATTTTTCTTTAAGTGTATTTTCTTAACTTAAAAAATGTAGATGAATAATGTGCGTTTCTGAAATGGAACTTAAAATTGATACAAAGAAGTTTTAATTGTAATATAACTCAATCACTTATTACTCAAAAAGCTCTACATATTACCCTATTCATAATAGTTTAGGATATTAAAGAAACGGCATTAAATTGAAGGGGCTAGTTCCATAAGGGCGTAAGGCACAAGAGCATAGTTTTGACAAATCTTGTTGTTTTTAAACAATGTTACCACTCTCAAGCACAGGTCTTTTCTTATGACTGAGCAGAGGTTTAAGGCACAAGTATAAATTGTTCACTGAGTATTTAAGAGATATGAGGAGAAGGCATAAATGTTAAAAGCTCAAAATTCAAGATGTGCCTTACGCCCTTATGGAACTAGCCCCTTCAATTCTTTTTGGTCTTCGAGGCATGGTTTTAAAGTGTGACTTTTCGGAAAAGTTGGCCCCTTGACCCCCAATTTGCATTACTCTGTTAATCATATAATAGAAGGAAATAGAAATAAAACATTTGTTAAACTATGTAGATTTCCCCGAGTTCCTTCACCGTATAAAAATTAAACATGTTTCACATTGTTCTGTCACTCTCTATTTTCATTACAGTGAAATAATGACAATGAAATAAGAATAATTTGTTTAAAACCATTTTTTAAAAGGTAGGATTATTGTACTTGATGCATGAGTCGAACAATTGTTTTTTGTTGGGTTGCTGAACGCCGCCATCGTCTTTTTTTCACAAATACGCTTTTCTTGTACATACTTTTTGTACGACTGTACCCCTGTATTTGTATTAACTATTAAAGAACTTTTTTTGCCTGACAAAATTGATTTTATGAAACCTATTCAGCGTTTGAACTCTTTGGTTTCAAATGTAGCCTATGTGTTTACTACTTTTATGAGAAAAAACTAGGTATATGGTCATGAAACATCAAAATAATGCGCTACAAATTATTAGAATAGAGATAAAGCATTCGATCAAGTGGCGACATTCAAATATCTGGGAGCAATAATTAAGATACAATTAATATTAAGACAGAAGTTAGGTGCCGACTGAAACCAGGAAATGATTGTTTTTATGCAATTCAGAAACTGTTATCTTCTCGCTTTCTGTCCAGAAACCTAAAAATACAAATTTATAAGACAATTATCCTGCCGGTTGTATTATATGGATGTGGGACATCCCTTACTCTTCGGGATAAATATAATTTGAGTGTTCGAAAACAGGGTGCTTAGAAAAATATTCGGACCTAAGAGATATTAAAATGGAGACTAGAGAAAACTGCATAATGACGAAGTTCGTAACCTGTACTCTTATCGAATAGGCTATAGTAAGGGTGAACGGAGGATGAAATGGGCTGGACGTCTTGCGCGCATGGGAAGGAAAATATTAACTGGGAGACACCATTTGGAAGACATAGAAGTAAGTGGGAGGACAGCATTAGAATAGATCTAAGGAAAGTAGTATGCGCGAGGGATGGTTGGTTGAAATTATCACAGAATATGGGTGAATGGCGGGATCATGAGTCCGGGTACCATAAAGTAAATAATATTCCTTGACCTTACTTAGGAATGATTGTTTATTGTCTTTGACTAAATAAGTAAGTAATTATTTTTGTATTTGTTTCTCGATTTTCTGAACCACCTAATAGACAGTTTAGTAACTTATTGCATGTTCGTGCAACTCTTTTACATAGACCTACATACCGTCGTCATTATTAAATAATTTAGCAAGTGGACATTGTTCGAGTTCACGCTGAGGCGTCGTGTTAGACTCTGGAGCTGTGAATTCTTTATTGATTTGTTCTAGCCCGACTTTACAAAGTGGTGGAATGGGCGGAACCCTCCGTGCTAAGTTATGAGATTTTCTCGTGATGTAATAATGTTGGCGTTGAAAGCTCCTATTTCTCTCTGTTTGTCCTCCTCTTCATTTGTAAGAGCCCCTTTTTCCTTTCTCTCTCTATTTCTATCTCTCACCCTCTCTATCTTTTAAAGTGGTTCTCAGTCACCTTGTTGTGTTGATAATGTAATGTTCTTATAGGATATTATACCCCTTTGTTCCAGTTTAATGATTCATTTGTCGCAGTAGAATGGAACAAATAGCAACTTTTCATGAGTTAAGCTCATTGATCATTCCGTGCGATGGTCAATGTTTCCAGAAATGTTTTGTAGATAAGTTAGTTTGACAATTAAAGCTGCGAGACAGAGACAGAAGAGATAAGGGGAGAAGTAACAATGGGAGAATAATTAGAGTTATCCATTATGCTAAGTACCCTACCTTATGATAAAGACTTCATATAGCCTTATTAGATTCTCTAATGTGTAGTTATTGTGCTCCAGGCATCCTTGAAATTAGGAGTTATAACAAAAGCGTAATTTGTAAATGAATACCCTGTCTCGAGTTTTTTGTTGCTGAAATAAATCTCATAACTATAAATTTAAGGTATCCTACCTATGAAGTTTGCCATTATGCACTGGTGGAGCTTCAGTGCTGGTTAACATTGCAAAATGTCGAACTTTGGAATGTGCTAAATTACCTTCCCAAAAGAGGGGCATCTTTGGAACATGTGCAAAGTCTTTGTTAACAAGTTTTATCGATAGTAATTAATTATTCAATATCGCTGCTGATACTCATTTACTTTAGAGATTGAGTCAACTTCTGCGTCGTAGTCCACTGAAAGTATTTCGCAATTTTGAAAAATCCCAATGATGCATTGGGGATCGAACCTGAAGTTTTCGGTTTCTACCACAGTATCTCAAGCGCTTTGAATTATGGCATATTATCTTTTTTTTTTTTAAACTTGCTTCCAAAAACTATACGTAAACATACATATTTCAGGTACGGACCCTTCGTCTGCCTACATAAAACAAGTCCCTGTAATTTTCAACATAACTCAACAGATAATTGATTTACAAGTAGTTCAGTAAGGTTGTTTTCCCTAACGAGTTCAATCCCTGGTACCTCCTCGGATTTTTCTAAAATAGGGAGGTCTGGAGCACTCAGTCTCGTGATTCAAACTGAGGAGCTACTTGATTAAGAAATAGCGGCTCCAGTCACGGAAATTATCATTAACAGCCGTGGGTGTCGGCGTGCTGCCCACATGCCCTCAATCCTGCCGTCTGCCTATGGTAGATGACTTAGCGCCATGGAGTTAGTTTAGTTAACGAATTATCCCTGACGAAAGCACTGGTACCAAATTACAGCTGTTCATCATTCTCCTCGAATACTTCCGTAGGCGAAGGAATATTTCTTATAACTAAGGCTCCTGATAGAATTAATTGTACAATCATTCCGGTTGAGGAGATCTCAATAAAATCACAAGGGTAAAGGCTTATGGAATAAGACCCTCACACAAACACATATTATGTGAAAAAAGAAATGGAATTTATTTACTGATATATAATCATTTACATCATATTTGTGAGGCTTATGCAGACATCCTAGAAAATACAAAAAGCACATTTCAATGTTTCTTTATTAAATGTATAGCCGGTTTCAAAACTGTTAGACCGATTCTTGCTCGCTAGAAGCTTAAAATTCTATGGGGCAGTTCACACGTAAAAACGAACTAGCAGTTAGTGCTGTGGTTGTTTCATTGACAGAACATCTGTACCGAAGATTATGGGTTCACTTCCCATTAACACGTTAATAAACAAAGTACGCCAGTTCTAACTTCCTGAAGAAAACTGAAATAAACAGATTTTATTTTATTTTAAACACAAAAACAAACAAACGCCATAAGCAGCACGAAAGAAAGTCCTGATGTTGGGATTAGTATCTTGTTCGCTTGCTAAACATATGGCCAAAAGATGTAGTAAAAATAACTGAAATAATAACTATGAGGTACCAAAGTAGATCATAATTGCCCAATTTGTTTCGCAAGTCAACTATTTAACGATTGTAGCCACTTGACTAATATAATAACCACACCACGTGATGATATCAATCATTATTGGCTTCAGTCTATATTATGTTGCCCAACGATATTCTTATTTAAATCTTCAGATAACCTAGTCTATCCAGAATTGATTCTTCATTCCATTTATTAACAAATATCAGGCTCTTAATCAAAATACAGCTAGTTCCAATGGTTTTGTGGTATGTCATCTGGTGTATGCAGGCGACAACAAGACGAGCATGCGCATGTTAACTTTTTGGCGGCCCATTCTTTTTGCAGCCGACTGTACTATACATTGAATATACCTGGTGCATTACCTCATCAGGTCATAACTTTCGATATTGTATTCTGCTGTTTAAACTGACTGTTCTAAAATGTTATGGTTTAATTAATATTTAAAACCGTGAACAGCGTATAAACATGTATACAACTTGGAGATAAAATTATTATTCTTTCAGAGAGTAGCTGGAATATAAACTCCATAATTTTTCTAGGTCATATTTCTTTATGAGGTCGTACAAAGGGTAATAAACGGGATGGTTTGTCTATGCCCATAAAGAAGAGTACTGCGTCGAATTTTACTTCATTTTGGTGAGTCACAAAGACGCACTGACAGTAATATTTATGCCGAAAAAGAATGCTTAAACTTAAACTCGCCATATAAAAAGACGCTTTTATGTGGAATAGAGGTCTTTAAAAGTAAAAGCTTGCATAATTCTTTGGATATATTGAGAGTTGTGGTCGCTGAACGTTACTTGTCAACAAAGATGAATACACTACGTTAATTCAGTTATAACACGAGTATAGGCCAAAAAATAAAAATAAGATCCTACTCCCGAGAAAATCATTGTTGGTTTAGTATGGCAAAGTAAGAACTCAAATTTTGTGGTTGGCCAATTTTATTAATTTATTCATTTACAAAGAATTACAAAGAAAACCTTACAGAATCATAAAGAAACTTTAAATATTGGTAGGCTGAGGAAATTAGCCTATTTAAACTATGAGTTCTATGCAAATGAAACCTGAAATAGTTATATATGATGTAAAACCATTATAAAGAACTGGCAAGCACGAAATTAACAAAACGAGTGATCGCGAATTTTTTAAATTCTTTTGAGCCTGTTAAGTTCTTAAAAAGATCGAATATCGTACGGCGTTTTAGGTTATTTTTAATCGTAAATTTTAAAAGGAAAACAATTTCGTTCGCTTGTGATTAGAATAGTAATCAAAATATGTTTTGGATAATTTCGTATGTAGCGGAATTCAAGCACTTTCGGTTGGCAACAATTTGTTTGGAACAAATGGCATATGAACATTGCTTCTGCATTTACTGAAAATATAAATTTATTTATAATATCTCTCTTCAAGTTATGCCTTTAGGAATAGGCAAATAAAAAACTAATCTGGAAAAATCCTTCGCATTGATATGGAATTGCAGATTTTGAATGAATGGGGAAGAAATGTAGGTTGTAAGTAATGATTTGAGCGATACTGTTACATTGTGTTGGCTTACGATTGTGCTTAGTTAAAAACATAACTGCCGGTGTCTACGTGATGGACCAAATTTTTATTGCCGAAATAGTTATTTTTGTTATTTTGAATATTGTAAATGATTAATAGGTAGGCCTACACGATAATAGTAGTAGTGGTAGTAGGAATAATATTATTTGTAATGGTTTAAATTAAAAAATTTGGTAAGTATTAATTTGAACGAAAGGAAAGTGAACAATAGTGACATCTGGTGATGTCTTGTATAATCTTTATAACGTGCTAGACCCTAAATTTTTACTATAACTCGGCCCATAAAATGAAACTTTACATAGACAGAGAGAGTTCTGCTGAACAATGTTTAGGCCTACCACTATCGGCTAGCATTAGAATTCAGTTACGAGTTGACAAAGATTGAATACCCTATTTTCCTCTATCTCTCTTCCTTATCCTCTTTGCCTTACTCTCAGACTTCCTTTATATCTGTATCCCTCTGTCTCCCTCTCCTCTACCTTTCTCTATTTCTATTTCAGTATTTTTACTTTCTATTTCTATTTCTTCCCTTCTCTATTTCATTTTTTCTTTTTCTTTCCTTCTATTTCTATCTTTTTCATTCTATTTCTCTTCCTACCCTATTCCCTTTTCTTTCTCTTTCCTTCTATTTCTATCTTTTTCATTCTGTTTCTCTTCCTACCCTATTCCCTTTTCTTTCTCTCTGTCTCTATTTCTCTTTCTTGGATGGATTTGAAAAATCATAGTGATGTCGACATGGAGAACCGCGATAAGACCTCGACATGAATATCCTCTTTTTACTAAGTTACAAGAAGTAATCTGACCGAGCGAGGTGGCCGAGATGGTAATGCCTTGGTCTCGCATTGGGGAGGTTCCAGGTTCAAATCCCGGGGCCGGCCAATTTGACATGGGTTTTTTCATGGTTTCCCCAGTGGTAAAGGCAAATGCCGAAATGGATATTTACATAATCATCCTCACCATTTCATCCCTTACCCTAACCATTTCAATAAATGTCAGTTTAAATTTACTCAATTAAATACACCGACAATAAAAACAATTGACAAGCAATAGTTCCATGGCCTACTCTACTGTACTGACACAGATCCGAACTCCTGATATAGCCTCGAAGCTAAAAGGAGTAAATAAACACAGCTCAAATAAAAAATTTAAAAAATTAAAAAAGAAGAAATAATATGAATTTGAGTTCGTCCTGCGTAGTATACTAATGAGTAATGACAAAGATGGAAAAGTTTCAATTTCCCTAGCGAAATTTATTTATTTAAAAACTACGAGCAATGAAGGGCTGTAATGCATAAGCATGCTGCAAGAATTGTCACGATTTAATCCAAGGAACAGTTTTTACGCTTATTTCATTTTGTATGTCTTTGAGTACATTTGGTATTTTAATACTGGTTGTGGCTAAGTTTAGGAAAAGAGTTAATGTCGTGTAAAATATTTTATTTCTAAAGAAATCTGGGATTAGGACGACTGCCAAAACTAAGAACTTTACAGACTATTTTCCTAATAAAAACACGAAAACTTACTAATAAATAATCAATTTCTTAATCCTGTTGTTCTGATTTATTCATTTGGTTGTCTAAAAGAACAAGATTTATATTTAAAAACACAAATGTTTATTCTACAGCTATAAAAAACTTAATATAGTAAGAGGTGATGTTCGTCCAAGTGTGGCAAGACACGCTTCTTGATACGTGCTGCCACCTTTTGGTTGAATAACATAACTTCACTGCTATTATAGATTGCACCTGGAAACGAGGGTTAGTGAATGGATAAATGGAGGTAAACGCAGAAGGCTTTTGTAATTTTAAGCATGATCTTTACTGTTCGTAATTAAATGTTGTTTGTATTTTTATTACGTTTAAATAGTGTAAACATAATAAATAAACTAATACAAATCGCTTTATGTGCTTCCTTCTACTCGCTCTTAAAGTATATTTTGTCTTTTCATACTGGCCATTTTAAGAAGCGCAATAATTACCCTAATGCACATAATTAATGTGCAATAAAACAGGACAGGTACCGAATGTTTAATTCTTTTATTTTTCATCATTGTGCTAACGCAGAAAATGCTATGAAACAGTAATTAACTCTCTCTCTCTCTTTATATATATAATGGATTTATTTGATTTGGGTATTTGTTTTGTTTAAATATACACCATTCGAACGTAGCATTTGGATGAGATGATACCAACGCGGACACTTACAGTATTTCAAGAGGTCACAAGGTCAGTAGCTGAACTTTCTGAGTATTATCTTTGGGGTTTTCCCATTCGCATAGACGAATTGCAAATAATGATAATTGTAATATCATTATAATTATCAATAGTATTATGTATGAGATTTCATGAAGTGAAGAACCAGGCCTGAATTTGGACATTTTTATACAACTGCAAGCCTACTATAATTAATAACAATTAACTTTAAACTGTAACAGCAAACAGTAGGCTGGATTGATCCAGATAATTTGTCGTAAATTTGCGTATTTTTAACGTATAACAGCATCTACTACCAGTTAATAAATTGATTTACTGATTATCTGGTTATCTTCTTGATAAATGAAAGAAAGTTAATCATTATCTAGCAGTGCTGACCAAATGTATTTTTAATTATCGGATAAATTTCTAATGATTACTCCTTAATAATTTATCTGACTTCATAATATAGATTCATTGATTCTTTTATTCGTATTCTTAATTATGAAAAAAATGATAGAGATAGATTAGGCGGTTCAAACTTTGTTAGCGTTTTGAATCATCTGCATTTTTCGTGATGAATAGATTTTCAATAAGGGATGCAAATTTAGCTTGTACTTGATTTTTAAATTTTGCGAAATATTCTATCACATGACTTCCTTTATTATTCATATTTGAATATAGGGTAAAAGGCTGCGTTGCAAATGCGAATTCATTCGTCTAAACCTCATTCGAAGTTATATAATTCGCCAAGCAACACTTTGATACTGAGTTTGTGTGTGAAATGAGTGGCATTAAAGAACCCTTCATATAATTTATTGGAAAACTTTTTTCTAATAAAAGTTTTTGCTCTTGTGTAGGTTACAATTTTCAATCAAAATAATTGTAGCCGATTATGAAAACTCGAGAAGAATGAAGTTTTATTTTCGTAAATGGGGTCACCAGTTATATTGTTCACCGACTCATACACATACATAGACATGTTTCAGAAAATCGTATTTAGGACACGAGGACCTCAAAACGTGCATTAATCGAAAACTGAATGTAGAATTTCAGCTTGTAACACAGTACTCCTCTGCCCATTTGTATCTGTTGTCCTATATCCCCTATGTTTGGGCGAAGGGCCTCCAAGTGGAGGTTTCTGTGACCTATGTGAATTTTTTTTACGCTTATTTTCCGAGAGTGGGCAGAGGGACAGGTGGTAAGCCCATCTTCTCTCTTCTCTGCCTATAGTACTTAAAAAACAGGTAGAGTAAGTAAAAATTATAGCATCGTTCGGAAGGAAAATATTTGGTCAAAGAGGATGTTCTTGTTAAGCTTACAGAAGATTAAATAGTAGTTTTTGCGCTCTTACTATCGTATTCTTTGTCTTCAAGAAATAATTATTAGTAACAAACATTTTACAGTAAAAATGCAAAATAAGGGATTCTTGTTTTCATTATATGAGAATTACTAAAGCGGTTAAAGTGACATTTCATTCGTAGGAAGTACACAATATACTGCGTTTTGTTTCTTTTCGGAACAATAAACTGCATCCTTATCAGTTTAGAGGAAATAGCTGTATAAATAAGAGAGAACAACTTGGAAGCCATAGCTTATAAAATTTCCAGATAAGAGTATGAGCTATTCCTTTGTAAGGAAAGCAGAAAACACATTAGGATATATTCGAAACCAAATAAGGAATCATGGGTGGGTAAGCTTCAAAAACAAAACAAAAAACAAAACAATGCTTTGACTTTTAGATATTTGTAACTCGCAAAGATCTTACTATTGTTGTTGAAATTAGATCAAAATATTACACGTACTCTGTTAAAAAATTATACGACATAATTTCAAATTAAGACAAGATTTATTTTTTACAATGTTATTATACCAAAGCCTATAACTTTTGATATAATAATTTATTTTGCTAGTTGAATGCTTCCCTTTTATTACTTAATACTGACTAAATTCCTGTTATTCAAATTAGGATGCGACTGCTTGCGCCTACGCGCCTTGCGCGATGTATCGTTCACCACCAAGATTAAAGGAGTTTCTATCGTTATTATCTCTTGTAACTTCAGAACAGCTGTTGTGAATGATTAATTGTTTTCACTTTTATTATTTCCTAAATGGCTTTCTCCGATGACGCACTTACCATTCTCGAGTCTGAATAATCTCTTTCGCAATCTCTTTTCAATTGGTATGAAATTTTAAGCTGGTTAATATTTGAAATACTCGTGGTTTCTCTTGGGTAAGTAACATTAAGCATAAAGAATGTTTTTATCATAAATAAAAGAAATACTGGAGTCAATAAAGCTACAGGTAGCTTGAATTCATTCATTACTGTCCATGGAAATCAGAAGTAGCCAACTTTCGATTAAAAAAGGAAGTAAGTTATTAGCTGAACACCTATGTAGGATTTTTGTACTTAACAAAGGAATTCCTGTTTGCAATACCAGTATTACAGTTTCGGACCACTTTCTAGTGTGCACACATTAGACACAGACCCTTCGTTACCAGATAATAAATCTTAATGTACTGGGATGTCATAAATTGGATGGATTAACAGAACAGTATTATGTTACCTAAGTATTTACTTTTTAATATGAATGATATGCTAGGCATGTAATGGATTAAATTCCAATGAAAGCCATGTAATAACTAAATTTCCCCTTTAATTTAGATTGTAATCCTAATTGTTCCAAACGAACTTTTGTAATTATCTATTAATTCACTGCAGCCATAATGACACGCTGTATTTTCTCGCGCTCATTTAAATATATTAAATGAAAGAACTGAAAATCCAGACAAAATGACACACTGGTGCTGAAACCAAAATAGTTGAAAGAAATATTATGAAAATTTCTCGCATTCGCTATCCTCAATCCTCGCTTTGAGCCATTTGAGGTAACTATTCTATTCGATTTCATCAATTGTTAATTCTTTCAGTATGATCAATTAATTGCATACATAATATAGATTTTTTATTTTTTCAAAATAAGTTAACTATACTCTAAGTCCACGTGTGTAGGCTAATATATATATCAAATTTTGGGTTTTTTCTCACTCTGTGAACTAGTCAAAGTAAAGACGTCCGGTGGTATCATATTTGATACACTCTCCATTGCATGCTAATTTTTTTAATCTCTCTCTGCTATGTAACGTTGGTTGAATTTAAAAAAAGAACCGTAAAATGCTTGAAAATAGATCCGATGTATCGTATATCATACCACCTCTAAAACCCCCTAGAACCTTCATCAAAATAAAATACAATTTGTTCTCTTGTTTTCGTCATTAATAACGCATATTAATCCACAGAATACAATTTATAGCTGCCTAAATATAATGTTAGACTTCCATAAAGCCCCCACACGCAAAATAATTATTTGCATATTTTTTATAAGTATTTCTACCCATAGAAACTCATTAAGCTCGAAAATAGTTAAATACAACTGTCCTAATTTGATCTCGGGACTGTATAGACTGTTTGGTTGTCTAGCTGGAGAGAGCAATTGGTAACATAGGCCCACCGGGTTTGTTTTCTTCAGTTCGCGGTTTCGATTCTGGCCTAGACCGACGGCACTTATATGTGAATAAGGTATATGAGATTATCTCACATGCATTATCTCAATTTACATGCAAGTAGGCTAAAGCTAGGTATACTCCACCAGTAAATAATTTCGGCCCACCGATGACGGGCTAAGTAGCCAACCGTCGTTTTATGACCATAATAATAAATAATTAAAGTAAATTTAAATCATATTTCGAGCGATATAACATCAGTGTCCCAGATAATTATTCATGCTTCTGTGGATACTCTCAAGCAGTGCGGCACTTGCTTTTAGACTGTCCTGACTTTAAGAAGATCAATGTATACCCTACAATATCACCTGAATTTTTGTGACAGTGAACTGGCAAAACCTCTGTTTCATATATTTAAAAAACAGTGTTGTTATTCTCATTTTCTAACATTCATTCACCGCATCTTTAATAAGCTTTCACCATAATGTTCTATGCGTTGTAAATTGAATGTAATTGTTAAACTATAACCCTAATATGCTAATGCAAAATAGGGTTTTTCCTGGAAATTCAATAATATTTATATTGTAGAATTTATCTGATTTATCAATTCATTACTTAAAATAACTATTCCGTTAAATTCAATGATTAACCGTTGCTTATATAGCTGCCTTCTATTCTGGTTCGTACGCTGGAAACAAGTTCCACCTTGGTCAGTGTTTATCATTTAATAGGCTTATTATACTCTAGGCAGACCATATTTTTCTAGTCTAACAGGAAACATCGAAAACGATTGCAAGATAACCCATGATTTAAGATACGCTAGGTGTACCTAATTATGCGGAATTGTAAATTTTCAACAGGAAACACAGGCACTGTCAATATTAAAATTAAATTTATACATTAATCAACATACTATTTCAGAAATATATTTCCTATATTATTATAGAAATTACAGCTACACATTTTACAAAAATACTTATAAATGAACAAAGATTTTTATCTGAGAAATTAAAATTTGCTTTTGCTTTTAGAGTGTTTTTATAATAATACGTTTTAATCTATTCACTGCTACTGACGTATGTATGCGTTCCCGAAAAATTGCATAACATCATAGATATAAAATTAGTCGAGTAATGCTTTACTTTCAATATGAGGAATTTCATCCACGCTTTAAGGATGTCCTCCACAAAAACCAGATGTTCCAAAACATTTTCTTACTTTATTTCATACTTATAAACCCGCTGGTATCCCTTCATGAATGATTGTTTTAGTATAATTCAGATGTGAAGCGGTTAACTTTCCTATGATTAACATTTCATATCTGAGAAAATTCGAACATCACATAACATTACTGACATGGCATCTGACATGGAAATTACATGATTGACAATTTTTCAGAAAATTTTGAAATGAAACTGAATTATTTCTGAACTTCTGAAATGCTTCATGCCACTTTTCATCTTTCGGCTTGACTAAATTTAGACTATTATGTTATGATTCACCTAGAAACTTCTGGAAAAAAATTGTTTTCCGGGAACAGACTCATGGTCATTTTCATCCGGGGACAGCAGCTCAAAATGAATGACTATCCACAGAGATTGGAGATGTCTGGTCAGTATATTGCTGTATAAATATTCTATAATTATTATTATTACATTTTAAATTAGAGCTTTCACAGTGTAATAGACGTGTAAGAATTAGTAGGTGGATAATCTGCAAAACTATAAAAATAATAATAATAAAAAAAAAACTTACAAATTCTAAGTTCCTAATTCCCTCGCGACAGGAATACTGTTATACAGGAGTTCTTATTTTCGTACAAAATTCATAAGGTCTTGTTCTTCTTTCTTCCTGATGTTGAAAAATTCGTCGAAGGCTCCAAATAATTTATTTATAATTAGAATAGCTACACGTTTCATAATAAATGTATTTCCCTGCATCTAAATTAATTCAGAAGACCTCAGTGAATGTTGTCTGCGCCCCTTTACTTACTATTGAAATTCCTCGTGTGTTCCGATCATAATTAAACCACGCTATGGTTGTTTGCCATGACTTCGCAATGACCGTTTCCCCATCAGTGATGCTCAGTGAATTGGGTCAAATTCGAGGCATTACGTAGCCCATGGTATGATTGATTGTACACTGACTGCATACAGACAGGCTGCGAATGTAATAATGATCAAAGAGGCGTATATATTGTCAGTGGCTTGATTTCCATAACTTGAATCGCAATCACCAATACATCTCTCTCTCTCTCTCTCTCTCTCTCTCTCTCTCTCTCTCTCTCTTTCTTTCTCTCTCTCTCTCTCATCTACCTAGTTCTATATCTCTCTTCATTTTCTTCCTATATCTGTCTGTCTCTCTTCCTCTATTTCATGCGTGCTGATGTATTAAAGAATTGCATAGTCGCCACATGTAGGATATAGAATATGGGATACGATGTACTCTTTCAGGATTATTCCAGTGGTATCTATTGGTAATGAATAACATTAGTAACCCATATATATTGTTTTAAGATCTTCTACTAGAGAATATTATAGGAGAAAAATTCCTCCGACACTGGGACTTGAACCCAGGACCTTTGACATTCAGTCATAGGAGAGAGGTTCCATCTGGCGATGTGAATTAAACTCAGGCTTAGCTTAGAGCATTAGCGCGAATAGCCAAAGGTCCTGGGTTCAAGTGTCGGAGGAATTTTTCTCCTATAATATTCTCATGTAACGTCCAACAGAGACAATGATCTGTGGTTCATGAAAGCTTATATATCTATCTTCTACTAGAGGTTACAGTTTGCTTCTATGTAGGAAAGAGGACACTTACAAAGAAATGGATAAAAATAGAGAGAAGAGAAAGAAAGAAAATTTTTGTAGCATGAACCTCTGGCTAGATTCGTTGAAATAAATTACGTCAGGAATCGGAACTATTAAACCTGGCACCGTCTTGAAATAAAATACAGAATATGTAATTCATGAAACATAGTGTGGTTTTTAGAGCCTATAACGAACATTAGTGCAACATTGGAAGAAAATCAAACATAACATATAGTTGTAATTGCGTAACAAACAAATTTACAGATAAACAGATGAATTTAATTGAAACAGGACCTCGCTTCGCTCGGTCAGTTAATTCATTGTCATCACTGTATAATTCCGTCGGCCGCGGTGGTCTAGAGGTAGCGTGCCCTCTAGATCCGCAGGGCGCGGGATCAAACCCGGCCGCGGTCGATGGATTTTTCAGGACGTAAAAATCCTGGGCACGGAGTCCTCCGGGAGGGACTTTAAGCTGGGGGTCCCGTGTCGTAGATTTACGGCACGTAAAAGAACTCCAAGCGTAAATTAGAGCCTCTGGACAAAATTTCTCGGCCCTTTCACGCCCAAGAAATACTTAGTTTCCAGAGGGGGGTTGCGAGGCGATGGGCTTACCACCTGTCCCTCTACCCTCTCTCGGAAAATAAGCATATCAAAATTAGTATAGGTAATGACACCTCCATTGGAGGCCCCTTCGCCCCACCTGGGGATCAGATGCCAGATACAGTACTATATAATTCCACTTTTAGCAGAAAATTCTGAAAATTTATTGCAAAATATTTCAAATTTTTACTTATAAAATGCGTAATTTATTTTCTAATAACTTTTATAGCTTTTTATTTACTTGTAGAAAACATGCCTAATTTCGCAGTACCCCTAATTTCGCATTATTTTAATTCTATTTATTGCAAAATTGGGACGAGTAATCAAAATAGTTATTGATCAGAGAGAGCAGCTTCTCCTGTATCTTACATATTATGTTTTCCCTCTTTTCCATGACTGTTCCCGATTTCGCAATAAATAAAATAAGAAATATCGCTAAATTAGGAATACAGCGAAATTAGGCATGTTTACTTTTTTGTTTGCTTTTTACAGTTTGCTGGTGTTAATTAATAATAATATTAATAACAATAATCAAGTTTTATTTTTCGTGGCAGAGTAAGGCCTTATTTTCCACTCAACCAGGACCCAAAGAAATGAAATAAATACTGCTTACAAAATACAGTAATTGATTATACAATAAGTGAACTTATTAGGTAATATTACACAAATATAGAAAAGATTATTTACAGAAATAAACACCTTAGTGTGGTGAAAAAAATAATAGTATTATCATTTTAGTTAACAGGACAGAAATGGGTTAGGTCGATATTTGCGATTCTATTCTTCTACATGTTAACTTTATTATTCCGGAATCATGATCAGACGGTGTTTGCAATGTAGTTGACCGCATGCAAAGTGATAGCAAAAGGCATTGAATATTCAGCATTGTGTGGCTCGACTTTAGAACATGCACACAGCTAATCCCTACATACAAATCGAGAGAAGCGTGCTTGCGAAGTGTTTTTATCTATCCTTTGCAGCCCAGCGGTTCTTCTTTCCAGACTACTGTACTTTCTGGACCGTCTGCTAAAGGGAGATAAGCCTAAATCCACACCAACTTCATCCCTCCCAACAATAAAGAACTGTAAAGTTTAAGTCTCTTTAACACCTCTTCCTTAATTTACAAATGAAACCAATAACAAGTAGAGAACTAGTAGGAAGTTGCTCTTCGGTCGTTTAAATTCACAACTTAAGCGTTCCAAGAAACGTTATTGCATTTCTTCGACAAACTTCGACATTTGTAGTGTATGAGGAAATGCCTTTAAGAAAGGTGTTTATTATCACTGAAAATTCCGTCTACAAACTTTAACATTAAAACAAAAACACCTTAACGTTTTTCTAAACACTCAAGAGTACCCTTCTCTTTGAATCTCCCCGTATGATTTATGCATTAATAAAACCCAGTCCCTCTCCTGTTAACTTACTTGAACATAAAACAGAAAGCAAAAAAGGATTGCCTTTCAAATTTCAGAGATAAATATGTATTTATTTAATTTGATAATTATTAGTTTAATACCGGTAATATAAATATTTCGCCTGAAATAACCGAAATTATTCGTTTAAAGAAATACTTGTGTAAAAGACTTAATCAAGGTCACATTTCTTTTGTGCATTACTTCTATTATTTTCAACTAGGCCTAATTTAATATAAAAAATAATCAGTTTCTTATTACTTAATAACAATTGCCTTACGTTTTTTCCACATTGTCAGTAATACTAACTACGTATTACGTAATTATACTTGTCATATCATAAATTGGTTGCATAAGTTGTTTAAATCATTCAGAGATTCCATCTTATTTAATTCTGTGTCTAGTAATTCTGGTGCTGCATTTATGTATATTATACATTAATTTAGTTTTTAAATAATGGTACATGGTACCATTAGTATGTTTTGATATGTAATTTAGCTTTAGAGTAAACCTAACTTTCATGCAAACGATTGAAATAGTAGTAATAAAATTACGAGTAATTTTGCTACATAGGATCTACAAATTCTATGGAAAAATTAGTTTTGTCATAATGCAATTTGGGTGTACACGAAAATACACGATGTTAAGTAGCACTAATTACAATATTTTCTTCTACTAGCCATAGATAAGAAAAGAGTTTAAAGAGTAGGAAACTCGATTCTTATGAATTGTTAATTTTTTTAAAATTAGATCGCCAAAAAACCTAATTTCCAGTTGGCGAGGTAGAAAAATTGAGCATAAAAAATTAACTCAGTTGCTTAGCTCACTGTGCTTCTCACTCCCTTTTATAAAGAAATTTTAATTGTCAGAGATTCCATTTGCATGTTCTATTTACCTTTACTATATAGGAACATTAAAATATAAGAGCCTACAGGGGAATTAATCGAGCTCAACAACTTGGAAAATAAATTAAACGCAAACAGAGGGCTATAATTATCTTGTAAACTGATGAAGATAAGGTGACCTCAGGTACCGCCCAGGTCTCTTAATCCTTGAGGATTGCGTGTTTTGGGATCACAAGTCAGTTCGCGGGCTGCAACCCGACACTTTTTCACCACTAATTACGGCGTATCTGCCCATGTGTGATAATCGTCAAATGGCCCCACATCTCTTTGTGCGAGTAGCCAAGAAACACAGGCATTGCATAAGTACAGGACGTTCTAGAGATATCTTATCTTTCTTACTTGTACTTCTGCTGATATTATGCATGCCAGCCTATTGCTAAAGAAGAAAGAAAAAATGACAAGGATATGCATTAGGCGTTTTTTTCTTGCTGCAAGGGTAGGTAGCGGGATAAGTTCTTTATCAAGGTGAATTCTGTGTAACAATCCACCAGAAATCGATTCAAACCCCACAAGAGCAGACTTCCGTTCTTCAGAATGGATGTGAAGGCATGTGTTCTAAGTCGAGTACCTACTCAAATTTTAAAAATCTTAAAAAGGGGAATTTCTGTAAAAGTCTTGCTGCAAGGGTAGGTAGCGGGAATAAGTTCTTTATCACGGTGAATTCTGTGTAACAATCCACCAGAAGTCGATTCAAACCCCACAAGAGCAGATTGCCATTCTTCAGAATGAATGTGAAGGCATGTGTTCTAAGTCGAGTACCTACTCAAATTTTAAAAATCTTAAAAAGAGGAATTTCTGTAAAAGTCTTGCTGCAAGGGTAGGTAGCGGGAATAAGTTCTTTATCAAGGTGAATTCAGTGTAACAATCCACCAGAAGTCCCTTCAAACCCCACAAGAGCAGATTGCCGTTCTTCAGAATGGATGTGAAGGCATGTGTTCTAAGTTGAGTACCTACTCAAATTTTTAAAATCTTTAAAAGGGGAATTTCTGTACAAGCTTTCGATACATTGAAGTTTCAGTTTCTTTCTTTCGTGGTTTACTCCCATAGATATTGATCACTTGAAATTTGAAACTTGAGATAGTCAGAAATCTATAGAATTTAATATAATGGATGCGGTCTTCTGAGAGGCCTACAGTAAATTACGTTAATTTGATTCCCCATTTTTAGAGATTTTTTTTTTTTAAAGTACTAACACCTTGTGGTAAATTATCCAGATAAAATATAGTTTCTTAATAAAAGCATCTCGATATCTCCTTAACGAGCTACTGACACAGCTTTAACGCAGCTACGAATACAATAATAGATAACAATCCAATAGCAACTTATAGTAGAGTTTTTGCATTATAAACCCAGGCGGTTTTAAGAAATAAACCACTGATGCCCGGTTTCTACAAACTTGTGAATTACCTATGGGTAAATCATCCATGGTCGGCCGCGGTGGTCTAGAGGTAGCGTGCCCGCCTCTAGATCCGCAGGGCGCGGGATCAAACCCGGCCGCGGTCGATGAATTTTTCAGGACGTAAAAATCCTGGGCACGGAGTCCTCCGGGAGGGACTTTAAGCTGGGGGTCCCGTGTCGTAGATTTACGGCACGTAAAAGAACTCCAAGCCTAAATTAGAGCCTCTGGACAAAATTTCTCGGCCCTTTCACGTCCAAGAAATACTTAGTTTCCAGAGGGGGGTTGCGAGGCGATGGGCTTACCACCTGTCCCTCTACCCTCTCTCGGAAAATAAGCATATCAAAATTAGTATAGGTAATGAAACCTCCATTGGAGGCCCCTTCGCCCCACCTGGGGATCATAGGGTACCAGATACAGATACAGAAATCATCCATGGACAAATTAGTTCCATTTAACCTACAATGATATAATGAGCAAGGCCTTGGAGTTGTACAGTTAATTTAATTCAGAAGGCTTTGATTCTCATTGTTTAAATATTACTATTGATCCTATAAAAGGTTAAATTTTATCCAGCCATCCATGAAAGGATAAATTAACCCGAAGATTTACCCTTGGAAAGATCTAGCCCGAGTTTGTAGGAACATTTTTTCTGTCATTTTCATATTTACCCAGAGGACATTTATCTAGAAACTCGCCACAAGTGTATGTGATTGCTATCTTTAAATTATTTGTGTTTGTGTGGTGTTATTTTTGTGTAAATTCTGTCCATTGGATAATTTACCCATAGGTAATTCGCGAGTTTATAGAAACCGGCCATAAGTATAGTTGGCCAAAGCAGAGAACTTCTCTGCGGGGTGCACTGCTAATTAGAGGGGCAAGAGGAGGTGGTAGTAGAGGAGGCGGTGAGGGCTGCAATCACAGGTGGCTAAACGATTGCTTATTGGCTGCCGTGCGCGTGATTGTTGCCGCCGCACGTGCCGAAATGCTCTATTAGCAAAGTTAAAAATATTTGGCAAGCACTTCAGTTGCTTATAATTTCTGTGCAGTTTTATTTTACTTTTCTTATAATTTCTGTGCAATTAGTTTTATTATAATTTCCGACTCATAGATTTTTTTGTTGGTATTATCATCTTGTTTCAATTTTCTGTTTTTTGCCCCTTATCAATTACAGCATTTACCCGGAAACCCCGAAAAACTACGGAAATCTGGAGAAAATGAGTTTTTCTTTGTTCTTTGCTCCTAATATGCCCAGAGAATTTCTGACTCACATATTTTTTGTTGGTATTGTCACATAGTTTAAGGTTTCAGTTGTTTGCCTCTTACCAATTACAACATATCTCCGGAAAACGCGGAAAACCACGTATATACGGGGAAAATGACATTTTTTTTTATCTTTGTTCTTTGCTCCTAGTATTCAAAGGGAATTGGCGACTCATATGGTTTTGTGTTAGTATTGCAATCTAGATTAAGGTTCCAGTTGTTTGCCTCTTATCAATTACAGTATATCCCCATAAAACTCGGAAAACCACGGAAATCCGCAGAAAATGACTGTTTTAATTTTTTTACCTTAGTTGTTTGCTCCTAATATTCCCAGGGAATGTCTGACTTACATATTTGTTTGTTGGCATTGTCATCTAGATTAAGGTTTTAGTTGTCTGTCCGTTATCAATTACAGCATATCCCCGTAAAACCCGGAAAACCACGGAAATCCACAGAATTTCTAGAACTCGAAACTTGTGATGTACAGTCACTGTAACCGTTATTGCGAAATAATTCTTCTGCTTCAGGTGTGTCCTTTGCAGTTACAAAAGGGTGAGTATGTGGACTACGAGATATCTGCCATAATTGTGATGGTCACATGCAAAGAAAAGGGGAATCATAACCAGTGGCGTAGGAAGGGGGGTTCGGAGGGTGCGGGCCGCCCCGGGTGCCATCACCCGGGGGGTGACAAAATAAAAATGTATCTTTGTAAGTAAAAAATCGCTCAAGGGAATTTAAAGAAAATAATAATATTCTTTAAAAACAATTAAATAAGCTTAATTTATTAGGATCAACCTATAAAAAAATGATGTATAATTCACGTAACTTCCTCTGCCCAAATAAAAGTTAGCCTCCCCTTAGAAAGAAGAGAAAGTTGTCGCCAATCTTCGTGTCACATCCCCAGGTACCTAACCCAAATACAAAATTTTGTTTTCGTACGATTTTCCGTTGCAAGGGGCCGTATTGCAAAGAGCGCGTATTCAGAGTAGGTGCCTTATAACTACCCTTCAGATAATTATTTCGAAAAAGTGTTTCAAATGAAAGTGTTAGCTCTATAAGCAAAATTTAAAGAAAATCGTTAGAGCCGTTTTCGAGAAAACTTTCTTTATGTAAAAATAAGGAAAACTTGTCTCCAATCTTCGGTTCACATCTTGAAAGGTATCTGACATAAATACAAATTTTATCCTTTCATCAAAATTCACCTTTCCAACATTCGAGAATTCGCTTGGAAAACAAAATATAAACATATAAAAAAACCTCAAAAAATAAAAGTTTGCACAATTTCGGGAGTGTATTTTGGCCTAGATATTCGCTTTTTTAACGGTAACACCTACAGTCTGTCGCTCATGAAAACAATATATATCTGCCTGTCTATAACGTACTTTTGATTAATAATAATAATAATAATAATATAATAATAATAGCATTTATTGTCGTTTAACAGTACAATATACAATGTACAGTATAATATGCTTGATATGTATGTCTTTCCATAATCCTAACAAAATTGGCTGAATTAGGTTAACTATGTCTTATATGCACCATTGGTAGCACTGGTCACAACATGGTAACTCGAAACGATTCATAGATGATTGATTCATAGTATGCTATGATTTCGGAGCTTAGTTTCGTTTTTGTATAACAAAGTAAATATTACTAATTTTGCATAATCCATTGAGTTTACGAGTTCATCAGATAAAATCGTTGCAGCTGCATCTATCGATAAACTCTTAAACTCTCGTGGGATTACCTTCGACTATCCAAAAAGTAACACTTGGAACTGTTCCATCTTTTAATAATTTAAATGGGGGGGGGGACAAGAAATGTTCCGCACCGGGTACCACCTAAGCTTGCTACGCCACTGATCATAACTTCTAAACATGCCAAGTGTAAGTTAAAGTTCTTTTTCTTAGTTGCTCGCTGAAATCTTAAAATCAATGACACTAATTTGTCCATATTACCAATCCAAAATTGTGCTGTTTTACCCAATGTCCCTTCTCTAACTTCAGTCAAGAAAGTAGGGTAGTGACTGTGGAAGGTTTGGCAAGATAAATTATCATTCACAGATTTCAAATTTGAATATGAAGGGTGTTCTGCCAGGTTTTCAATCGCTTTCATCCCTTCAGCATCAGGATTTTTTCCAGTATTCTTTGTCATGCTGTAATTGGTGAGGGGGAAACAACTGAAACCTTAAACTATATGGCAATAAAAACAAAAATTATGTAATTCAGAAATTCCCTGGGAATATTGGTATCAAAGAGCAAAGATTAAAAAAAATTTAAAAGATATTAAAACAAACTCATTTTCTCCGGATTTTCGTGGTTTTCGGGGTTTTCCGGGTTTTCCGGAGATAAGATGTAATTGATAAGGGGGAAACAACTAACCCCTTAATATAGATGGCAATACCAACACAAAAGCATATGAGTCACACATTCTCTTTGAATATTAGGAGCAAAGAACTACGATTTAAAAAAATTAAAGCAAACTCATTTTCTCCGGATTTTCGTGGTTTTCGGAGTTTTCCGGAGATAAGATGTAATTGATAAGGGCAAACAACTGAAACCTAGAACTAGATGGCAATACCAACAAATAAAAATCCCTTGGAATATTAGGAGCAAAGAACAAAGAATTTAAAGAAATTAAAAAAAAAAATCAATTTCTCTGGATTGCCGTGGTTTTAGGAGTTTTCTGGAGATATGCTATAATTCATAAGGGGCAAACAACTGAAACCTTAATCTAGATGGCAATACCAAGAAAAAACATACGAACCAGAAATTCCCTTTGAATATTAGGAGTAAAGAACAAAGATTTAAAAATAAAACAGTCATTTTCTCCGTTTATACGTGGTTTTCGGGGTTTTCCGGGTGTATGCTGTAATTGGCAAGGGGAAAATAACTGAAACCTTAATCTAGATGGCAATACCAACACAAAAACATATGATTCACCAATTCCCTTTGAATACTAGGAGGAAAGAACAAAAATTTAAAAAAAATTAAACGAAGCCATTTTCTCCGGATGTCAGTGGTTTTCGGAGTTTTCCGGGCTTATGCTGTAATTGATAAGTGGCAAACAACTCAAACCTTAATGTAGATGGTAATGCCAATAAAAAACATAAGTCACAAATTCGCTTTGAATATTAGGAGCAAAGAACAGAGATTTAAAAAATAAAACAAAGTCATTTTCTCCGTATATACGTGGTTTTCCGGGGATATGTTGTAATTTGTAAGGGGCAAACAACTGAAACCTTAAACTAGATGCCAATATCAACAAAATGTGTGAGTCAGAAATTCCCTGGGAATATTAGGAGCAAAGAACAATGAAAAATTAAAACAAATTCATTTTCTCCGGATTTCCGTGGTTTTCCGGATTTTCCGGGTAAATGCTGTAATTGACAAGAGGCAAACAACTAAAAACTTAAACTAGATGGCAATACCAACAAAAAAATATGTGTCGGAAATTCCCACGGGGGGGAGTGTTTCATATTAGTGGCCCATGGTCTAGGAGGAGAATGTTTTCATAACAGATAGTGTACTGTACTACAATGTTAATAATAGCACGGCACGGTTCCGACTCGTAACGTAACGGCCACATTCCTCGCATTCCTCACAGAGAAGTTCTTTGCTTTGGAACACAATAGTCAGTGTTTCTTTATGTCAATAGATCTGACCAAGTCGGTCTTGATTTCCACTTGCCAAACAAAAGCAACGTTGCAATATTAGAGTAGGATTACCTCCACAAAGTCTCTGGGTGTTTACGTATATACCTTAGGAGCGAGTCTCACCGTTCATAGAGTTCCTGCGTAGGGGAGGTAGCTGCACTCTGATTGGCTATCCCACTCCACGTGTTGTCTGTCTCTGTGTCTGCGGCATTATCCCTCCACTCAACTATTACAGTCTTTTCTACCACTGCCAACATGCAGCATGATCTTTACTCTCTGCCCAGCGGTAGCTTACTGATCTTAGGCGCAGCAAATTCACGCATCTTGGTAACGAGACGTAACGAGAAGCTCGCTGGCTGGGTTAGTCTTCAAGGCCAGAGACTTTGTGGGAGTAATCCAACTCTATCTCATTGCTATCACTGACCATAGTTCTTCCCTCGGTTTAATCAATTCACACGTGTTATTGTTTACTGTGACTATATCTTATAAACCTGCTTTTGACTCCACGAGGAGTAGATGAGTAGCTGACACAAAACATTCTTAGATTTTGATTGGCTGAGGTAACTATCTAATAGCTGCGGAGACAATAATAGCATTGGTTGACATGGCGGCAAATTTCTCCTCCTAACAAAGGAAGCCGCCTGGGTATGGAATAAATATCTGTACTATACAAGCATTGCTGGTACACTCTACATAAAGTTACACGTGAAATGTCCTCTTAGTAGAAACGGAAATAAGAATAACTATTTTTAAAGAATGTTTTCTTTCTGTGCTACTTGTTGAAAGAATATCTGTACTAAGAAGCTGTTTCTTACTAACAATTTTTATACTCGTATCATATGGAGCAAAAATATGTGCTCAGTCCCAGATGGTAACACTCTGACAGACGGTTTAATTATGGATAGATTGCTTGCTATTTGAAGGGCTGATATGATTAATGTGATCGATAGTTAATTACGACAACATGGATTTAACTGAAAAAAAGTCAGAATAGAGCCGATGTATTCCGTTTCAGTAAACATTTACCCATTACTCTCTCTAAGCAAATATCACTCGGTTACGTTTGGTTTCTAAACAGCTCAAGAGAGTGCGCCGCGATGTTCCGAAACAAAATACATAATCCATAAGCCTATAAAGTATGTAATTTTTCCCTTGTAGGCTTACAGATTTCAGTTCCGTGTTTTCAAAAACTGTTAATAAAATATAATACGTTATAGGTCTAACAACAATACAAATCGTCTGTGTAAGTACATATACTACAAAATTCATTCTACAAGTGATTATAACAAAGATTAAAACCGACGAAAATAGAGGTATAATTACGAAGGATAATTTACCACTTTGAGATGTTGTAAATTATACAAATGTAAAAATGGTGAAATCGGTATTAGAACGTAGTAGACTCTTAATGCAATCCATCCTAAGATAGGATTAAAGTTTAAGAAAAGTAGTGAACTATACTTATTTTTTATTAACCTTTCAGAGCTGAATTTATACAGTGTTAATAAGACAGTTACTTATTTAATGTTTAAAATTATAACTGTACCGGTAATTATTATAATTAATTTGTAAACTACAACCCGATCATGCCTCTTTGGCGAAATAGGGTTTCCATCCCTGGAGATTAAATAATAATAATAATAATAATAATAATAACAACAATGAAATAAAGCAGTCATCAAGTAAAAACATCGATGGGCTCTAATTTTGAAATCAATGAGGGAAATTTCAATTAAACATCTGGTTTCAATGACTGATTAATATAACACTTGAATAAAACTCTTCAGATTTCACATAAAGTAATTCTCTATTAACCTTATATCTCTCCTTTCGTATAAATCTCATTTATACGGCTCGTTTATACGTCAGTAACTCTGGATAGGTTATAATGCACACTTATAACACTTTTACCGAAGCTGTTTTACTCCATTTTAAGAGTTCTATCCCTTTGAATGAACTTGCCGCGATTGGAGAACTGTTTTGAGGACCTACAATATGACAGCATGTGAGATGAGCAGAATATTAAAACATTTCACGAGTGTCTTCTGCGTCGTATATTCATGTTAGGCAACCTGAATTACTAAAATAGATGTCCAATTAGGTTCTCCGAAGCTTGTTACAATAATTGTTATTGTATTGTCTACTGGACAGACAGACTGGTACGGTTTACATTTGGATAGTCTGTAATATTCTGAAGTTCACATGTTCTCATTTATCAGCTCTAAATGCTTGACACTAACCAATGCATGACACTAATAAATAATAGGTTAGCAATGATTATAATCAGATACAATTTGCTCTAAAAATTAAAAACTGGTTACATAGCAATAGACTTTGTGTTGCTCCGATACGTGTAGATCAGGACAAATCAATTATTTAGCCGCTGACATGGTGTATATTAGCGCAAATATATTCTTGCTCGACCTCCCATTTCCACCAATTAGATGTAGGCCTAATCAATCTCTGCCTTCCTATCCTGTCAATGTTAGGTCATCACCAGTATCTAATTTCGATATTGCCTAATGGAAACAATACTATACGCTCTCCTCACCTGTGTCACTAAGATAACGTATTGGACGTGAGATTTTTTACAATAACATTTGAATACAATCATGCAGCGGTTGTAATAGCCCTCAGATGCTGAGACTCAGTTTCATTTAGAATAACTTATAACCCTTTAATTCATTAATTTAATTGTAGTAGAGGGGTTATACTATTATTGTTTTCATATAAAACCTTGTACCCTCGCACATAAAAATTATCATAGGTAATCCCACGAGAGATTACGAGTTTATCGATATTTGCGAGGAAGAAGTTCGAGCAAATTTATCTGATGAAACTCATTGATTCAAGTTCCCAATGCTACCAATAGTGCGGATCACAAGATGGACAGCGTCGTCGTAGAAGCTTATATCAGAACGCTATAAAGGCATACTAAATGGCTTGCACCGAATCGAAATTATGTTTTTAATCAATGGTCTTTTATATCATTTCAATTTCCCAACATGTTGTGTTGTATAAAATAATGTTTTTATTCTGTTCACTGGCAGCATGTGACGTATTAATCACTGCACTTGTTGAATTACATGTCCAGTAACGTGCTGACGTTTTATCAGATAAAATGGCATCCTTGCAAGCCTAGGAAACATATTATAAAATAAACGATCGGTCGATATCCGAGGCTTTGCTGAACTTTATTGGTCAATATCGAAAACGCGGTGTATGAATTGAATAGAATTTATAACCTACTTGTACGTTACATGAAACTTGCTACATTATGTATTAAATTATACAATATATTACGTTACGTTATATTACATTACATTGTATTATATTACATTATTAACTTTCGTATACAGTCAACAGTAAACAAATTATATAATAATATACAATGTCATGAACTTAAAAACTAAAATCAGCTAAAATCAGCTTATGGCTGTTAATTTGAATCTATGTAAGGGCTGATGATGGCTTAACCTATGACGAATTACATACTCTGTGAGTAAATACACGCAGAACCAACGATTTTAATACTTTTAATCAGCATAGTACTTTTATATATTTCTGACGCCTTAAGGTGATTTTAGTTTTTGAGTTCATGACACTTCACCTATTTTTTTTTACTATTGATTATATACGAAAGCTAATATATAATATAATATAAAAACTTTTATGAGGGGTTAAGTTTCAATTTACTTAAACAAAGATCACGAGCGGAAGTGATTAACAAACTGATTTGGAATTGATAAAATTGGTGTAGTTTTTATAAGCCTTAAATGAATCCATGGTAATGTGGAACACTTTTTGTATACCAGACGTATTCATCCTAGTGAGGTCATATTGTTTCATACTGACATTGACAGAGAGAGAACAAATTTTTTAAACGCTGGTCCTGAAGAATAGACTGCCATGAGACCCAAGTCTGACCTATACTATAAACCTCAGGCCTTAATAACACTAAAGTTTCTTATCAAAATGTATCCTTTTTCTTGCCTTGCCTTGCCTTGCCTTGCCTTGCCTTGCCATTTTGTCCCTTGTCACAACGCACCAGGAAATAATACTACTGAGTTTACGTGGCTAAAATATAGTTGTAAGAATCTCACGTCGCGTCGAGTCGTTTTATCCATAGAGTCCCATACGCCTACATAGATACGTATGAATTTCAAAATTCTAGTAAAATACTTTCCATGGCAAACGTTTGTATTAGCGATGGATAGAATTGAATTATTTTAAAAATCGAGTAATTTGTTCTCAAGTATTATAAAGAAACGAATGAAAAGGTACTCGAGTGATTGCATGATCCGAGAACTCGCGATATGAGCTCTTCTCAAGTCTGTAGCCGGGAACGAAATTCGATTGATAGATAACTCAAGTCGTTATTCGAATGTTTAACTCGGCAATTTCATCATGTTTCAAGATCTACTGCTACTGGTTCCCGCAATGAGTGTGGTGCACACATTCATTGAAACACAAACGAACAATTAGTTTCACGCAGTCCCGTCAGATATTGCGTTCATATCTGAACGCTAGTAGTACAAGTACAATGGTACTACTAGCATTCAAAGAGTAAAGATCCTTAAAATAACGCTGCCTCGACTGCCCTGCGATTTTCTGTTAAGGATTGGCAGTCTGTTATTACTGAACTGCCCTTTGCGCATGATAGCTGTGCGTTTGTATGTATGCCTTTCTTGCCTACAAAACTTAACGTATATCGCCTTATCGAAGCTAACCGAAGTAAAACGACTTCGCTTCTCGTAGAATTAAATCATTTGAATAATCATTCGAATGCTTTTTAAACGATTCTTGATGTCTCGAGAACTTTCAAGAATTGAATTCCTATTTCTTTTATTCGAGAACTCACACCACTGCCTATGAAACAAGGGATTCTTACATTTACACAAACACACACACACAAATTCCTACATCACACACACACAAATTCCTACGTCCTGAGCCGACATCAAACCCGGTAATAGGGAACAGAGAGCCAATGCTGTGTCACTCCTAGCAGAAATTAATTTAAAAGTAATCATTCAGGATTATCGACTAATTCAATGTGTATTCGTAATCCTTGTCGTTTTTCATTGGTAGGTGTCTACAGAAATTTAAGAGGAATTAATTTTAAATGCTAATGCAAGTTTGCGTTCACTAAGTTATTATTTTTCGACCATACTATAACATGCTTATTACAAGTGACGTGACAGTATTGTAATGATATCCATTGCGATACACATTTTCATTATAACACGATCTTGAAACGTTGAATTCAGCAAATAAAACTGCATAATAAACAACCTGATTTCAGATATAGGAAAGAAACTTGCGGCTCAAATCGGAGATTCTCGATCAACGACTTTCCTGAGACAGAGAATCAGTATTGCTATTCAAAGGGGAAATGCCGCTTGCATTATGGGTACTTTCCCTAAAAAATCTTGCTCTTGAAGAAATCTTTTACTTTGTTTAATGTCTTAATTTGTAAGTTAATATGAGTTTTTAATTTTAATTAAAATGTAGGTGAATAGAATAAACTAATATATTATACTACATTGAGTTTATTTCCTGTGTTTTTAATTTGCGTCGTTTCACGCTAAAGCGTCAAGAGAAGCCTTGCAGCAGCCATGCCTTGTAGCCTCTCAACTATCGGATGGTTTAGGCTACTAATATCTGTTGTCCGAAAGTCGCTTGCAACGTCAATTACGATATATTCTAAAAAACTGAGAATTTAAAACATTTAAATATGGTCGAAAACAAACAGTCGTATGCCACTTGAGTATAATGGTAATTAAGACGCTCTTTATGAAAATTATGAAACATACTCGTGTCTTATTAAATTCTATTATAGGCTCCTTGCATAATATACTATTTTGTCAAGTCTGTACTAGGCCTCCTTTCCGCACTGTACGAAATGGTGTGTTTTATTATCAGATTGTTGAAAGAAAACTCCCTGGTTTCACGTTCGTGTGCACTTTGCACAACTTCAGGGCTAGATTAAGGGTGTTTGCTGCGTGGTTCCGAATCCAGCATTCTATTGTAGTTATTATCTGGAGTCGGTTATCATGCTACAGCTGTTGCAGTCACGACACAGTTCTCAGACTAGGCCCACTTCGTTGCGTTTTGAAATGTTATAATGATATACTTAAGTCCCCCTAACTATATTGCTCTTTATAGAATTTGAATGCTCACTTCTACTTCTGTCACCTTAGCTTATAACTCGCATTTAAATAAATGCAGGGGTTTTAAAACTCGCCCTACGACTCGACTAAACGAGTCAAAGGTACATAAATAATAAAATCAGGTAAACTGATGTAACAAAGTGACAGAATGCTTTTGTCGGATCAATTATAATTGCAATTGTGATATGCAGAAAAGAAGTTTTTTATCAGATTAAAATCGTCCAGCATCAGCAGAACTACAGATTTGTGATATCTTGACAATCGCACACTCACATAAAAATTTAAAAAAATATATAAAAATAATCCTTGTCAAATTGGCCGGCACCGGGATTTGAAACAGGGACCTCTAGAATACGAGTCCAAGACGTTACCATTTCGGCCACCTCGCTCACTTTAACGGTCTAGTTTGTTAAGCATATGTGAAGGAATAGTGTTATTTGTCAAAGCTAAATATATTGCAACTTGAAATTCTACTATGTCAACATTTCATAAACTTCAGTGGTAAAGAACTCCGCTAATTATTTCACAGCAATATACCTTCTGTATATAACAGTATTCATGTAGTACTCAATTTCAACTTGATCAACGAAATAAACAAACATCTGACTGCATTGGAGCCAAAGCCCTCAATGATTAGAAATGCGTCATTGTAATATAGACATGATTTTAAAAACCGTGTGATCTTTAATTAGGAGTTACTGTGGTACCAGTCAACCGATTTGGTCCGAAATAAATAGACTTCTTGCCATCGACATTATAAATGCGTATAAGAAGTTTCATGAAAATCCGGTAAAGGGTATTTGAGTTATCGCGCCTTTCTGATATATTACCCTACAAAGGCACTAAATTGGGCATTATTCCGGTACCGGTCAGCCGATTTGGTCGAGTATCCCATGGACATTATAAATGCTTGTTCCAACTTTCATTAAAATCCGATAAAGCGTGTTTGAGTTATCGCGCCTTTAAAATAGACAGTAAATTGGGTTTTACTCCGGTACGGATCGACCGATTAGGTCCAATATCAATAGGCTTCTTTCCATGGACATTATAAGTGCGTATACCAAGTTTAATTAAAATCTGATAAAGCATGTTTGAGTTATCGCGCATACAGACACACGGACGGACGGACGGACAGAGATTTTCCCGTCTCCCACACAATCTCATAAAGTGCCATACTGGCACTAAATAAAAATAAAATCTCCATATTATGACCTGGTGTCTAGGTTACTAAACCAGAACGTAATCTGCTATGATTTTATTTTGATAACTTTATTTCCCTTTTCAAAATACAACTATACATTACAAATTTAACAATTCTCTTCTAAACAGTTATTCAATTTTACAATATTGCTTATTAAACAATATCTCATTCTACAGCTAAATACAAGTATAGTTCCAAATAATACTACTACTACTACTGATATCCAGTAGTTTATAGCCACTACAACTGCAACTAAGATTACATCTAAAACTACATTTTACTACCAAGAAAGAAGAGAGAGAGAAAAAGAAAGGATGGGAGAGCTTCGTTCAGTTTGCCGGTATTCGGCATTTCAGTCACGAAACGGTTCTTCGGCAAATTTGTTTCCGCTCTCCCTTCCTTTCACACCCTCGCGCTTTACAATTTTTTTCTTCTTGATCTGCCTTGTCTATCAGCCATTTGATTAATCCAATCAGTTTTTTCGTCCATATTTTGTCCCCGTAAGGCCTTCCTCTGCTGGGCAGCTCTTCCTTACTCTCTTACAGCTATTACTAAGGGATTGCCAAAGTTCCTTCCTCCTGTTAATGGTTTAGGCTATTTGAATTTCTTCTTGGTTGTTGTTTACAGGAACCTGTTTCTTTCGCAATCTCTCGGATCGCCTAAGGGGAATTCTCTCCATTTCTATTTCTGTCTCCTCCGGTATGCCCCTTTCTGCCCCGGTTGGTCCTGTACTCCCTCGCCGCCTCCTCGGCGACCAGTTAGGCCTACGACCAGTCCGGTACAAAGGTACAAAAGGGATCAGCTCTAAATTAATATCCTTTTGTTAGACTATAGGCCCTCAATAGTAAAGAAAATTGCCAGGCGCAATACTGGGGGTAAAGGCGGCAGGTGAATTAAGGCTGACAACCTTAACACCTTCACTTGTCGAATGCCTCCATATCTGGGATCCTCAAACTCCCGGAACCATAAGAGCTTCCATGACCTGCTTAAGGATCATTTTAACTTTTTACATATTTCGATTTTGCTTAAACTTTGCACACGTAGACTTCTGGCCCTTCCCCCCTTTATCGCCGTTTACGAAACTTCACCTTTTTCCAGAATTATTTAAATACCACCCAACAAAAGAAGGAATATTGGTTGTATAAACCTGCAGCCAAAGTACCTAGAGAATGCAAATCATTAGTACTCCATAATGGATATATGTAAGTAATCATGAACCACAGATTATTGTCACTGTTGGACATTACATGAGAATGTTATAGGAGAAAAATTCCTCCGACACTGGGACTTGAACCCAGGACCTTTTGGCTATTCGCGCCAATGCTCTACCAACTGAGCTAAGCCGGAGTTAAATTCACAGCGCCAGATTGAATTGAACTCCGGCTTAGCTCAGTTGGTAGAGCATTGGCGCGAATAGCCAAAAGGTCCTGGGTTTAAGTCCCAGTGTCGGAGGAATTTTTCTCCTAAAATATTATCAAGTACTCCATAAGTTTACTTCAAAGTTCAAGCAAAATACAAAACCAGGGCGATGTCGGACAAAAAATTTAATAATTTCTTATATATTTCAATGTTCTCTGTAGTTACTGAAGATTACTTTAATTATTTTGCCGTACGAAAGGGAAATTGCTTTGTGGTATAGTTTAAGAATCTCTGGTTAGCTTTTTTTTTAAGTAAACAAAGAGGCATGACCATCATTTACGCCGCATGTAATCCTTGGATCTCGCAGTAGATTGGTTCCTAAAGCAAGGGAACACGACTGTAACTAATATCTGGGATTTCCGGTTCGGAGAAGAAGGCTCCGGGGCTAATGAAGTTAAAGGCTAGTTTAATGCAATTCAAATGAGGGACTCTCTCTCCGGGAAATCCTTAGCATTACTTACACCATCTAGCCACTCACGCCTTGTATTTGCATTAGTAAGGAATTTGTTCTTTCTTTCCGTTAACTATGGTTGATTTTAAACCATAAAAGTCAAATCAGTATTTTTTAAGCTTTCGTGAAACGTCCATTAGCATAGGTTACTGTAATGCATTGCATTTTATGCAAAAAAATATAATAAAATTGACAAGACAATGTAAATCAAAGGGACTGTGTCCTACGCTTATTATGGAAGAGTTGGCCTAAAAATAATAATTAAATAATGATGAAAAGTACTTTGTATTTAAGCATTAAGAGACCCTTTAACACGAGGATACTAGTTTATTGTAATGACATAATATTAATTAAGTTATACCTTATACTATAGTATTTTTTTTCAGAACAAAGGAATTACCTACCAAAATCCACGGTATTACATTCACTATATTTTCTTCATCCTACGATTGGATTTTTAAAATTTAATGCGTCATCATATTTTATGCCGTCCAGAAAATGTTTAAGAAATATTTCCAATGATAAGAGTTTTGTTTGATGTTCTAACAACTTGGTGGAATGCTTTTTCATTTAGCCTGTCGCTAAATCAAATTTTAAATTCAAATAGGTGTATTGAATAAAGTATTTAAAAGTGTTTCATGGATTGAAGGTGTCTAACCGGGACAATGAAATTATATTTCGATGAGACTGACAGAATTTTTATCGATCTACTCAAGCCTTTGGTCGTGGTAGAAACTTTATGTAAAGCCTAATATTTCCTAATCGCATCAAAAATTCTCTATAATATAAATGTGTTATATCTTATGCAATTTTAATAAGAGGTAAAATGATTATGTTATTCATGTAGTCTTGCACACTTATTTCAATTATTTTTAGAGATGTATCTGTACATGTTAGAAAAAGTACACTGTACCATCCAGCGTATCAATACTATAATTTTGACAGTGTAGTGCTGTTGCTTTTGACCACCTGTGTGGTCTTATGGTTAGCGTCGCTAGATCTGAGTTCGATCCACAGTAACTCCTCGGATTTTTCTAAATGGGAGGCCTGGAACGGGGTGCATTCAGGCACGTGCTTCAAACTGATGAGCTTCTTGATTAAGAAGTAATGGCTCTGGTCACGGAAACTACCATTAAAGGCCGTTAGTGTAGGCATGCTGACCACATGCCTCCCAATCTGCGATGGTTGATGATGCATCGGTCGGATGGTAGGCCTAGTTCCTTCAGGGATTCACCGCCATGGAGTTCTTTAGTTGAAAATGTCACATAAAATGTTTAAAATGTTTTAAATATTTCTGTCATTATATATTTTAATATTCTAAATCAGATTTTAATAATGAATTACGGTGTTATAATTATGATATAATTATGAATATTGCTTGTCATACCCTTCAAAGAGGATTATTTTATTACTCAGTTGCTATTCATTTGAATATTTTATTTATTTATACTTTCCTTCTATAAAATTAAGAAGGCATTCAAAGAATATGAAAACTGTATGTCATAAATTAGATACTCCTTTTAGTTATCAATTAAAATTATGAAATGACTGAAATCTTTTAATTATTTCCAGATAAGTAAATAAATTATTCTAATAGTGATATATTTTCCATGATACCAAATGAAATTCCCCTTTTACATGAGAGTTTGAATTTCTTTTCAATTACGACTTCCTCTCTCCGATAGTAAAACATTCGGTAAAAATAACTTACCAAAAGTATTATGAATCATTAAAATATAACTTAATTACGAACTACATTATATTCACTACAAGTATTGAAATTTTCGTAGGTGATATAGTTGTGCATTTCAGGGAACATAAATTGTAGAATATTAATTACATTATAATAAGAACATTCAATTAGAATATTACAGATAATTATGAATGTATGTCATGTATATTCTTTCCATATCTATAACAACAATTTTACAGCTATCCAGTGTCATCTTGGCAAAAATGAAAATGCTCCTCCGGGTATAAAAAGTTATTATTGCCAGCAAAAGTTAAGATCATAAAGACCTTAATGGTAACACATTTGTGTTATCTCGTATGGAATAACCTATGTACACCCATGCATGCATACATAAGCCTAAGGACACAGTTTAACATAACCTAAGGAGCTAAAATGCTAATGTTTTACCACAATAAAACATTTATATGTACATAGGAATATACTTAGCATCATTGTTGTCTCACAGATATGACTAAAATGTACTATTAAAAGTATAGTTTAAATATAATATAATATAGAAAATAATCATTTAAACATTTTAATTATGGGTAATAACCTATACAGTTTATCATATAATAATAACAGTAATTATAACTTTAATAAAAATAATCGTAATGATTACTGTATTAAACTTCATAAAGTGGAAGAATAATTTTAGACGGTTTCAAATAACACTTTTAAACTTGTTAAAACTAAGAGCATTAATTTGTTTGAAGTTGGGCCAGTAACATAAATTAATTCACAAACAAATTTTCGATCACGCGGATGTGTTGTAGGTGGAGTGTAGCCTGTTGCTATTGCCTGAAGCTCTTACCATCAAGCTGCGTTGATTAAATAAAACAGTGGTACCAGAAAGCACTCATATCTACAAGAACAAAAATCTGCCGTTTGTTTTATTCGTAGTTGATTCGTCTTTGCTACTTTGAATGGAAATTATATTTTCAACAGCTAACGCCTAGCCTCTGTAAATACTTCCTTGCAGCACTGAAGAATCAGTTAGGTTACATACCTATACAGGGAATGCCATACAACATACCTTCGATTGTAATAATATCTATTCTGCCTGGAAACAATTTCTATAATATAAGCTACCATGGTAATTTCTGTGGCATGCTACTGAGTTATACGGACTGTTTTGATTATTACATGACTTCTGGTTGGCTGGAAACGTTAAAAGATAGGAATAATAATCTGCTTAACATCTGGTTAGCAATAATAATATGCTTAACATCTGGTTACTTGCATAAAGAAGACGAATATGATGAATACAAGTCAATAAAGTTGGACCTGCTTGGCAAATGTCCATCAGTTCTCCGTATTTTAAATTTACATATCTATTACTGTCTCTTGCATCAGGGATATATGTTTCAATAGTAACCAGTACATATGTACTGCTTGGATTAGATCCTCTTCCCCCTCCTGTTACGTAAGCTTCTTATAACGTCACCAGAATGATGAGATTAACCTTTTCAGTGCCAATGACGTACTCGTACACAGTGCATCGCCGCAAAAGTTGAATAAAATAATATTAAATACGTAGGCCTAAATGCTTTATCTTAAAATATGAAGTCTTTATCGACGTATTACAATACCGTCATTAAAGTAAACCAGATGTTCCACTAAAATTGTCTTAAGTAAGTAAGTAAAGTGATCCCTATAGAGGCCATGGAGGCCCAGAGGGTTCCAGGAGGTTGAGGCTCCCTGATTTTGGACATTCGGCACGTGAAGGTGGTAAGGTTGTCAGCCTTACGCACCGGCCGCCTTTACCCCCAGGATTGCTCCTGGTACTCATTTCTGTTGGAGGCTGAGTAGACCCCAGGGCCATAGTGCCACCAAAAGGATTAGGCCAATTGAAAAACTCCAACGACCTCATCGGGAATCGAACCCGCGACCTTCCGGTTTGTAGCACAGCGCCTCAACCACTACGCTACGGCATACCCCAAAATTGTCGAAGCTGATATAAAATTTATAACCCACTTGAGACGTTACTTGATGAATATATAAATCAGCTCTGTAATGGTTGTTTTTTTGCTGTTCTTTGAGACTAGGGCTATAACACATAGGCCTAACTGGAAATACGTCAATTAATAGCAGAGGTTAGCTTATTTGAACACTATAGCTAATCGGATGTTACTTGTAGTTTTCTGGATTTTTACGTCGATTAACCGTAGACAGACAATTGAAGACTGTAAGTATGAAAGGATTGTAAGTACCGGTACCAAAATTTCAAATTTCCCTGATTTGTGCCAGTGGGGTCTATGAACCTTGACCAACGTACTGTGAATGGATCGCAGTCCACTCCAAGTCGTTATAGTACTTTAATGCTGACAACAAATGGCGTGCGTTGTATGTACAGCTGCTCTTTTCCCTCTCAGAAATTTCACTTTTAGTACTTAGATCCCTTGACACTTAACACTCTTCAATTCATTATAACTTAGTTCATTCTTATTCTCTGGATGCACGCACTGTACGCTTCCCTGTGTTTGTCATGTGGACAATGCCACATAACATTCGCCGTAAGCAGCCACATACAAGTCCATAAACTTCAAAATAAGACGAATAGTTTTCAACAGCGGTTCTTGTACTGGAAACGTTGATACAGGCTGTTCCTGGCACCAAATAAACTCTCCTTTAGCAGTTACCGTGTACTTGGGTGACTACAAATAATTTCATTATTGGTTAAATGACGTAATTACCCACTTATCTGAATATTATCCTGTTAATAGGATAAGGATAGGATAGGATAGGAAATGATAAACTAAACTAAACTCCGTGGCGCTGCATCCCCGGAAGGACTTGGCCTACCACCCGACCGCTGCATCATCTCCCGTAGGCAGATAATAATAATAATAATAATAATAATAATACTTTATTGTCAAAGAGCAGCTTGTTCCTGCTATAGACATTGTCAGTGTACATTAAAATAAATCACTTATAATAACATTTCACATAAAATCAAAGTATATTAACTATATTACGAGGGTCACTCCAAAAGTAATGCACGGCATTTTTTTAAAAATTGAATTTATTTTCCATACTTTTGCAATTTGTACTGTATGTTGATACATCCTTCAGGAACACTATATCATTTTTCCACATAATCTCCATCCCTTTCAACTGCCTTACACCACCGTGGAACGAGGGCGTGTATACCTGCACGGTAGAAGTCTTGACCAGCTCTTCTAAGCCATTGTTTCGCAGCCTTCACGAGGGAATCATCGTCTTCAAATCTTGTTCCACGAAGGGAACACACATGCCCGGCCACATGTCAGTGCGAAAACCACAACCGCAATCACAAAAATTGGATGGACAACATTGAAACACCCGCCTTACAGCCCTGATCTTTCATCATGTGATTATCACCTCTTCGGTAAACTGAAGGAATCCCTTCGTGGAACAAGATTTGAAGACGATGATTCCCTCGTGAAGGCTGCAAAACAATGGCTTAGAAGAGCTGGTCGAGACTTCTACCGTGCAGGTATACACGCCCTCGTTCCACGGTGGCGTAAGGCAGTTGAAAGGGACGGAGATTATGTGGAAAAATGATATAGTGTTCCTGAAGGATGTATCAACATACAGTACAAATTGCAAAAGTATGGAAAATAAATTCAATTTTTAAAAAAATGCCGTGCATTACTTTTGGAGTGACCCTCGTAAAACTCAGGTAGTCGTCAATAGAGTAAAAAGGATGCCTTAGCAACCAATCAAAGAGTTTTCTTTTAAAACAGCTTATACTTAAGTTTCTGGTTTCAAGAGTTAATCTGTTGTAAAGCACCATACCTTTAACAAAACATGTTTCCTTAGTCCGGGTAAGTCGACAATTAGGGATATTCAATTTGTATCTATTTCTAGTATTAATGTTATGTACATCACATCTTAAATTATATTGGTGTAAATTAGAATGGGTATGAAGCAAAGTATAGAATATGAAAAGGTTATAAACTGTAAGTATTTTTAGTTGAATAAACAGAGTTTTACAGTGAACATCAGGCTTTTTGCGCATAATTATTCTAATTATTCTCTTTTGACAAAGCAATATCTCCTTGACATGTGAACTGCTTCCCCATAAATGTACACCATACACAATATGACTCTGAGCAAGTGAATAATAAATATTTCTAAGACCATCAAGCGGAATAAAACATGTGAGTTTTCTGAGAAGGTAAGTGGTTTGAGACAGCTTCTTGCAAATTTTATCTATATGATACTTCCACGAAAGTTTTGAATCAAGTTCGAAGCCCAAAAAGTTAACATTTTCAAGATCATTTGTTACATCTTTAAGTCCAAAATACATGACCTGTGTTTTACTTTCGTTCAAAAGAAATCCATTTACCATAAACCAGTGTTTAGCCACACTAAAATTAATATCAATGTCATTATTTAATTCATCCAAGTTTTTGTTTTTTGCCCTTATAGTGGTGTCGTCTGCGTACAAGACAGGGGCCTTGGGTAGATTATAACTAAGATCATTAATCATAACAATAAACAGGAGAGGGCCCAATATTGATCCTTGAGGTACGCCATAATTTATATCCACAAGTTGCGAATTGGTATTATTTATAGAAACATACTGCTTTCTTCCAGTCAAATAAGATTGTAAAATTCTTAAACTATTTTCACTCAAACCATAGTCAGGTACCACACAGTCGAATGCTTTAGTGAGATCACAAAGTATCAGTGACACAAGGCATCTATCTTCAAAGGCATCTAAAATATAGTTTACTATATCTTCTAGAGCTAAAGTCGTTGACTTATTTTTTCTGAAGCCATACTGTGTAGATGTTAACATATCATTAACTTCCAGATGTGATATAAGTTGTCTATACATGATATACTCAAAAAGCTTTGATATAATAGGAACCAGTGACACTGGGCGATAATTTTTCAAGTTTGAGGTATCACCTTTCTTGTGTATTGGGCTAACCTTTACAATTTTCAAGACAGCAGGAAAAATTCCTTGTAATAAACACCTGTTAAACAAAACCATCAATGGTAAGGCAATAACTGATATGATCCTTTTGATAAAGCGATTAGATAAACCATAAACATCGCAGCTACCAGACAGTGTTAAACTATTCCCTGTCACGATTACATCATCAACAGAGACAGTACTCCAATTAAACTCTGTACTGTATTTTGGTTTTGATTTTGTACAATAGGTCATGGCCACGTCTAAATTATATTGGACGGATGTTACAATATCCTTCACTGACTGTACACAATACTTATTGAATTCATCAGGTATTATCTCAACTTTACTTCTATTACTGATATTACGCTCCTTATCTATTAGTTGCCAAGTGGCTTTACATTTGTTATTGGCGTTATAAATAAAATCATAATAAGCATCACTTTTGGCTGCCTTCAGTTTGTTTTTGTAATCTTTGTTCAACATCATGTATCTATGTTTAATTACATCCTCTCTCGAAATCCTATATAGATCATATAGGCGTTTAACCTGATTTTTTAGTGTCTTAAGTTCGTCAGTGTACCATTTGACTTTCCGTTTATCCACCTTATTCATAAATCTAACAGGAAACGCTGCATTAAAACATTTAGATACAAGATCAGTAAATCTATTAAAAACAGTGTCAATATCATTATAAAAATCATACACAAAGTACAATTTGTTTCCAATCATACTAAAAAATATTTCATAATTCAAATCACTGTAATGTCTCGATGGAATTTTACAGTCTTTTTTACATTCAATATTACATCTTAAAACAAGTAAAAGAGCTAAATTATCTGCAATACATGGATTTAACACATCCACCTGGTATAAAGATTCGTGGTAATCAGTAAAAAAATAATCCAAACATGATAAAAGCCTAGTTGGTTTTAAACTGGTACAATGAATATTATATGATGTAATAAAGTTATGAAATCTGATTTCATTGCAGGATAATTTATTCAAATCAAGATTTAAATCAGTGGCAATTATTATATTTGACTTATATTTGCCTAAGTAATTTAGTAATTCTTCAAAAACCATAAAAAATGTATCAATGTTACCAATAGGTGATCGGTATAAAGTTAAAACTATTGTCTTGATATTACTTAAATATATTGCACTAACCTCACAACATTTTTCAGTACAAAAGGCATTTATATCTATTGACTCAAATTTAATTTCTTTCTTAAGAAATATGCAAGTTCCACCATTCTTATAAACTTTTCTACAATAACTATTTCCTAGTATATAATTATAAGGAGTATACACACTAATTTCATCATCTTTAAGCCAGTGCTCACAAATACAGAGGATATCTGGATTATATTGCTGCAATAATACCTCTAATTCTGACATTTTGTTACTAATACACTGAACATTGACATGAATTATTTTCAAATGTTCATCAAGTTTGTTATTGTTTACCATATTTAAGTTTGTTACATTATCATCAATAGGCCTAAGTTCAGTTTTATTATCGGCATCAATTCCAGTGCTTAAGTTACTTTTGCAATATTTATTGTTCGTTTTAAAAAATACCTAGTAACAAGTGTCCCAGCTGGCCATACAGTTGTGTCAAGAGCTTTATCTAGATTATCAGCATCAATAGTGATTTTGAATGATGAATAGGAATCTGGATACTTAGATTTAAGTGTCTCACACACTGCTTCAGAAAAACTTTCTTTTACATACTTTTCTAACATGTCAGCCGTTGTCGATGGATCCAGTCTTGATACAAATAAGTGAGCTTTCCTTGGGACTGTTTTTATAACACTGTCTTTGTTCATATTTTTGTTACCTACAATTATAGGCTTTTGATTAAGTAATTTCTTATTTTTTCTTACCACAGTACTCCATGATTCTGTTATTCCATTGTCGTCATGAATTACATCAGTTTGTTTGTTTTCTATTTGTCTTTGTTCAGTATCAGCTAACTCTGTAGTACCCTTAGGCCTATTGCTGTTTATTTTGTCATTCACATTAATATTGCTCTGCGTATCATCTGACTTGGAGGTATTGATGTTGCCATTACCTTCATCAGTTATAACTTTTATATCATCCAGTTTTGTAGATAATGTTGTATTAAAATGTTTAGGTTCATTTAATACTGCACCAGAATGAATAAGGTTTGTTACAAAAACAAGTTGATCACTTAAAATTTTTACCTTACTACGAAGTTCATTAATAACATTGTCCTTCTGATTAATAACATAGTCCTTCTGTTGCACTAAGTATTTAATAATACCGACGTCAATTTTGTTGTTATCATCTGCCATTCCTTGTACGGCTTCGAAAAAGTAATCTTCATCACTTATAACCTCACTATCTTTAACCTCATTTTCATTCACCAGTAGATTTCCATTTCCACAGCAACTAATCACATTATCTTGTAAAAACACAACGTTTGATAGTTTTGCACATCTGTTATGAAATTGATTATTACAGTCCCTGCATTTTATTCCATTTACTAATTTCCCTTTACATCTTTTACATTTGATTACTCCTGATGTTCCAACCACTGCCGTATCTATTACCGGAGCTCCCGTCACTGACATCCTGCCCTGATCACTGCACTGCACTAATCACATCGTCAGGATTGGGGGGCATGTGGTCAGCATGCCGACACCCACGGGCGTTAATGGTGGTTTTCTGGACCGGAGCCGCTACTTCTCTATCAAGTAGCTCCTCAGTTTGGAATCACGAGGCTGAGTACACCCCTACCAGACCTCCCTACCTCAGAAAAATCCGAGGAGGTACCGGGAATCGAACCCGGGCCGACGGATCTGTAGTCAGCAACGCTAACCACAAGACCACGCCAGCGGACTATAGGAAATGATAGTAATATAATATTAGTGCAGTAAAACTGGT
This sequence comes from Ectobius pallidus, assembly GCA_964059195.1. NCBI lineage: Eukaryota > Metazoa > Arthropoda > Insecta > Blattodea > Ectobiidae > Ectobius > Ectobius pallidus. The sequence goes on along the minus strand of CAXKWD010000001.1, from coordinate 161,559,166 downwards.
GTGATTAGTATAAGATAATGTTGTAATTGGGCAATGAGCCTGTTATATTATGAACAAAAGAAATAATAAATATTATTTGTCCAATTAACCAGTAAACTTTTATGTGGATACTCCCAGCTCTAATTGAAACACTCACGCTTGCTGAAGTGGAATATAAATATCCTAGTGTTTTTTTTCATATGCATAAAATTCCTGTTAAAACTTATAAGGGTTAATGCAAATGGATGACTTGGTAAATGGATGGACTTGGTTATTTCACCGGAGTTTCTAAAAGGTTTTCTATCGCTTCACGCCAATATTTTGAAGTGTTGTGACGTTTTTCATTCGGAAATACTCGAAATTTAGACATGACAGGATTTTTTTCCACGCTAAGATTGGATTATTTTTTACCTTTATGATGACGGCATGAAAGTCTTCTTTGGTCTCAAGAAGTCAACGCGCCTGTCTGCAGGGTTAAGTGTTATGGTCCCTATTTCTGATATCGCTACAAATTTCATTGTTTTTTAATGCTTTTAAATAGTGTACAAAATTATTGGGTTAATTTAGAAAATTCGTATATTTTTTCATTACAATTTATGATACTGTGAGTAATAAGATGTTATGAGGTGACCTACATACATGAGTGAATTCATATCTCTGGCGGATGGGATCATAAGAATTTTCCCACCTCATATCTTCAGGTCTTACTAGAGTGGGCGGATCACAGTCTAATAAACTGCAGTGGAGTGTTTTTCTCGCTCTCATGTTCAGTTCCAGTCCGCCTTCTTTGCAACAGGTGCACGATATTATTTCCAGAAACCAAATTCACACTCCAATACTTCTGTTCGATTCATCGCATTTGATTGGAAAGACATTTTTCCACTGTTATAGGAACGAATGGATGTAAAGCTGCGTTTAGTGTAGAATGTTTACATTTCTAGAAGAAAGTATACGCTAGACACATTGGCAAGGAGATACAATAACAAAATTATATTTTTTATGTTCTTTTAATAATTCGTTTTGTGTTATCTTACTTTCTTGTGCGAAGTTTCTTGATTTGTGCCCAAAACAAAATGAATCTGTTGCTTGTTGTTCTAAAGAATAATCACTGTAGATATTTATATTTATTTATTTAGCACTTTTATATTTGGCCATTATCAAAAACATCAGCATGTTTTATAGTTCACTCAAATAGACGTAATCATGTATAATAATATCCTAACTACCATAAAGACAAGAGGAAATAAAGAACATAAAATAAGAAAGAAATATATAGGTTTTGGTGAATGAATGGAATTTGTACAATAAAATATTTTAACAAATAAGTACAGATACTTATTCCTGATTAGTTACCGAACTATTAGATCCAATAATGATGATATGATAGTAATAATATTTACATTTATGATGATAATAACTAAAGCTATAACAGACACTCTTCCTAGTCTTTAACTCATGGATATAGTAACACAGTTAACTCCGTGAGTGCCTGGCTAGTATCCTATCCAAGATTCATGGTCTATTGAATGATAATAAGGAGTCACTGTTATCGTATGTAGGTATGAAAATGTCGATACCTCCATATTCAAAGCTATGTTGCAATTTTAATGACAAAATCGTTCTAAAAATGTCATATGGACGTTCCTGCTTTTTTAACCTTCAAAGACCTCAAATCGAATCTGCAATCCTGAATGGCAGTAGAGTATAATAGGATAGAGAGGAATTTAAACAAAATGTTTCATAGTCCCTTGACTTTAGACCAGTCATCTAATTTATCTTTTCTTGAATTTAATGCACTCATTACACATCCCGGATTTATTTATCATAGGCTTGTACCACATTTGGTATAGCGAATACTATGATTAATAATAAACCATGTAAGAATTGGAAATGATAGGTTGAAATTTGAAAGTAGTCCATAATAGAAAATAGTTTAAAAGTTGGAAATTTTAATCTTAACTACTCTTGATATGGAGGCTATACCATTTTCATCGTGTTCCCATATGTTTTTATGTGGCTTACGTTTACAACAGTTTCTTAATTTTGTTAATTTCGATATCACATTTTCATTGGCTATAAATAACACATTTTCTGACATGGCACGTACGAAAATCACATTCTACAGTCTTGATAGATCTTGTACTCTAGACCATATCATCATTTGAGAATTGGAGTGTACGAATTCCACTTTTTGAAAATAATAAGATTATGGATCATATGAATCATATGCATATATTGCGTAACAAATTGTCTACTTCTAAACACACGAAATAAGATATTGCTCTATGTCACGTTAATCTATTTAACTTCTTACTTCGTCTTCTCAAAACTTACTATGACGGACATGATACACTCCAGTATTCAGGTGGTAATATTTATTTTTTTAATTAGGACACGAAATGAAATGAAAGACATATTAAAGCTGAATAGCTTATGTCTAGTGTAGCGTACTTTAATTTTGATTAAAATTAAATAACAGTTTCGGCTAACTGTATTAGCACAATTAACTTAATGTTCCTGTCAAATTTTGTCACTTGATTTCCACAGGTCACGGAATAATTTCATGTGATAAAATAGGACATTATGCAACAAGCCTATGATGGCGTTGCTCGTTTCATAATTTTTCTTACGAGTATCTTAATTATCATTTTAGGCAAATTGCATATAGAAGGTTTTGTTCGACCATAATTAGTCAGAATACTTAAATATTGAAAATTTTAGATTCACCTATACAGACGGCAAAGAACCTGCCATGTCCTTCGCATCAAGGTGGTTGACGTAGTTCATGTCTTCTACGAGAATGTCAGCTTACGGCGTCAGTGAAATCAAAGCTTTCTTTTGCTGTTTCCTTCAAACGAACGGATTTTTACAGAACGAAATGAATTTATTTTAGTATTATATTAAAATTAACACGAACAGAATTGCTTTTATTTTAAATACAGACTATTGCGCAGATCTCAGTTGTTACTCTCAAGACCTCAAAATCGTTACGTGTTCGATAATAAACGATACCACCACTAGTTTCGAAATGTAAATCAGTGTCGAAATGAATGTCACTATGGTACCGTTACGTCACATATAATAAGTGTATTACAGTTTAGTTAAAAAAATCCCTTTAGGCAGGCCTACAGGCTGAGGTAGATTTCAAAGTGCTTTTGGTTTAATTTATTATCGCTGCGCAGCACTCTTCTTTTTTAGCCTTGGCATGGCAAACCTGCAGTAAAGAGGAAGAGCCTACAATCATTTGTTTTGACAACAAGAATAGGATATAATATTCTGGGAGGCCGTGCGCAAGATCAACAATGAATAAAATTAGCAAAGCCGCTAAACAAGACAAAATTATGATATTATAATAATTCTTTTAAGTGTTATTATTTTCAAACATTAAAATCTCGCGTCATATGAGAGCTATCAAGAAGCTATTTATTGATTTGTAGAGTACTCATCAAGAGCTTTTCGACGATACCCCACAAGACGTGGTTTGAAAAGTTTCGAATTTTCATCCCCCACCGCCACCCCCACCCTCATTCGAACCCCCGAATCGTTGGTGTCACTGTGAACTCCGTAGCGAGTACTCTAATTTATTCAAACAAAGTTTCCCTCTATACTTCATAGGGGCCGAGATATACATTTTTAAAAATTTCAACCCCCTCCCCCGACCACCCCCTTGGGCCAATTTTGCTCATTAACGAACTTGTCCGAACTATTGGGCCTAGAAATAACATATTAAAATTTGGTTCAAATATCTTCAAAATTACGGCCACTATCGTGTAAAGATATATATATATATATATATATATATATATATATATATATATATATATATATATCACAAAATATTTTTTTGAAACGTAAAGATATGAAAGAATTTTTCGAAAATCATGACATGGTATCCATTGCAATAGGTAGATTTTTCTTCGAAATCTACCTAAAAAAAGAGATAGAGAGAGTTAAAGGAGCTTCTATAAGCGCACTTCTGCTGAAATGAGATATCGCTGAGACACTGAATGACGTTTCCTCATATGGCAGGAACAATCCATGGCGTACATCAAAACCAATTTCGTCCTATGTTTACTTATCAATTAAAAAGTAAGTTTAATTGAGTTTTTTTTTTTAACCTTTTATATAGCTTCTACTCCAATTTCATGTCCATTTTTAACTGATGCATAATAAACAAATAAAAATAAATACTAATGGTAATTTAGGAACATATGTATGCTTGTGGTTTATTAAAGCAAAAATCAAAATGTTACAAGTTAAAATAACGAATCTCGTTCACAATATTTGTATTTGTGTTTGTTATTGTACTCCGTTGGACAAATGATATTATTGTTTTGCTTCCCTATTGTAATACGATATTTCATTTACGTATGTTTGCAAAGCAATATTCCATTTTAATCGAGTTTTACATAGTTGAAGACTCGTTATGTGGTTGCTATCGGAATGCTAATTTTATAGTTAGAGTTGAAAGAAAAACAAATTAATGGTATGATTTGCATTATTCAACGCAAGATGAAAACGGCTGTTTTAAATTATAAACTATGATTATAGAAACATCTACTGTACCTAAATTTAAAACGGTAAGTAAAAATTTATTTACATTTACTGTCGTACTTTTGATGTTATCTTTTTAATAAGCTAATCACTTCATACAACTTACGTAATTACATAGTAGTATAAGGACTCCTAAAGTTTTATTGGGTCTACATTTTAGCTATAAGCATTCCATTCATCTTTAATCAGAATCACTTGCAACCACTAGTTTCAATAACGTTCAGCTATTTTAAAAATATATTCAAGATAAGAATTAATTAACGTAAAAAAGTATTTCATTTTCTTTGACAGTCAACGGTATAACTTAATTCCAGGCAAAATGGGAAAGTGAATCATTGTTACACTACAACAGTTTCTTGCTTAGGACGTATAAAATATACATTTTTAAACTTCGTTTAGCTGTACTAGTAGCCTATTACGGGATATGGTCCAGTCATTTCTTCCTCTACGGTCCTCTGTCTTTAGATTGCATTGATACTGGAAGGGGAGACATTGGTCAGTTTTCCAACTGCAATCGCCGTTTGTGACGTTTTTTTTGACCGCAGTCAGCATTTTTTTTATCACCTAGCTTTTCAGTAAGTCCTCATGAGACCGAGTTCACCCCAGACAAGCATGTTAACTTTTAAGCCAATTTCCATAAGCTTTACCGTGAATCAATCCCTTGACTCAATGTGAGAGCTCGGAATTTCAGTACATTTGCTTATCAATCCACACGAAATGACGTAAACTCTTGCGTAATGCATAGATTTATCTTCAGACAGTTTAATGCATACTCATCTCATTCGGAACAAAGAGCAGATTCCGATTCTTATAAGTTATATTCTTAGCCACTTATCGATAGCGTTCTCGTTTTTAATAATGAAGCAGATGAGTGAAACCCCCGTGAACATTAAAATTTTTAAAATTAACTCGTAAGTCGTATTACTAGTAACAGTCAAATATAAATACAGTTTCTCACACCTAATCAATTTATATTGCATTAATTCATCAAGAACTCTTTCTCAGTTAATGTTCTATATTTTTCTAATTGGTTTCAGAACAACGAAGAAAATTAGTAACAATTTTTTAGTCACGTTATAGAACAGTACCAGTGAAAGTTTTTCAAGTAAAAACTTATAACAGAAATAAGCATCAGTGTCAGGTGCATCCTCGCTGCACTGAACATGTGGGAACATTTTTTCAGGGAGGTCGCCAGAGAGTCTATCTTTCTTTTAATCTGCCTCTTGTGTATCAAGGATTGTTTAAAATATATTATTGAAAGTAATATTCCCGATTTTTCTTAACAAATTTAAAGAAGGAGCCGCTAGATTACAAGATCTTAATAAAAATCATCTAGAGCAGTGATGGGCAAACTTCCAAGTGAGTGGGCCAAATGACAGAAAAAGTTCAAAAGGCGGGCATAATAGTTTATTGAGGTGCTAAGATCATGCGATTTTCAGAACTATTTTGTCTGTTTATATATGAAGATATACCGGTTTAAGATGAGTGAAGCTCAACTGTACTTCTGAAAGGTTTTCTTAGTCCAGAACGAGATGTGCCTCAGGAGTGAAATCAGTCTGTTTCTGAAACAACTTTTTTAAAACTTCAAAGAAGAAAACACTTGCTCGCGCACACATCAAGATGCAAACCTGTTGTTAACATTCTGAGCACGAGAAATCAAATTTCGGAAACTTTATTTCGCTTAGGACTTGTAGAATTCAACTTTTGAGACGTTAATAAACAACAATTGAGTGCTACCTTGCAAATAAAGTAATTTGTTCACTGTTTAGAGTCCACAGTAAATGGAACAATGAAAATATGCAATGCTTGTTCAATGTTAAAAGTCTTGAAGTACTGTTAAAATTCACCATGGAGTCATGCAATAAAACGTAAAGCAATCGAGTAAGAAATATGTTTTTATCCTCCTTTCCTGTCGCGGGCCTCATTGAACCTGTTTGAGAGCCGCTTCTGGCCAGCGGGCCATACTTTGCCCATCACTGATCTAGAGGAATATTTGGAACAGGAGTAGGTACTTCCTGTGGAAACCGAATGATCTCGCCCTTAGAATACCAAGCTGAAAACCCAAGTTTGATGCCTGCCCAGGAACAATATGTCTATTCCTGTATGATGAAATTATTTGATAATACACAATGTACCAATTTTCAAGAAAACTTTTATTCATTCCGTGGAATTCAATTAACTTTGCAAGTACATCTCTTCAGCAGGAAGAATGCGTTCTTGTTCAAGAATGTAGAGTACAGTTTCGTATTCACCAACTAAGATTATTCCGTTCATGTAAATGTTATTGGTATCTATTAACCATGCGAGCGATTTACACGCATTCTGGTTACCGTTTTATTTATGCTGGTATTGTAGGCTACTGCAAATACATAGCTCACGTTATAGAATCAAATTATATTCTTTATGAACCACAGATATGTGAATTCAAACATCAAGCATAACTAATTCGGGAAAGAGAGAGTTCATTCCAGTCAACTAGATCGGTACGGAATCTAAAATAGCGTACTTGATTAGGAATGGGAAATGTTGACCCAGATATGTTAAATTTTCCTGGTGGTTATGTTGGCACGCATGCAGGAAGTTTGGAATATTTGTGGTGCAAATGAAATAGCACGTAATGTTACGGGAGAGGGAACATTACAACAAAATTACGATTATCATCATATTCACATTACCTAATACTGCTGGAGTTACTTTGCTATATCCATAGGGTGTATATATATAGTATAGACACCTTGGTTTATAGTCTGCCGCGTTCATGCGGTTAGTGTTCATTATTTCATACAGTTTTCAATTTTCAAACCGAATAGTATGCAAATATGCAAGATAATACTACTTTTGACCGAGCGAAGTGGAGGCCTTGTTATACCTGTAATTCAACCTTTCGTTATTTCATCTGTTTGTCTCTAAATTTGTGTCTTGTGCAGGTACGACCGAACGCGTTGTTCGATTTTCAACCAATTATGCATAACGTTCCTTGAATTCTTAAAATTAAAAAAAAATTTAAAAAATAATAAAAAAATAAAAAATAGACGTATGTGGAAGTATCTTCTGTCTCAAGATGGTGGCTGTTTTAATTGTTCAGTATCCACTAATGTTCATTTTCTCTTAACGATTCTAGCCGAACGGTCTTGCTATAAAAAATGAAAATTAGTTCCATTGTGTCTTCTACAACTTTGTTCCAGCATATTTTTGACTATTCTGTTTGTCTATGAATTTCTTTGTTACACAGTCACAGATAAACTCGTTGTTCTATTTTCTTCCAATTTGGTATGAATGTCCTTTGAAATTATTAAAAACGACGCATGTGTAAGGATTTCTTTTATTCCGTTTGAAAATGAAGAGTAGATCTTAGATATTTTGGACGCAAGGTTTATTATTCACGGAATACTAGTGTTGTTATTTTTAGCATTATTAATTATCTTCTGGGGCGTATATCAATCCATGAAAATATTGTACTACCAAAATTTAATTATCGATAAGGTTATGAGTTCTTTATTTGAATGCGATGGATATAATGTTCATGTATATAAAAATATAAACATAATTTTAAAATCACCTTAAATTGATGTGCAAAATCTATTTTTAAATGAAATGAAGAAGATTTAACAAATTAATTGATAGAAAATCTATTTTAAGTGAAATTGAAAGGATTTAACAAATAGCACTACATGTTTTGAGGTCATCTAAATAAAAAATTCAATTTTCTGAAAAGGGCCTGTTCGTCTATCAGTGCTCAAAAATGAAAAATCTTATAGAAACGAAATTTTATATTTGTTTTATGTACATTTCGGAGATATGACACTAAGTTTTCCCTTCCTTTTACTACCATTTTATTCAAAGAAACATTAATTTGTTCTCGAAAACGGTGAAGTATTTCTTTTATAAATGTATTAATAAGCCTACATACTAAATATATTAAAATACAGTAATCTTTAATTTTTTCGTATATGACTTCAAGAGTAGTTATAAGCTACTGAACTTAACACAGGTTTGCTTTAAATGCGGACTACATCACTCGGCTAAATTACTCGATGTCGCAATATGAAGGTACAGAAAGTCATTTGTTTTAAACCAGTTTCTTTTTTCTTAGTCTTAAATATTTTTTATAATTATCCTGATTAAATAGACTACATAGTAAAATAATTATTTAACAAACTGAGATATCTAATTATCATATTATTGTACTGCTGACTTTGTTACGATCAAGGTGTAAATCTCAACATGAAATCATTGTAGAATAGTTGTATTTATCTTCCTAAAATCAATTAATTTTACTGTTGAAAACTTCTCTTATTTGTTCAAACTATCCTTTATCCTATATATATATTGAGAAAATATAGTTTTAACTTAAGTTTTTATTTCATATTTCGTCTTGAATGCAAAGGAAATACCAGACAGTTGAGACAGTTGTCGGTGGTACCAATTTCATATTGAATTTCCATACAATTGTTTTGGATTATCAATGTAGAATTTCGTTCTCGTAATGTTGGAAATATATCACAACTGTTTCCTTTGCTTAGTATTAACAAAAGTAGATTATTTATATCTAGCGACCCATTATATCTTGCGAGGTTTACGCAGAGTTCGTTGGGTTACAAGTTCCATACAGTTCCGCCTGAGTGGTAAGATAATGCAATGTTGCTCGTATATTAAGTTCAAAAGTTATATCAACTAAAGCGTGGTCCATGCTCATCTCTCAATGTAGGCTGTAGGCTGTAGGCTGTAGGCGTAGGGCATGGAGGCATCTAAACGGTACTTTACAGAATCTTATAAAAATCCAGATGGTATCATTGGAAATTTATTTTATACTTTAATTCGGATTGACATAAATAATTTTAACCACATCTTAATATTATTTATGCTATTTGTAATACCACGTCTTATCTTTAAAATTTAAGCTTTTTCATACCATCTAAAGGGCTGTTAATATCTAAATAATATTAAATAATTATTTGATCCTTTCTACGCAAACCTGAAACAAATTGTCAGAATGTTCTAAGTTACTATTAGTATTTTACTAATTTACTAGTTTCTTTATTAATTTTGTTTTGTTAATATGTATTTATTATTTTTGTAATTCGGCTATTTACAAACCTACTGTACCAATATTATATTAATTTACTAGATTTGTTTATTTATATTGTTTTTTCATGTCTTTTTGTTATTATTTTGCAACGCACTGTATTCTGTTTTCTGCAAATAAACTACTACTACTACTACTACTACTACTACTACTACTACTACTCCTACACATAATTCAGATACACCTTGAATGCATGAGTTCAATTTCTGGTGTAAGCTTCAAGACTTTAAGGTATAGCCTACATAATCCTATGCAAGGCAGACTGTGGAATCATCCAAGCGTGTTCTTTAGTTTATTGATGATGTAGGCCTAATATTATCTCATTCAATCAGTGTCTTCGTTTGGCTACTGTTACTTTAAACTGAGTTGCTAGAAGTCGCTATTCCTATTCGATCGCATTTGTTGCACGCCAGTGCAATAGAACACATTATTTATAGTAGGTTAATCAATTTTTGCATTTCTCAGTCATTTAAATATGAATCTAAAACTGTGTTATTGTATGGGTTAATCTTCCAACATAAAAATTAGAATTCCGGTGACTACGGCGTCACATCAAGGCTTGTGAGCTTCACTCTGAAAAAGACCACTCGATTTGCCTTCAGAATCAGAATATAGATAAGCCAGATCGTTACAGGTAGGTAACAGATCAGCAAGTCATCGTGAGTTTGTGCTGGTCACACAGCCACGCGGGACGTGCAGACTCTGCATAAATTTTATATAAAAACTTGCCTCGTTTAGCTTGCAGATTTATTTCGCACCCTTCACCGTCAGCTGAAAATATGATGTAGTCATAGATAATAAACGCCCTTGCTCTTTGTATACTCCAGGACAACGTGACGGAAATTTCATTTCTAAAAAAAATTGCTAGTAAGTCATTTTCCTATAAATAATGTATTACATGGAAAATGTCTTCATTTCGTGAGAAGAGTGCACGAGATGTGTACAAATTGCAGGTGCTCTAAATATTACATACTAGCTTCTGTCTGCATTTAAATGTGTGACGAAATGTCTGGGTCTGTAGGTTATATATTTTAAGAGTGGACAGACATGCACTGTAATAGTATATTGCGATACAAGTGCCGTAAGCGGTACATATGGATCGATCGAGGAAAGAGTTAAAAACGAGGCGCTTGCGCCGAGTTTTTACAATTTCCGAGATCCGTTATGCGCTTGCGGCAAGAGTATTGCATGCTATTTTTTGCACGATGATTATTTATATCAATTTAATTACATTAATTGAGATATTAGCTGAAAATATTATGTATATACATTATTGAAGATAGATGTTTATTTCAGAAAGTGATTCGCATATGTTGGTTATGGGGACTGATTATTTGTCCTGTTAAAGTCGCCACAAACTAGGGGGCCTTGGTTCCGGTCTTCCATAAAGACTTGTATTATGATGATTTTACTTACGGCACTTGTGTTTTTTGTAATTTTTACCGCACGGAGATTTCTTTTGTTTTCATAGCAACCAGATTGCGTGCGGGAATGTCAAGTTACGATCCACGGCAACAATATTCGTAAATACCAATAATTAGTTACGTCGTGCAAAAAATAGATTAAACTACATTCCTAAATTATCAATCTAATGTTTTATTGTGTTTAAATTTTGTTTTTATCATAAATGGTTTTCTGTTACTGTGATATAGAGTTTTAATTTTGATATATTTATATATTAATTCCGATATATTTTGAATGTTTAAAATCGGTGTTGTTATTGGTTTCAGCCCTTACCTAGAATATGTATATACACATTACAGAAATTAGCTCCTTGCTATACAAAATATAATTCTGCACTTGCAAGTCAAAAATTAAATATTCACAACCATCAATTTTATACTCTTAAACAACAGTAAAATAAATATAATAATGAAATGATATACTGTATTCAGTCAACAAATACCATCTGTTCCCACGGGACCATCGCATATATAGTTTTAAAATGTAACGCAGTTAGAACACAATTATTTTTATTCTTCAAATATTATATTAAATAAGTAAGTAATAGTTTAAAGATCAAAAAGTTGCTACATTGACAGAATGGATAAAGGGATTGCTATCTAGGATGACGACGTCCCCTGCAGACAGTAATTTTTTAAAAAGAAAAATTGCAATTATCGGTTTGGAATTTATTTTTTATATATTTCAAATCTATTAAATAGAAACTCGAATATAATAGAATAATTAACTCTACAATAAATTAATTATTTTTATTATTTATTATTAAGTGGTTTTATTTCAGTTTATTTATTACTAGCATGTACCCGCGGCTTCGCCCGCGATAATTATTTCAAAAATTAAAAATTAAGAGCATAATAGTTAAATCATTATATTTATTAACACCTAAATCACGTGGACTACATACCACGATTAGATAGCGTCGCCTGGGAAAAGCGACCTCAGATTCGAGTTCCTTGGCCCAGAATACACCTGTACATTGAGTTTCGTCCAAATCGAACAATGTTTGACCATATTTAGGCCTATATTGATTATCCCTCTTCCGTGTAGATTGAAAATTTCATATGTCTTCGGGCCTTGATATTCTAAACAAATGAATCGTCCAGGATGGACTTTCGAAATCAAGCGATCGCCCGCGATAATTATTTCAAAAATTAAAAATTAAGAGCATAATAGTTAAATCATTATATTTATTAACACCTAAATCACGTGAATTACATACCGCGATTAGATAGCGTCGCCTGGTAAAAGCGATCTCAGATTCGATTTCCTTGGCCCAGAAAATCCCTGTATAATGAGTTTCGTCCAAATCGAACGATGTTTAACCATATTTAGGTCTATGTTGATTATCCCTCTTCCGTGTAGGTTGAAAATTGCATATGTCTACGGGCCTTGACATTCTAAACAAATGAATCGACCAGCGTGGGCTTACAACATTCAAGCGATCGCGATGCTTTTATTTCCACGGTATGACAAAAATAGCCAAAGCCAACTGCAATTGATTTGACATTGAAATGTATTACTGAAATCTGATGCTTCGACAGCGCTAAAATCACGTTTTCTGCCAGTTTTTCACTCATAACTCGCGAACAAAAGCTAAAATTAAAAATTCGGCTTCGAGATGCATTCGCCCACCTTTCAGTGCATCTATGTTTAAAATTTCAGATCTCTGCGTTCAGTAGATTTCGATGGGCATCGCGGACAGACAGACAAACACGTCCTTTTATTATAAGAAGATAGCATGTGCCCGCGGCTTCCCCCGCGATAATTAGCCTATTTAAAAAATTAAAAACTAAAAATTAAGAGCATAATAGTTAAATCATTATATTTATTAACACCTAAATCACGTGGAGTGCATTCCACGATTAGGTAGCGTCCCCTGGTAGAAGCGACCTCAGATTCGAGTTCCTTGGCCCAGAAAACCCCTGTATAGTGAGTTTCGTTCAAATCGAACAATGTTTGACCATATTTAGGGTTGATTATCCTTCTTCCGTGTAGGTTGAAAATGTCATATGTCTGTGGGCCTTGACACTCTAAACAAATGAATCGTCTAGGATGGACTAACAAAATCAAGCGATCGCGTTGCTTTTATTTCCAAGGTATGAGGTATGATGACAAAAATAGCCAAAGCCAACTGTAAGTGATTTGATATTGAAATTTATTACTGAAACTGATGCTTCGAAAACGCAAAAAAATGCACGTTTTTTGCTCATTTTTCACTCATAACTCATGAACGAAAGCGAAAATTAAAATTCCGGCTTCGAGGTGCATTTTCCGACCCTTCAGTCCGCCTATGTATAAAATTTCAGATCTCTGCATTCAGTAGATTTCGCTGGGCATCGCGGACAGACAGACGGAGGACAGACACTTCCTTTTATTAATATAGATTTTAAAAATCTTTTCTTATCTTTTATGTTAATGAACAGATAGTTTTGGTTTTTATTTATACATTAATTAGATTTTACATTGATAATATGACAATATTTTGAAACGGTTGCACATCTGTCATGTAATTAGCCGAAAAGTATAGCCAAACCACAAATACAGGTTTTCTTAATTCTGGATCAGTGGCATAAGAATATTGTCCGATAACTGTTGTCACTACTCGATTTGAAATGAGCTCTACGAAATATTATCCGGACATTTAAGCGTTATACTACATATATTGTCTATAATAAACATCTGTTCAAAAAAAAATTACATTAATGTTACTCATATGACTTTTTTGTGCTCTTTCATTCATAGCTTCTTTTGCAGTAAAAAACCTGTTGTGTGTTGAGAAGCTAGGAATCTTGTAGGGAACTTCCTTCTATTAAAGCAAATCAGCATTGAAGAGAGTTCCAAGGAATGTTAAAGTCCTCGAAAATACATTTATTGGCATTTTCAGAATTCCCATTATATTATTCTTATTTGACCACATTGTAATACCCTTTATACGTATGATGCAATGGTATCATATTGATATCCATTACGATACACATTTTTATTACAACGGTGGTGTTGTGTCGATATTATCGAACACAGAACGAACTTGAAACCTTGAGAGTAGCAAATGAAACCGCGTAATAAGTCCGTTCATGTTAATTTTAATACTATACTAAATTGAATTAATTTCGTATTGTTAAAATTCGCTAGTTTCAAAAACCGACCAAGAAGAAGATTCAACATACTTCTCTGATTAAGATTTGTGATATATGGTTGAATCAATAAATTATACACACATACACACATATACTTACTCACTTAGTTCCCTAGGGAACCCCTCCAATTCAGCCATCAACTGCCATCTATCGCAGAAGACAAGAACTGCGAAAACTAATTGCGAAGGGCAGTCGTCTCCGTTTGTTTCAGTGAATCTAAAATCTCGCAACCTAAACATTTAATTACAGTATAGTCGAACAGAAACTATTTTTGGTCTTTTCATTAACATACTCATATCATATAAATGTCATTATAGACTTGTTCCATAATGTAGGCCTACTATTATGTTAATAATAAGTAATTACTTATTACCTACGTGGTTGGTTGCCACTTTTCTAAAATTGTTATTGAACTAGTTAGCCACACATCAATAAAATTATCAATGTGACTTGGGCTGCTCTATCTTCATTAGTGTTATTATTATTTATTATGCTGAGAATATAACAGACTCATTGCCCAATTACAATATTCTCTTATACTAATTACACCAGTTTTAAAACACTAATATTAGATATTTGATGTAATACTAAACATATTTAAACTAATACTACAACTAAACTAAAATTTTAAAAAAACAAGAAACACATACAATATATAAAGTACACTATGAAGGGACAAATCAAAATCATTAATAATATAATAGTTTTGGAGGAAGATATGTATATAAATGAAAGATTTAAATAAAGAAAATGACATGGATCACATATTAATAATTACTATTTTAAAGTTTTCAAATTTTGACCACAAATACCTTTAAACCGCTTATTGTTAGTATTAAATATATCTATATTGTCCATTTTGTTCAATTGATTGTATAGACGATAATGATAAGAATTATTATGGGAGTCAGTGTTTGCTTTTGGGATGAAAAAAAGATTATGCAATTTATAAGGTCTATAACATGGAACATAAAAATATATGTATTTGAGAATATTAATAAAATCTATTTCGTTATTAATTAATTTGTATAAAAACAACAATGCATGACAATTTCATCTGTGTGATAATTCAGGGATATTGAAATACTGTAATATGACATCTACAATCCGTTACCTCTTATCTTTAGAAACTTAGTAATTCATGGTAATTCGTATTACGTTAATGGCGTTGAATATATTCGTGTTGAATATTGTCCTTGTTCACATGGAGACCATTTCATACAATATGCTCTCGCATTTCAGAACATTGCCTGTAGCAACCTCTGTCAAAATATAGGATATGCGTCAAGTTTCTGGCGTGTGGTAGACCTAGATTTATGTACAATACTGCCTCGTGTGCTTCCTTTTTTACTAAAATCACTCGACATAGGCTGTCTGTGCTACGTTGCAATACATGTATTAGCGACAACGAAATTGTGATTTATTTTTCAATTAGAGGTTTTAGAGTATACATCCTACAGCAGAAGCAATAACATGTAGCCTACGAAATTCGCTCTACGCAAATAGACTATAAACTACACCTGAAGAAGACGAATTAACGTCAAAACGCGTCGTGAAAACAACAGCGCTGCAATTTTAACACAGGTCACACATTTTTATGAAGATATGGTTGTGATTTAACATTTAAAAGGCATTTTATTTTCTTACTATTAGGACTAATAATCATTAATATTATTTTAGACAATGAATGTATGTTACATTTTCTTTACAAGGTTCTTATACCATGACGGAGAATAATTTGGATGATAGGTTTAGAATCGTTTCTACATTCATTGTATTAATCGAGCACTGGTTTCGCAGCGTCTGAAAATAGCGATAGGCCTATATTTATAAAGAAAAAGAAATTTAAATTCGATGTACTTCTCAGAACGTAAATTCTTATTCTGTTTGACGTATGCTAATTACAAAAAGGAAGTAATCTCCTGGGTCTTGTGCATTTTAAGAAACTGCAAACCCGAGCTGTTGTGCTCTCTTAGGCCTAGGAGTAGTTTATGGCTACTGTAGTCCAATGAATAGCGTTTTCCATTACTGGCCACCCGATTTTAGCTTATGTAGATGAAGTTTGTCTGCTGGGCGATGACGTAAACACAATCCGGAGAAATTCATAAAGCCTTTTCGATGCCTGCAGGAACATTGGATTGGAAAAGGCTAAGTATATGCAGTGGCGTAGTGAATACCAGATCGGGGACACGCCCCCCCCCCCCCCCCCCGCGACAACGGACAAATGAACAAATGAATAAGAGAAAAATTGAACGGGAAAAAAATCCAAAGTAAATTCATCAAACATTTTCCCTGTGTTCTATGATCAAGAGAAAGCGACGCGACGATCTTAGAACAAATGCGAAATCGGTTGTTGGACCGGAGATATAGCCTATGGCTCAGGTACTCCGGGGGTGGAAGGCGGGGCCAAAAAAAAAGTGGCGTACTATGGCTACTTGGCGTCCGGGGCTAACTAGCTGGTAGTCGCCCCCTAACACTAAAAGGTTCAAGGTTCAATGAGTTTAATTGAAACACAGTTTAATGTTCAAAATTATTTATTTTTAATAAGTAGTGTGTTACTTCAACACGTTATAAAGAGAAAAATATGAATGAAATAAAATTGTAAGTATTATAAGGATGTTTGTTTGAAAAAAGAATAAAGGGAAAAGAAGATTCAGAGTCATAACAAAAATTAAAAAATTTGCCTTCCTAGCCTTGATGGATGCAAACTTATATATATAACAGAGTTGAAGTCTGTACTAGCAGCCACATTACGTTCAATTGATAAAATTGCTAAATTACACCGTAAACTTTTCCTGTGTGCTCGGCGCCCACGACCTATTTCTTATTGTCTATAAATAGTTTAAAACGAAACGTTTATTTCATTTCTAAATAATATTACTGCAGTACTCAACAAAGTAATAAAGAAAATTTGGCCTATAAAACCTTATATTTTGCCTGAAATTTTTTTTTTTTTAAACTAAAAATAAATGTTTTTCAATTTTGGCGCCCCCCCTTTACAGCCGTCCCGTTCGCCCCCCTTTGGTATGCCACTGAGTATTTGATCATGAAACGTCAAAATAATGCGCTGCAAAATACTAGAATAGCCGTTAGTCGTTCTAACAAGTAGAGAAATTCAAATATTTGGGCTCAATAATAATACAAATACAGATAATATTAAGGTAGAAGTTAAAGGTCGACTGAAATCAAGAAATGCTTGTTTTTATGCAGTTCAGAAACTTTATCTTCTTGCCTTGTCTAAAAATCTAATATACAGGTGTTGCAAAATTCCATACACAAACTGCTATGGATTGTAGAGGAGACCAACACAAACTTGTGTGTGTGTGTGTATATATATAAGGCTATTATCCTGCCTTTTGTAGTGTACGGATGTGAGACATAATTCCTTACTTTCGGGAGGGACATAATCTGAGTGTGTTCGAAAACAGGGTGCTTAGGAAAATATTTTGACCTAAAAGACATGAAAATGGGGACTGGAGAAAACTACGTAATAACGAACTTCATAACTTGTATTCTTCTACAAATATAATAAGGATAATTAAATCACAGAGGATGAAATGGGCAGGTCATGTTGAGCGCATGGGGGAGAAAAGACATAACTCAAAATTATTGACTGTGAGACCCGAAGGGAGGATTCCACTTGGAAGACCTAGACATAGGTGGGAGGACAATATCAGGATAGATTTAAGGGAAGTAGGATTTGCGAAGGATGGTTGGATGAGTTAGCACAGAATAGGGTTGAATGGCGGGCTCATGTAAGCGCGGCAATAAACCTCCGGGTTCCATAAAATAGGTAACATTCCTTTAGCTTGCTTAGGAATTTTCTATTGTCACTGAGTAAGTATCTTATTAGATATTGGCCCACATTGTAGGTTCCAAATCACGCCAGAAAATAAAATTATACCCGCAACAGTGGTGTCAGATCGAGAATTAGGTTTAATGGGCATTAATCAGTTTATCCAGCCTCTTAAAATGTAGTCATGATTGTTCTGAGGGTTTGATATGGATTACCATATTTTTATGTAATCGAAAGTTAAGTACAATTTTATTTTATCTACACTAATTTTGTTATCAGTTTTTTATTTAGTTTTCGCAAACATTTTCGATTTATTTTTATTTTATAATATCTTTATATTTATATTCATTTATAATTTTATATTATAGCCTATTATGTCTTATATTAAACATATTATGTTCTTTACCTTTAATAATGTTTTTAATCCTGGACCCTTCATTTTTTCTATTCTATTCTATTACAGTATGCATCTAGTTTGCTAGAAACCTACATTTATTCTGATAACTCTATTATGATATTCTGATCATCTCTATTCTGATATCTTCATAATAGACGACGGAAATAGCACAATTATATCAGATAATGTATTTTTCCAAGTTACTTAGTGATTTTAAAATAGTATATTGCGATACAAGTGCCGTAAGCGGTGCATACGGATCGAGGAAAGAGTTTGAAAAAACGAGGCGCTTGCGCCGATTTTTTTTTCAATTTCCGAGATCCGTTTTGCGCTTACGGCACGAGTATTGCATGCTATTTTTTGCACGATGATTATATATATAAATTTATTTATATTAATTGAGATATTAGCTGAAAATATTATGTATATACACTATTGAAGATGGATGTTATATTTCAGAAAGTGATTCGCATGTGTTTGTTGTTATGGGAACCAAATATTTGTCCTGGGGGGCCTTGTCCATAAAGGCTTGTATTATGATGAGTGCCGTAAGTAAATTCTTACCGCACGGAAATTTGTTTTGTTTCCATAGCAACAAGATTGCATGCGGGAATGTCAACTTACGATTCACGGCAACAATATTCGTAAGTACCACTTATTAGTTAAGTCGTGCAAAAATGTTATATGGTGAACTGTTTCATGATAAACTATATTTTTGAAAATCGTCCTTTCTTGGTTATTTTATTCTTGTATCTATTAAGTCATGACCTTGCTCAATCATCAGAAACTGCGTTGCATGATAACGTAGTCATATTTTCTCGAATTTTTATAGCTGACGGAACCTATAAATTGGAGAGTAATTTACATGTATAAATTTCTTCATGTTTTGAAAATGAGAGCTAGAGAAGTTATGGACTACAGAATGGAAGGAGGTCAGTAAGAGAGGCACAGTCTGCTGGCAGTTATGATAGCTCTAATAACCAGATGACCATCTGCTTCACACGACAGAACACATGCAGTGTTGGCGCTACTGAGCCCATTGTTACCAACATTATCCATGTCCGACGATATAATATAACCTGTAATGGACTCCAAGGGCTGGGGAAGATGTTACCGCCACAATGATGCATACGTTACTGAAACTGCACCAAATACAGTGTGTTGTGAAAGCGGAGAACTAGTGCATAACAAGGCCATAGCGGATGTGTCAATTAGAGGTGTACATATTCTGATTTTAGCTTGCCTGCCCCTTTGAAATTCTGCAACCAGTCACAGCTTTTAACTTGCTTGACTTGAAAGCAAGCCAGATTACAACGATGATAAGAAATGCTGTCGCTATGACTCACAAGCTCTTCATAACCTGATGGGTTGCACAGGACCTAAGGAAACTGCAAGGCCTGGCGGAAAGAATATGAAACTGGGTATAGCAGTGCACTGTTAAGTCGTGCAGTTACGTAGTTGAGGAACTTCAGATGTGTTTAGAGAATTTTACCCTGAAGGAAGCCGAGGAGAAACTAAAATGTGGACAGTTTGAATTATCAATGAACAAAGGTAGTACTAGACCGGCATGGGAAAAATTTTCAAACATTTTCGAGAAAACATCATAAAATCATTAATAACAATAACAAAAATCCCTTTAGGCAAGCCTACAAGCTGAGGTAGATTTCGAAGTGCTTTTGTTTTAATTTACTGTCGCTGCGTAGCATTCTTCTTCTTTAGCCTTGGCATGACAAACCCGCAATAATAACTGCAAAAAAGAGGAAAGAGAACTTTTTCAAACATTCAAATCTCGCCTTATATGAGAACTATCAAGAAACTAGTTATTGATTTGTAGAGTACTCATCAAGAGCTTTTCAACGATACCCCACAAGACGTAGTTTCGAAAATTTCGAATTTCCATCCCCATACCCCCACCCCCACTCGTACTCCCAAAACCCCCGAATCGTTGGTGTCACTGTGAACTCCATAAGGAGTACTCTAATTTATTCAATCAAAGTTTCCCTCTATACTTCATAGGGGCCGAGATATAAATGTTTTAAAATTTCAACCCCCTCCCCCGACCACCCTCTTGCGCCAATTTTGCTCATTAACGAACTTGTCTGAACTATTGGGCCTAGAAATAACATAGTAAAATTTGATTCAAATATCTTGAAAATTACGGCCGCTAGCGTGTAAAGATATATATATATATATATATATATATATATATATATATATATATATATACATATACATATACATATACTGTATATAAATATAAATATCTCAATTTTTTAACAGGCGGTGGTTTCGTACTTAGGGAGGCATGAAACGTAAAGATATGAACGAATTTTTTGAAAGTCCTTAGGTAGATTAGGTAGATTAGATTTTTCTTCGAAATCTACCTAATAACAAAAATAATAATTGTGTTAAGACGCTAAAAGGATTTTAATACTTTATCCACCTTTTATTTATCTGCATGGTGAATTTCTTCTACTAGCATGTAGAAAAGCAAGAAAGTATTACCTACACTAGCAACTACAGTTGTTTGGCTGATAGGAATGTCGCAAGCTTATTCTGACTTGCCTAGGCTGGGTTTGACCTGACCCATCAAGTTGAAAGAAACCTGCCTGCTTCCTAGCTATGACGCTGGCAACTTGCTTGCCTGGCGTTCAAGCGGGTATGGGCAAGCTAAAATCGAGATTTGTACACCTCTAGTGTCAATACAGTAAAACTTAGATAATCTAGAAACTAATGCCAAAGTATTTACAGCAGCACTCCCTATTTTTATCAGTAGAATGTTTCCTGATACTTTAGAATGTATCTTTAATACTTTAGAATGCTATAATGAATTCATTTCATTTCCATAGGAGGTTATAGTAGCTGAATATTGTATTTCATTCTTTCCACTTCGTGTACTATATAGCCTATGTGTATATAGTAAATTATATATTTATATAATGTATACATTGTATATTAGTAGGTACACTTTAAGATGGGAAATAAGAAATTCAGTGTTCGAAATGTTATCTTCGAATCCAGATTTTCTAAAAGAATATATGTGTATATTTATTTTATATACATGCATTGGCTATATAACTTATATATTTATTAGTGGATAAACTTTAGAGTGGGAAGTATAAATATAGGCCTAGTGTTCGAAATGTTATCTTCCAATCTAAATTTTTCTAAAAGTATAGTTCCTTCTTCTTTAGGTCTTTGTTTTGTCTGGCTCACTTCTACAGTGAATCTAAGAGGATTTTATCATTGCATCCTCATCCCGCATATAAAAGGTTAGGAAAATATTCCACTAGAAAATAGGTGTATGAAATAAATAATTACACTGGTATCTTATTACGTACATCTAAATTTCCTACCAAAATGGTTCTTACATAATACGAATATACAATTATGTTTAAGTAGAGAGTGAATTTAGTTTAGATATAAAATACCGTGAAACAGATTTGAATAATGGTATAAATTTTATACAAAAATTTAAAGATTTGGGAGCATTTTCATTGCATCCCTTTTATTATATTATTCATTTTTCATAAATAATTGTTCATTAAATGGTTTTAGTGACATAGTGTTGCGCGAAAAAATGATTTGTAACAGTGCAGATTAAATAATTTATTGTTAAAATAAGATAAAATTTACTATACTTGAAACATGGAATTAATAAAAATGTATTAACGTATTAACTGTAGGCCTAATACTTAAAACAAGTAAAAATTTGCATACATTTATTTTAAAAATCTAAAAAGAAAACAAAGTTTTGACGATTTACTTCTGCAGATCAACTGTTTGATGATAAAGCCTGTAAGAAAATAGCAGATGGCTAAAATAATTTTGAACAGAACGCCATAAACATATTCAATGTCCGTTTTTCGTGTTACTAATTCGAGTAGGCCTACTAGAATTAAAATGATAATTCCTAAGAGATCAGTAATATCTTCGATTATCATGATTAGATATATTACCATCTCGCGAAAGGAACTGGCCAACCATACGCGTAATTGTAATTGTAACTAAGATTTATGTTAAAAATAAAAACCTCAGGCTCTTCTGGCGTTTCGAGAAGTTGGTGCTCAAACGTTGTTTTCCAACGGTCCGTTAGCCTTTTACACACTATCGGTCTGCGATTAGGCCTACTACACTTGGAAGTTTGGGCATAATAAAATTACCATAACAACAATGTATTTAATTCCAGTTTTCAACACTACTAGGACCAGCATTTTTCTCATAGTAAAAGCATACCATTCGGTATTTTTTAAAGTCACTTTTTGCCAAAGCTCGTAGGGGCTAATAAGTTTATAACTAACCTTGCAAATGCTTGACGCGATGAATATGTAAAGTTAATAACGTAATATGACTGAATGACTTGTTCCTGTAACCCGTATGGTGGGGCGTAGGGCCTCCAAGTGGAGTTTTCATTACCTATACTAATTTTGTTACGCTTATTTTCCGAGAGAGGGCAGATGGATAGGTGGTAAGACCATCGCCACTGAACCCCCCCCCCTCCCCAAGGTATTACATGGTCGAGAAAGGGCCGAGTAATTTTGTCCAGAGGCTCTAATTTAGTCTTGGAGTTCTTTTGCGTGCCGTAAATTTACGAAATAGGTCCCCGAGCTTAAAGTCCCTCCCGGAAGACTCCGTGCCCAGGATTTTTACGTCCTAAAAAATCCATCGACCGCGGCCGGTTTTGATCCCGCGACCTGTGGATCTTAGAGACGGGCACGCTGCCTCGAGACCACCGTAATACAGTGAATCAAAAATAACTGCCTCAGTGAGCCGCAGGAGTATTTTGATTCATGGTATGCAAATAGACATGAGGATGTCGCATTTATGATAGCATTGCTCGCACCTTGCAATCATTCAACAAAAAAATACGGGGCACTGACTCACCTTGAAAGTCAGGTAAGAGGGCACGCGCCAGTTTCTTATAAAACACCTGCTGCTCCCTCAAGCGGCCAGCTGATCGGCACTAGCTTCTTAAACGTTACCGGAAAACATTCATGCATTCATTTTAAATAGCGGGAAAATTTTACAACAGCTGGTCTTTCATCCGTTTCTCTGTTTTAATTATAAGACATGTGTATGGTGATGTCTGCGTCCTCCCTGCTGGTTCCAACAATGTTGGAATCGAGTTCATGGTGGCCAGAATATATTATGTTTGTCAAACTTCTACCAAACCCAAACGAAACCATCATTCTACCAGAACATGGACATGTTTTCTTCACAGCTTTATTTTTTAATCACACTACTTTTCTCGACATAGTTTACGAATTTATCGCTTCTCTTTCTCCGCTAGAGACAGTGCAAGTGATAACCAATGTGCAAATATTTTCGCGTGGTAAGACTTAAAAGCCTAAGAAGGAAAACGTATATAACTAGCTTATCATTACTCATAATGAAAGTAGATGTATTCTGGCATCTTGAAGTGACTATCGAAAACTCTTCGTCCAAATAACACCCAACAAAATTTTGAAAATAAGTCGACGGGCCTAGAAGTCGTGTGTTTGTAAAAATAATGCCTTGGAATTAAAATATTATAGGTGATTTTACGGGGACTACAGAGCTGCCTAAGGCAGAACTTTCATTGGTAGACCTACATACAGCCTGCCAGAGTCAATATACATTATGTAATAACTTGAATGAAATAATTAATCTTGAGAATTTAAATTAATGAATTTAAAGTAATTCAGATTAAAAACAAAATTAAATATTAATTTAAATTAATCTTGTACAGGCCTATGTGAAGTGAATCAAATTACCGTAGAAGAAAATAAACTAATTCAGACACAAAGCCTCAAGCAACACATTATAAAATGCACATATTGATGAATGACATGCAAAAAAAACTGTGGCTTTCAGTTGTCACAAAAAATGTACACAGAAGGACATGAAAATAGTTGGCCGTGTATAAAGGAACTGAAAGAGTAGGCGTGAAAATCAATGCAACAATTATGATTAGCTTCAGCGAATTGACATAAGATAAGAAATATTAAAAGAAATTATTATAAATATAAAATAAATGCGAAACAAGGGTTTACATAATTGAACGTGTATTTTCAAGTACCACGATGCCTGCGCACATTGTGAGTACGCTGAAAAATGACATTGGGCGCTTAAATCGCGCAGAGAAACTAACAATGTGCGTCATGGTACAAGGCAGTGCATGAATTGATTTATGAACAAACCTATAAAAAGGAAATTGAAATAAAAGTAACATGAAAAGTAAATGGGCAAATTCACATTGTAAACTTAATAATTTTCTTAAAATGTAATTGTTAAGATTAATTAATTGAGAGTTATGTTTATATCATAATTTTCTGCATATATCTCTTATTAATAAATAGGCCTACGTCTATATTATAGCAGCCCACAGATAAGATCTTTGCTCATCTGGGGCTTAAAAATAATAGTATCGATAATATGCAATAATAATTTCAATATGAACAGTAATGACAGTATTAATAATATTTAATATATAATTTATAATAATATAACATAGTAGTAAAATATAATATATAATAGACCATTAAGCCTATGTATTAAAGTGTGTTTAAGATCAAGAAGGTTTTCACTATATAATAAGTAACAATATGCAATATAATAAATAAATGAATAAAAATAGATACATTGGATTATTTTTATTGTAAATTTATTCGTAAAGTTCAATTGTTCTATTTTTTTTGCGAAGAGACTACATTTTATTTTAATCCAGGACATCAGTCCGAGAATATTCATATTCAGAACTGCATGAGACGAATGAAAACAAATCAACCGTTCTTATTTATGTTTATTAACAATATTAATGTCTCGAAGTTACATTTTATATCTTACGAGACATTAATTTACTTCGTAGTATAACTCAATCATAAATATCTACTGTAGAGGCGCCACTGATCATTGTCGATGCTTATAATCCTTCCAATCGATACGCACCTACAGATCGATTAGAGCACATTTTCGACTGGCGGGCAATGGCTTACATCGGGGGTGTGTCAGTGAAAAGTTGGAAAGGTTTTTAACTTATTAGGGATATAGAATGTGTCTCCTAGTTACATATTATTATAGTGCGGTGTTCCTAGTTATCGTGTGTTAAAGTTTGTGAGGACGAAAGGTTCAGTGGACGGACTATTTGCCTGGGACAGATTCCACTTCAGACGGCTGAGGCAAATGCAATGGCTGAGGTAAGAAACACATTGTATAGTGTCCGATACAGTGCAGAGAAAGTATTGGATACCAATATGATAGCAAATGAACGTAATCCCTAATGACGTTTCTTTCTTTTGCAATCAAGTTTTCATTGTGAAGCTAATGCATGGACGATGAACTTCGATAGGTTAGGTGTGTGTTGTGTACCTCACTCACTCCACCGCGAACGGTTGAACCTGCCTGCCTGCTTGCTTGCTAGTGCAGTGGGGGCGAGCTTCGATATCATAGGTCACAATTTTATGCGGATAACATAACGTGAATGAGACATAATGTAATACACACTACCAGCTCTTCCACTCTTTTCTCTTCTGTCCATGCAGATTCCTGCATAAATAAAAGTAGGCTAACATTTACACTAAGGCAGAGATCGGCAAATCTGTACCGGCTGTTGCTGTGGCGTACTACTATCGTCAGGGGTCACCCTCCCTCCTTTACTCGGCACGGAGTGTAGAGGCGGCACCGATACATGACAAACAAGAAGTCTGCTTGAAAACTGTTCTACCATTTTCTTTGCATATAGTGTCTCAATGATGTCGTAGAAGTTAATTTAGATAAATTTGTGCTAGCTAAAGTTCAGCTAGATTCATAATGTTTGTAGGATTATTTTTAAAATTATTTTTCAGTGCGTTTTGCGTCTACTCAGCCACAGTACTAACAAAACTATCGACACGAATGATTCTGCATTTTGTTGGCATAAAGTATTTTAATTACATTATATAGGCCTGGAATGGAATGTTGTAAGAACGCCAGATTTGGTGTTTCTAGTTGTCCTATAAGTATAGAAACCTGGCTGGATAGCGTGCCATGACGTCATTAACATATATGACAATCTAGATCACTCACGCCCGGTCTCATCGAGATAATAAATTACAGCATTAATCTGTTCTCACACATTCTTCTTTATTTTGTCTTCTATCAATTGTCATTTATAGGAACAGGTTATTTCTTAACCTGTCGATGAAACCGGGCGTCAATAACCTGGATGTTTACCCACTTCTACAGGAGCTAGAAACTTGAAATTTGGCACACTTACTGCTCAACATATAAACGATAGGAAAATCCAAGAAATTATATATTTTTACCTTAAAAAAAAGCTTTAAAATTTTAGACTACGTATTTGTACGTCTTCAGAAATTTGGGCTGATTAAAGGAGTATTGTTGACGTGAGGAATTTGTTGTAAATTCGTTCTGTTAATATTCTAGTTATCCCACTTATTACTTCACATTATGTTTATCAAACTTTCTCAACAAACTGTGGTCTAAAACTTAATAGTTTCTGAAATGTGGACTGTTAACTCCATCTGGCACTTTGTTTTATTACTTTACCTGATTTACCTATGTTGTAATGAAAATTTATATTATAACTATAATAATAATATAATAATAATAATAATAATAATAATAATAATAATAATAATAATAATAATAATAATAGTTTAATGTCGTAAACATCATGAATGATGTATGTGACTGATATCATTACGTCACATCTAATAAGCGTTATAGTATATAGTATGGTCGAATAGAATGTGTTACAGGATATATGATTGCAGTGTATCGCGGTTTAACTGCTGTTAAAAGAATATAGTCCATCAGTCAAGTGAACTTCAGTGTATCCTAAGGTACGGTGCAAAGGGCGGCCTCTTTTGCTAGTAACCCAAAAAGGAATATCCTTTGTTTTAATTGGACAAGATTTGTTAATCAATAGTTTAGTAAATTATAGCTCTATTTAATAGTATAAATATTGAAACGTCACTACATAATTATTAGTTTAATTATATGCCACTAGATTTATGAACTATTATTTTGTCAATTATTGCCGATCTTCCTGTGACATAGAAATTTAAGTGACTGTCTGGATATTGGCTATTCTTTCAGCTAACGTCTCAAGCTAGTCATTGATCCTTTAGAGGCTACCGTATAAACAATAGCTCAATAAACAATTACAAGGAGTAGTGGAGGTATCAAAGCCATGGAAACAATAGCCCTGCAATCTATTGTCAGGACCAAACCTATATGTTTCTATTGTATGAGGTGTTAAGCCGTTGGTAGCTTAGGTGAAAGGAGAGGGAGAGTGAAATTTAGGAATAAAGGTCTTCAGGGGCCTTACTTGTGGTTTGTGCATTCCCTTCGGCTTTTGTAAAGGAATTCTGTTATCGATTCTCAAAGGTTAGGCGCAACAAATTTTTAAAGACTGCGTGTCAGTCGACTTCTATAACAACAGATCGGGCTTGAATGTTATATGACGCACTTATCTTAAAATATCCTTGTTAATAAATTAACACGCACAGTAATATAAATGATAGAATCACGAAAGACAAGACAAAGAAATTCAATCAAACATAAATTCGCGAAGATTATATAGTTGTGATTGTCGCAGCAAGTGCAGCGTCGTTCTGCGCAGTTTTCTTGTTAGCTTGTAGGACGTTATTCTCAGTTCCCTTCTCAAAGTAACAATCTGAAATCTCTCTTGAAGATAGGGTGTTGAAAAAGAAAATATTCCAATTTTATTTCTCTATGGATTAGGAGGGGCAGAAGTTTACTTTTAGTTAAATTCTAAAAATCTAAGTGCTAATTCATTGCGTTTCACACATAGCCCATGTATCTCCAGACGAGTATCTGTGAAAGAACTCATATTTCAGATAATAAGACAATTTACTAACTATTTTTATTTATATTGAGAAGTGAAGATGACGGCAGAATTATTTGTCCATGTGATATGCATTTCACCAAGCGTTTTTATAATTATGTATGTATATGTAGGCCTACATCAGACTCCGTGATATTTCAGACGTCTGGTATAACTGAACGTACAGAATAAACTGACAAGAATACGGTACTCACAACAGCTAACAAAGAAATAAATTATATGGAGATCCATGCTGCTTTGGTATTCATAGTTGTGAATATTACTATTATTGAACTTTGCCTATCAGCTATTCACTCCCTAATATGGGCTGAAAAAAAGTGTTAAGTTGCGGTGCTAAAATAAATATGTATATATATACTTCTGGTAATTTTTATATCGCTTTTGGTCTGTTCGAGAAATTTGCCTTCGTCACTTATTGAGCATACCAAACGTAGAGGAATTTATTTCAATAAGATTACGGCGAAGAACCAGGCATAGGGGAGCAATATGTATTTTTAATATTATTTCATCATTACCAACATCTGCAAATATGGTGTGAGAGAGCATATATAAGCGTGGCGCCTTTCAATTTCCTTTTTTTTTTTTTTTTTTTTTTCACTCCTCGGCTATCATTCATTGGTCTATCCAATCCCCCATTCTCCACTATCACATGACGTTTCTTTCTCTGTCCAACATTTCTTCCGTTTTCCTATATTAAAACTCTCGCTGTCCTTTTCTTTTTCATCTTTCATTTGCTCGAGCGCACCTCTTCCTTTCTTCCTTCTCGACATTTCAAAAACTTCATTCTTGGCAATCCACCGGCAGCCATCGTCTCTGTCCCCGCTTGCCATCACAGCAGCAGCTCCGTGCTATTGTGCTAAGTAAAAATTAATTTCAATTTCGTCTGTTATCTTCGTGTTCATATTTCAGCAGCAAGAAGACACCTGCGTTATAGTCGTTTTTGACGCCATAGCCTATCTAATAGAATTATGTAAGGCACACTTTATATCCTATCCAACTTAACTTTAATTAGAGAAAGGTTTTCAACTTTCCTTTTACTGTTTTCATCATATAAAAATGTATTGTAAATCCAAACAGGTTCATAATTAAAACAAAACATACATAACTTAATATTCACAGGAGAACATTAATTAATTTAACTTATTTACTATGTACCATTCAACAACATAATAAAAACAAATTATCGTAATTTGTAAGCCTAGGCCTTCGGAAAGAAAAAAGGAATTAGATGTTAAATACATTTTTTCCTTTACCCGTCATATTCAAACTCCGAGTAAACTACTTTTTTTTATTTTGTAGCAGTGCTCAATCAACCCAAATTAAATTTGATCACATAACTTTCTCTAGATAGCAACGCAAGCAGGAGAAAGATGGCCACCAGAACTCAAATTCTGGTCGACGAAATCAGCGAGCGAATTATTTAAAGACACCGCGACACACGTAATAGGCATCCAAAAAGCAATAGTAGTGAGACGCATTTTGGAAGAATTACAATGCACAAGCTCCTGTGCAAAACCAGCATTAAAAGGGCAGTCACCCAAAGTGCCTGCCCGTATGGTTGAAGCCTCGTAGTTGTCGATCCCAGTGAGCTTTTACGAAGTTTCCCTCACTACCGATCGGAGACACGATCCCGCGAGACAGATGATTGAACATAGAGAAAATATATATTTCTATTAGTGCTGAAGCAAGCAGGCAGCTCAATACTCATTTCTGCATTGATTTTGGACATTTATAAGAACGGAAAATGGAGCCCTAGAACAAATCCGCCGAAAAGTTGTTGGGACTGGGGTATGGTCCATGTTCGGGGGCTCCTGAGGTGCTGGAGGGCCAGGAAAATATATAACAGGGACCCATATTGCAGGAAATGTGTGTTCATTTGTTTCAGCCTCATGCATGCTTGTTATCCAAGCGAGACTTCCTCCTCCTGAGTTGTTACATATGGCTGGCATATGAAAATTTCTGAGAGAAAATATTTCAAATAAAAGCTTTAGCCCTTATCATAAGTACCTTGTTAACAAAATTTTAATGAAATCTTTTGAGAAATTTTCGATGAAAACGCGAGAATTAAATTTACTTTATGTAAACTGTTATTAAAAATCAGTCACATCTGCAGACGATATCTAACCAAATATAAAGGTTTTTTGTTCGATTCTCAGTTCTCGAGTTATGCTATTCACAGACAAATACACCCAGATATATTTCTGAAAATACTGTATTTCTGCTTCAGAGATCCTCAAAACATACATCTATACTTCAAAGTCGAACACAATACTTCCTTTACCTATAGTAGGCTACCTATGTACGATATTTACCTCGTATATTTAAATATTCCTCTGTCGGTTTCCGAACCGAAATCGTGTTCCTGGTTCTCTCCACATGCAAAATTTTCGCAGAGTTGGAGGCTAATTAATGTGGCCTAAGTGAATGGAGCTGTTACTTGCTTTTATGAGATTTTATAAATTTTATCTTATTTTATAAATGTGACGAAATGCAGTTTTTATTTTAATTAATGGAACTCCAAGTAAGCAAAAGATGTCCTGAGGATGGTGTAGGCCTATAGGCATCGAAAGGCCTAGGCGTCAAATCACAAAATATATCATGGTTGAGTGGCTGGTGTCATGTTTATTCTGTTACCGGTACTCTAAGAAGAATTAATTTTCGGACCATTGAGGTATTAAACCAATAAGCCAACTTTATTTCCCTTACGAAAATGGAATTATCCCAAACCTTACATTCCTACAACGTTAAAATACTATACCTGATGTATTTTGTTAAAACTACATCTTTATCATACGGAATCACATCCTTGGCAAAATTGTATTAGTCTTAGCAGTTAATAATAGTGTTATAGTAGTATAATTTACATTTAATATACCTTTTGGTGACCATATTATAAAAATGTGGAACCTTATTCCATTAAAGTAGATCATTCGTGTTGCAAAACTGTTCTTTTACTCCACAGAACTACACTAACTACATATACGCTATTATTTATTTATAAAATATTTCTGCACAACGCAGATTGCCTTGCAGACAAAGAATATCTTTCAACAAAATATACACTTACACAAAAATTACAAGCTTTCAGTTACATCATTAATGATTCAATAATGGCACTGTTTGTGCTGTGAATCACTGGCCTACGCCCTGCAGTATTTTAATTTGTGATGAAACTCATGTAGTTATCTTTTACATTCAAAATTTTGAAATCACTTCATATTCATGCCAGGAACACTGATTCATGAGATGACAATAGTTGCGTTAGGCTGACAACTGTACAATCTTCTCTGCTGAAAATCTGACAATTCTTAAGCATTTAAGTCACAACCGTCACGAATTAGGTTATACAATTAGGTGTCAAGCCTTGTATTCACACTAATTCTTTCTGTACTATTTTTCTGCATGTATGTACGATCTACTTTTTTCTCTTTCTACGTTTTTCTGTTATTAGCCGATTGATTTCTAGACTAGAATATGTAAAAACATTGACGTTTTAAGTTATTTATGTTTCCCGAGGAAGGATTAAAAAAATATATATTATTGGGAACATAGTCTGTAGAGTGTAGTCGAAAATGCTCTTGCGGGAGAAACAGATGGCTTCCTTGTTGTGAATTATTGGAACATTCATAACCTTTCCAGAACCTCAGTAGCCTACTTACTGTGATTATTTATGAACTATTGAAGAAGAACCAATAGTTATAGGCTGATGGATCTAAGGTTCTTATAGCCTACAAATCTGAAATTATATAGATAATGCACTATTATTATTTATCCGTATATTACAATAATTAAAATTCATTGCCATTATTTTCCAGCAATCTCTCTTCCTACTTGTACAATTCAGACTTTTATCCTCAGATATATTTGTCGTACATGTACCCTTACACAGTACGTCTTTCTTTCACTGCAACAGTGCATTTTTGTTATACCACTTTTTAAAGTTAAAACCTTTGCAATATTGTAGCCAAATAATATAGATATTTTATTTCTTAAAGTTAATAATATATTCCATACTGGTCAAAAAATTGCACGAAGACTTTATAAAATAACTCTGTCAATTAACCTAAAGGAAACTTGAATATGTAGAATTAAGATATTAAGATATTAAAAAGCCTCAACATTACTTAATGGAGATGCATAGCAGCCTAATAGGCTTTACTCAGTCCTATTGCAGCTGAGGTCCCAGGAATAACCGAATCGAAATATAATAATAGGCCTATCCCACTTGTCTACCGGTATAATGCAGAAATTTACTAAGCAGTCCTACCGTGATTAACCTTTCGAAGTTGGAACTACCGGAAAATGGACGCACCCTTTCAAGCCGAGTGAAATTTCTTACGAATAGCTAAAATGCCCTATGAGAAAAGTTGGCATGCAACATACTATACCATACAATCGACATTTCTAATTCCGGTAATTAAAAATTTCGTGCATAAATATAACATAACAAAAGTTTCATCTCTATCTTGATTCTTTTTCACCACTTACTCATAATCATATCCAACCGAAATTTATTGTTATTCTTTAGGTGCTTTAAATTTGCATTATCAAGATAATATACCTCTTCTCTCCCTCCCTCTCACGCTCTCTTTCTCTCTAGCTCATACATACATAGGCATATATATATATATATACACATACCTGAAATATTCTTAAATTTTAAAATAATTGTGCCCTGTTTCTCATTTTTAGTTTTATTTGTTTCTGGATTTGTTAGTTTTAAATTTTAATTAGGCCTAATTTTACATTATTTTATTTTCCTATTTTTTGTTGTTGCAGGATTGTCTGTTAGCTGGAAATATCAACATTGCGACTTGATATTTGTTGCGAGTTTGCGAGTTTTTATTACCTGTATGGTTAATTTTCTCGTTGAACAAATTTATTTATCAACATATTTATAAACATATTTATCAAAACCGTTTATATAGGCTGTTATTTCAATGTTTTATGTTTTTATTTGTTCCATTAAAATCTCTTCTTCGACTTTAAACTTTTTTGTCCGGTTATACATACAAAGTTAATTATTTCCACATACACTAAGAAGCATCATAACGACAAAGAGCAATAGCCTACGGTTTCGTATGTTTGAATAAAAGTTCAATATAATGCATTACCACTCATACGAATATGAAAAATGGTTCGTGTGTGATTGTACTGAATTGCTCAAAATAACTCCCATTTGTTTTGAAGCACAACTAAAACTGAGGCAATCTATCTTCCTTACAAATATTGTTTCATTTGTCAAATATTCTGAAGGACTGACAAATTATTTCAATTCTCTAACACCATAAATATTTCTCTTATGTTTACGTTATAGAGGACACAATTGTACACTGAAAATTTTACTGACAGTTGAATTGAAAATATTGCGATGTCCGGTAGAAAAATGTATTAACAGTGGGGTAAACATTGAACGTGACCAGAAAATTACAGGATTAGGCTACAAGGTACGCGACATAGTTATGTTAGTCTATTATCAATAATAATATTGAAAGGAAAACTTCATGATTCTTCCATTGATATCAAGTGGAACTGTTGGATTTAGTATGTAGCACGATTAAACGATTTTGTCCATTTTTATTATGTTGAAAATTATATGGTTTGGTTTCCCTTTTTTTCACAAAGTTACGTTGATTACTTTCACTCTTATACAAATATGTTTCTGTTTTTCTTTCGCTGTTTGTACATAGGAAACGAATATGCAACTTCGGGGTATGTGATGAATAATTTCCGACCCGATGGGAATGAAAAATTGCCAAAGAAATACACTCAGACATGCAAGTTTAAGGATTCAGACCCCTGTCTCCCGAATGTGAATCGTCGTCATAACCCCTAGGTCACCACACTCGGTTTCGCCAAAAACAAGTTAAAACATTCTAAGACATTTAAACTTATTTTTAATTTGTTAATTGAAATTTCGATGATCTGGTTTAGTTTTGAAGAACTTAAATATAAAATTGAAGGTTAACAAAATTTAAAGTACTAGGATTATACATACTCGAATTGTATTAAGTTACTAATTTTCATTAATTAGTACTATTAACCTATTTCGGACTACTCATATTGTCCCTAGCAATTCCAAATGACTTATTAATTGAAAAGTATCATTTTTAAAGTGTTTAAAATATTGATTTAAATAAATCATCTAACCTTTTCCCCGTAACTCATTATCAGTTGGTTAAGTTTCTTTAAAATCTTCATATAATGTAATACATAATTTTATGTTAAAAGGAATTGTACAAAAAAGTACACTGACATTTTAATTTTAAATTACATTATGTTTCGAATAAGTTATATATATGAAATGTCCAAAATATATAGTTTACCATTGGTTTA
This sequence comes from Ectobius pallidus, assembly GCA_964059195.1. Taxonomy (NCBI): domain Eukaryota; kingdom Metazoa; phylum Arthropoda; class Insecta; order Blattodea; family Ectobiidae; genus Ectobius; species Ectobius pallidus. The sequence continues at coordinate 161,524,567 of CAXKWD010000001.1, read as the reverse complement.
ACATATAACTTTATGAAAGTTCTGCATGGATAGTTAAACAAACTTGAATGTACCACGTTTAATATACTCGTATATATATATAGGCTATATATATATATATATATATTAGTTCCGTGCCGCTACATCCCTGGAGGGACTAGGCCTACCATCGGACCGCTGCGTCAACTAGGCCTACCATAGACAGATGGCAGGATTGGGGTATGGGTCAGCATGACGACTCCCATAGTCGTTAATAATGGTTTCCGTGGTCTTAGCCTCTACTTTTTGTTTAAGTAACTCCTCAGCTTGTATCGCGAGGCTGAGTATACCGCTTTTCTGACCTCCCTAAATGAGAAAAATCCGAGAACGTACAGGGGATTTAACCCGTGCCTGCGGATCCGGATCCGTAGCCAGTGACACTAACCATAAGACCCCCTGCGTTACGCAAGTGTCTGCTTTTTCATTTAATGATCATTGTACCCTCTGTAATATTACCATACTGACAGATCTATAGTTAATTTACCACTAACTGTTACATCCACTAAGGCCTATGCAAGGGATTAGGGTTTCATTACTAACATAGACTCGCAAATTTATTGTGGACAGGATTGTGGTAATTCTGGGAAAAGTTTTCTCTGATTTGGATATTTACCTAAAATGTATTTTCCCTAATTCCCAGGTTATTTTACTCCTTAGAACGCTGCATTTTGCGGTTATTCAGTTCGGTTACGAATGTAACATGTGGGGGCACGAAATATCTACATTACTGTCCCCTATCGAATAGTGCTAGAATAGCAAATGGAATATAATGTAAATAAAAGGAGTACTGAATGGTTGTGGTCCATGCGTGGGAATGAATGCAGATTCAAAACCGAAACATAAAAACAAATCGTTCCAACAGCTGTAAGATATTATTTGTTCGGAATTGCTATTGCCACCATTAGAAGCCAAACAATGCTACAAGCCATAAGCTTGGCATGATTTCAAATACAATCGCCCATAAGATTTTATATCCTACTGCATACTCAAAAAAATATGGAATAGTTTTGTTTTGTCTGTAAATATAATAAATTAACTGTAACAATGAAAACGATAGCAGTGATACTGAAATAAGAGTTGACACAAAGTAATGAAACATGCCCATAATAATAATAATAATAATAATAATAATAATAATAATAATAATAATAATAATAATAATAATAATAGTCTTATTTTACTAATAATTATAATAATAATTTATTATAAAAGTTTACATTAGACTAATTACTACGGTAGCCTATGATATCGATAAGATGAAATATGTTTACATTTTAGATTCTCGTCATGGGGAAGGGGCCTCAAACCCCGGTAGTTCTGTGTGAGTTTTGTGACAGCTGATTTTTCTATACTTCGGTTCCCGCCTGTTTCTCATGATTCCACCATTGCTTCATTACTCATTTGTCACTGGATGTGCGATAATAATAGCACTCTATGGAATATGTCATATAAGTAACAAGTAATAAATTTGTCCTCCAAAGATTTCATTAACTAGATTAGATGAATGAGGGGCAGTGTAAGTCCTTCGGCTTCTCAACACTGCGACCTTAATAGATCTATTGTGAATATCCTATACCCTATTCTAGCACCACTAATAATAATAGTCACCACTTTAATTTAAGGCTTTTTAATATAGCCTATAATTTTCCGGAGTGATGTCCAGTTCTGAAGCCGGGGATTTTTCGTTACTGAAAAACCCACTACCCAGCCAGGAATCGAACCCGGACCGCCAGGGAGGAAGGCAAGTATGCTACCTATACACTCATGGTGGCGGACTTTCATAAACTAAGAGTACAATTCCAATTCAAATATTTTACTTACCTTTCTTTCCTCGTTTAACCTCTTCCATTGTAGATGTAGGTACGTTTGTGCGGCCTACCTTTCGGGAAAGAAATTACCTTTGGATTGCATACATACTTTTTGACCAGACAAGGACATGGAAGGCCTACGGGGATGATCATCACAATGCCGGGACTACCTCCGAGACAACCGAATTCATAGGACGAAACACACCGGTCACGCACACATTCATGTCGAACAAGGCGCGGATTGGATGAAGATGATAATGACGGCCAGATGATATCCCGGGACCACAAGGGCCTAAAGTTAGCCGACATTCTTCTCATAGGTGAGGTAAAATCCAGAAAAAACACGGAAAAACCTCACGTATGTAACTTGTCCCGACCGCCCGCTGCGTGATAGGACCAAAAGCATCCACTGCGCCACGACGGTGGACTACCTTAAAGATATATTATTATTTTTTGTTATTATTATATTTTTTAAATATTTTTATTGCTGTTGTTGAGGTTCCTGTTGATTTAGTAGAACATTAGACCGAGCTTTAGAATTCGTAATTTCTTCTACTGAAATTGAGGGAATTTGTGTAAAATATTAAACAAAATAGACCTATTCTTAATAACTACTATGAAAGAATCTGCACCGCACTCGTACCGAAATTAGATGTATAACTGAAGCCCTCTATAAAGAAATCAATTATTTTTGCTAACTAGTTACTTAAACTTGGGTTTTCCCTCACCTATGAGACAAATGTCAGGTAACTTTAGGCCCTTGTGGTCCCCGGATATCATCTGGCCGTCATTATCATCTTCATCCCCATCCTCGCCTTGTTCTGAGAGAGTGTGTGTGTGAATGGTGTGTCTCGTCCTATGTGTTCATGTTGTCTCGGAGGTGGCCCCGGCATTGTGCTGATCACTCATCCGGGAGGCCCTCCATGTCCTTGTCTGATCAAAAAAGTATGTACGTGATCCAACGATAATCCCTCTCCCAACAGGTTGCGGCCCTGTAAGGCCCGGGCGGCTTGGGTCGCTTAAATCCTAAAAGGGAGAGGTAAAACTACGATTAAGAAAGAAAGTTACTTCAATTCGTCACCTTAAAAATTGTTTAAACGCAGAGATACAAGATCAGTAGAACAGTTCTGATTACAGTGAGGATTTTTTATTCACAAGTTAGGATTGTAATTTAAGGAAACCAGAAATTCCACTCAAATTTTCTTCATTGATTTTAAACCCACTTATGATCTTACATGATGATTACTTATATAAATACATAAATTCAGCTCTGAATGGATCTTAATTACTTAATTCTTAATTTGACAGAACCAATGCACCATCTAGCTTATTTATTTATTTATTTTCTTTTTAAGAGCATACATCAGGGTTGTTATGCTCTCACAACAAGTAGATCATACAACCTACCTGAAAAATATCATAATTCCAGTGAAATTATCATATATAACTAAGTATTTTTATTTTTGAATCATATAGGCCTAACTCTTAAGGTCCTTCGCTATCTTAAGTGCAAAATTCTGGACCTGCCTCTCAAACAATGCCGTATATATTTTAAGCCTGTGGTGGGGGTTTTCTATTTTTGATAACACATCACTTTCTAGACCCACCACATCTCTCGTCATGAGAATTACAGTTCAGTTATAACTGTAGCCGTTCAGGTGAAGCGAAATCGTAGCCGAAGGAGGGGACAACTCTAGAACGGTGAATTACTACTCCTCAGAAACCTCAGAAACTGCTACAGGAGCTAGAATTGTACTGTACCTGACATCACGACACAAATTACCACATGAACGTATAGAACGATTTGTAAACGCAGGAAATAGACAAAAAAAGAACCCAACAATATACCAAACCATTATTTCTGGATGGGAAGGTTTTGATGTTTACTGGTTATCTAATATTCGCCATTATATCTCTTTTGCTTTGAATATACAGTTGGTATAGGCCTATATAGTTTTTTTAAATTGCAGATATTGTCCAAGCCATCATGGAGTACTCAGCATTGATGTCGAGTTTCGCTTTCTGGGTGTTTATCGATATATAATAGTGACGTCTGTACAAACTTTCCTATATCAAGAAACAAGAAGATTAGAAGATTGTTTTTTCATTTAGTGATTGTGACATCAAGAAAAAAACTTTTCTAAATCAAGAACAAGCTGAGGAAGACAACACTAAGATTCAGACCTCCACTTCATAATTCTTTGCTTTGGTATAAAATTTTGAAGTGTAGTCTGTGTATGCTCCATTCCTAATACTGCTGGACACCTCAAGGTATTAACGAAAGTAGTACTTAGAAAGGAGCATTGATAGGGGCCTCTTTTTAGAGGTGAAGAGCGGTCTTGGTGCAAACCGAGGCCACTGAACACCAGAAGACCAGCAATTCTTTCATCACAAAAAGGTAATGAATATAATATGAAGTATACTAAGCATGATTTTAATATACGGTCCAATGAAAACTATTTTAATTATAAGTTAGATACAATATAGCCTCCGAGTGATAAGGCTTGCGGTAGGTGCCAGAGGCACTATTCCTAAATTATTTTTTAATTCCAATGAATAATTTAATATTTCATCCGGCATTTTTAAAGAAATTAGTCTCTTGGTAGGCCTATTCAAAGGAACACTAAATATTCTGAAAATCCATTTTTATCTATCATTTAACTAAAAAGAATGTGAGTAGGCTGTATCTGCGAAACAGGTGTAGCCTACGTGTAACGTTTTTTGAGTGCAGCCTAATTTTAGGTGCTCCCTATGGAGATAGACATATTCCACCATGATTATCTATCTTGCTTCCCGTGTCTCTTCACGCATTTCCAGACCCTGTGTTTATGACTTGGAGACTGATATGTGTTTGTTGCCAAAGTAAACATCTTTGTTACATGTAACGTTACAACGTATTTTAGCAAGTGACCTCCTACAGGCAAATGTAATATTTCTGTTACATATAACATTATTTATTGTTTTTAGCAAGTGATCCCCAATGTAACATTTTTGTACCCGAAGTTTTAAATCCATAATTCCAGTACAAGATCATAACAAAAGAAGTTCAGCGTTAAGGCTTTGCGAAGGAGAAGACCATGAAAACCAAAGTCAATTTTTTTTTGGCTACAAGGTTAGAGATTTGAACCCAGGATTCCTTGCCTATACCACCTCGCTATTTTTACCTCTGAGGTACACTGAATTTCACAACAATAAGTTAATTACAATTCTCTTGTTACTAAGGGATGCGAAAGTATAACATTCGTATTTTACTCATGTACTGATACACTGCGTTTAAGTCCTATTTAATTCGTTTTTATCTTGATACCTATTAATTTTATTTAAAAATGTGTTTTGAACAAATAAGGACCATTTTAATTTTCTCTACATCTTTGTTCTGCTACTGTATTGGAGAAAAATCGAAAATGGATGCGAATCAAATACCAAAAGTAATTTTTTTTTACAGAAAAACTGATATAGCCATATTATTAATGTAGATAGATATTTTGAAATTTAAATTTTCATTAAAATCGTTTGAGCCATTTTATAAAAAATCAAGATTTTGGAAAAAAATTATGAAAAGCCCTCTTAATATTTAAGTTATAAAAACCATATTCTAGGCTGTACGATGAAATTCTAAAGAAAGTCCTTAATAAAAAAATGTAAATACAATGAACCGCTTACCCGCTATGCTTTCCGCAGACGGACGGACAGACAGACGTCATCTTCCGAAAACATGTTTTCCCGGTGTTATCTCAGTTTCGATTTTTATAACGATCACAATACTTGTTCTATAGGCCTTAGGGTACTACTTATTTCTGAGAAAGTAAAAATTACTGGAATGGGGCTTTATAGGTCTAAATTGGGAATTTAAGTATTACAACCTTGAAGTAAACACACTCATTTATTTTGCTTTGTAAGCTAATAAATTTATTTGAATAAATTATACCTCATTATACAAGGGCAAAAAGTGACAAATTTCATGGGGTGAATTATATTGATCACTCAACGCTAATGAAAACCAACCATATTTTCATATACTGTATACGCATTGCCATTGTTGACCTATGTTCTGATTCTCTTTACCTAACTTCAAATTATTATAATAGAGAATAACGTTCTGCAGACGAATTGAAAATAAAATAACAGATAAAAATGAAACTCTTCAATTAGGATCATACATCAAAAAGAGCGTTAAATTATGGTATGTGTATGATCCTTATCATAGATCTGATCTTTATCAACCTTGGCTTGCGTTTTATTTATTAGTCATAGAAACCAATAGAAAGTAAGTCAGATGATACTACTACCCGGGATTGTTTCACGTTATATCCTCCCATTGTACGCAGTTCTTCACTGAAAATTATTATATAGTCAAGAGACTTGTTTGTTCTTACTTAATTATTAACAGTTTGGAACATGGTATTTACGTATATTATTCTTTATTCGTCTTATCTACATCATAACGTTGCCTTATGTCTAAGAGGTTGTTAACTGTTATTTTTTATAGCTTTATTAACTCGGATTCTGACATTCTGTTACAATATAACAATATTAGGTACAGTTACATAATGTTTTCGAAAGCTTGATCGTACTCTTAAATTCAAATTTAAACACTTGTCTAAAGTTACTCCATACCATATACGGTCTTGACGCTTCATGGATACGATTTTTCATAATTCATCCTTTATCGCGAAAAGTTCAATAGCTAAAGCACAATATATATCTCTGCAGAGAAAGAAATCTTGGAGTCTTCGTCATCTAATCTGTATGTTTGGGATTTGTTAGAGATAAACTCCCGTATCCAAAATAATGAGCCCTATGGTAGGCTCTTAACTTATGTCTTGTTCTTAGATGTTTTATTGTCTGTTGTTTATTGCATGTTTGTTAACTGTATTTACAGTATTATGATAATTTCTATTACATTTTATTATTATTCGTGGTACATGTGCATATTCGTTACAGGTTTCCGGCGTCTTTTCAATGCCCAGAACTATACTATTCTAAATTATTTGTGTTTTCGATATCTAGCTTGTCCTGTGCGTATGTTTTCTACAAGAGCGTTAGTATGTGCATGTAGTTTCCATGCGTGAGTGCGGGTTAGTATTTCTATGTAGGCTACTCTGTAAGTGTTTCCAGTTGTGCTTATTCACGAAGATATTCAATCCTAGTGCCTATGCTTTGATGTTTTTCGTTTTGGGGAATAGAGCGTTTACTTTTACACATTTTCTACTAATATAATCTACGCTTCTACAATTATTCTTTAAAGGCTTGGGTGATGGGTGAAAATTAGTCTTCTGGGACTATTTTTTTTCGATAAGTGCCCCATAATTCGATGTCAATACCTACCTTATCTGTTGCTAGCCAATTGATTTGATGGTGCAGTTTATCAACATTTCCATTTGCTTAGAAAGTTTGTGGTCTGTTATGAAGTTAAATTGCTTTAAAACATAGTGTTCGGCGTTACAAATTATACAGGAAAATGTTTCTGTGTTTTGTGTTTTGCAGGTGTGAGTATGTTATTTAACTTCGTGAAAGTAAAGTTTGTACGCCATTTCCAGTCACGATAATTTCATGAAAGTTTTGATTGAAACTTTTATCAGAGGAAATCAGACCAATCGTGCGAGATCTGTGCGTTAGGCCTAAGTATTAAGAGATTATTACTTCTTGCATGAAACTACATTAATTACATTTTATTCTTATCACTCTTTATCTCATTTTCAAGTTATGGATCTTAAGTTTTGGTTACAATTTTAACTGCGAAGTAGAGCAGTTGAGGTCACTTAGCCTAAGTTCTTTATTACTGTTTTAAAGCAAATACGAAGGGTAGGGCATAAATCATGACAACTATTATTTCTTTTGAAAATTTGGGATCATTTTAAAATTTTGAAATATACAAATGAAAGAGCAGGGTTTGGAATATATTTATAATGCAGATGATGGGTACAAGATATAGGATAGTGAAGGACACGGACACCCATAACCATCCCTACGCGACTGCATCGTGCTACTCCAATGTATTGCAATAGTTGCAAGCATGAAAACACACATACCCCCTCCATGATTTCTTAAAGCTATTTACAGTTGGACATTATTCCCTAAAGCTTACATCAGCTCCTTGCGGTATTATCTGGCATTTCTTCCTCGGTTAGTGACTATTCTGACGTAGAATGCTATTAATATGTTGTGATATCCATTCTGCACGGCGACTAACTCACAACTAAATTATCATCGCCTCTATTCTTATAACCGTACGACACACTACTGCCAAATGATGTGTCTATAAACTAAAGATACAACACTCATACAACATACAGCATCTCATAGTACCGTCGTCTTACCTTGAGGAAAGAAATAGTTTTCATGACTTATGCTTCACGCCAAAAAATCAAAATGCCTTAGTTAAGGTAGGCAAAGTATATTTTTCATGTAAACAACTTGTTAAAATACAACATTAACTGACATAGTTTTGTTTGTTTGGAAAATCCCTTTTGAAAGCAAGAGATGAATGTCTGCATGATATATGCCCCTTAGCGACTGAGATGTGGTGATATTTACATTCAATAAAAGTGATGAGAAACGGAACGTAAAGAAAATACTTTATACAGGCCTACAAACCATGGCGAAGGGACCTCCAACTGGCATTAGAAAGAGAGAAAAATATTTTCAATTCGAGTAGGCCTACATCCGATATTCACTTAGAAGGTGGGGGTGATTTATCTCCTTTCTTGAAGGGTGGGCTCCGGAACACGTGCAGTTAATGGAAGCAAATTGTTTTCCACTTCCCAGCGTGTTATAGAAAACGAAACATTACAAAAACAACCCAATGGTATGACATGACAGCAACGCGTACATGCCGTTAAGGTAGTAGTTGATCATGATTTGTAGTAAAATGACAAGGCCGCAAGAACTATTCACGCATTCTGGCTACTAAAACACTACCTTCTTGGGCCGCTACCGCTATAACACTAATCAGAATCTAATTTGTTGGAACGTGGATGTAATATAGTAGCAGACTAATCATACTAGAACTGAGTTCATGATGAAGGGAACTTCAAATATTAGGCCTATTGAGACCTAATTAGACCTATATTTACTACTCTTATGTGAATCTAACTTGAGTTTCCTCTAAGGATAAAATAAAAATAATAAGAATGCAAAAATACTTAGTTTGAGAAATAAATATAAAATAATCAGGTATAGTATAAAAACTAGGTCTTACAATATATTTCATTTTTTCTTAATTTGATCCAATTTAAAATTTACATCCGAATAAACCGCGGATGATTCGTTCAAATATCAAAATTACCCTCGTAAATTTGATATTTATAACTTCAAATTTCATATTACAAAAAGAAAATGCATATTCCGTTTACGTTTATAATTACAGAGTATACGAGACGCTCTCAAATAAGCTACTGTCTGTGGCCGGTAGTGTACTTATTAGTTAACTAAACATCCTTGCTTTTAATCTTTGTTTTTGTTAAATTTTAACCCTTTCAGAGCAGATTTTATACACTAAAAATAATGCAGTCATCAAGTGAAACCATCAGATTAGAGTTAATAAGGAGAATTTCAGTGGAATAGCTGGTTTCCATGAATGACAATCATAACATGAGAATAAAAATCCTCACATTTGTCATAAAGCATTACTCTACCGCTTTCATGTCTCTGTTTTGACACAATTTTTAAGCGATTCATTTATAAGTTTGTAGCAGAGAAAAGGTTAAATTTTTGTACAATATTTAATTTTTAAGACATTCTGTTTGGCAAGTAAATGGTAAATGGAATATCTTACGAATCAAAAAAAATGTTGGATCATAACAGTTATGAAATATTTTTCCTTTGTTTGAAACGTTTTTCTTGCACGTGTAAATTGCTTTATATCATTACACATTCATTAAATATGCGCTTTTGTAAAAATAGCATATTGCATCGACTTTCCATTCTGTTTTTGTTTCAAGCTTCCAATTTCTCATACTGAATTTGAATTGATCTAGTTTATTGTTTAATATTGAGTTTACATTTTGAACCAAAAATGCTGCTGTGTATTAAACAAAAAATTCCTTTAGATTGGACAAGTATTTATTAACAAAATCCAGTCAAAAGTAAAAATACTTTTAGAAATGACACAGATTCCATGTATCAACTATATAGTTATATGAGAAAAGGATTGATTTATTATGATACATTTTCTTCACATTTGGAATGGTAGTAAGTTTCAATTAGGTTGAGAATATAGATGAACCGAGATAGCATATTCGGGAGGTATGTGTTTCAAATGCCTTCTGGCCATTTTGAGAGTTGATGTTCTTCATTGGTAAATGTGAATGCCGAAATGGTATTTATTCACCAAATATCCCGATCATTCCGTCTTCTTTACCTCTGTGTGAATCTGCTGTCTTTATGAGTAGGCCTTGCTTGCGTCGTGTTGTTAACACATAAAGGATTGCCTTTGTGATACGTTTGTGATCCATGCATTTGTGTTTTCTCCGCTATGTTTTCACTTCTATGTCAAAGGAGATCAAACAGCGAAAAAAATACAGTCTATGAATTATGGACAGAATGGTTATTGTGTTACATGCCGCATTCCGAGGAGTAATTTCTTAGCGTTATAATCAAAACGTCACTGGGTACATTTTTAGTCTTCATAAAAAATGTTTTTTTTGATAATATATTAACGAAGATTCCCAGGACAATCTTTGTGATGCGATTTTTGCTTTCTCCGATCCCCATAATATTACAGTAATTAATATCGTATATTTACATTATTAAACTTGACAATGAAAAGCAATACTTTCTATAAAATATTTTATAAAAATATTTTGTGTAACTTGCATAGTTCAAGTTCGTATCTAAAAATAATAAAACAAACGTAAAACGTAACAAACCTTAAGGGGTGAATTACTGAATTTATCACTATACTTCTTATAAACTAGTAGAAACATTAATTAATACGAATTTATCTGGAGCTTATTATGTAAAATAAATATTGTTATAAATTATAAAGCTTAAAATCGTAGCAATAAATCGTAAGTGTTAAGTTACTGGATTTATTGCTATACTTCGTATAAACTTAGTAGAAACATTAATTAACATTAATTTATCAGGAGCTTATTATGTAAATATTGCTTTATACTACATGCAATTGTTTTAAATTTTTTCTAATAAATTATTTACAAATTTATTATAATATAATGAACATATTATGCATATTATACATAATATATATTTAAATTTGAATTCTTACCATTTATTTGGTGAAACAATTCAAAAGAGTGCCTCTGTGCTACAGTTCGCAGAAGTCTATCTCTGAAAGTTCGGAGCATTGCCGTTAGTCGGCGCTAGGGTATCAAGCGTGCGGCTGTAGCGGTTCCAAGTGGGTGAAATCCTAGAGCGGGTAGGATTCACTAGTGTTCACTGCGGCCGCGCACCAGCAAGAACTCAACGCAGGGGGTTTAGGTGAGACGGAAAAGCACATGTGCGACAAAGAAAGGGCTACAATTCGGCTACTGGTGTTAAGTCCAGGAGGTGGCCTCAGTCACACAGCAACTCTGCAATGTGGCGGTTGTATTTGAAGGACTTGGTAGCTTCTGCGGATCGGTACGGTGGAGAATCGGTGTATTATTATAACAAGAAACTATCTTAATACCAAAGCATAACCTACAAATCAAAAAACGCAGCTGTAACTTTATTCTAGTCTTTGCCATTTTATTATGTGGTATAATAATATTGTCGTTTCGTAAATAATTAGGATGTTTAAATTAGGTTAGGGGACACTTATGAACATAAGTACTGTGCCATATTGAAAAAATAAAATATTAAAGTTGGCGTGAATCGTTGTAGTATATTAACCAAAGATTTTGACGTTATCAAGAAATATTACGTGTGATTTGTGTTTAATTGTATGCGTGTTAAGCCAAAGTTCATCTCAACCTCACGCTATTTCAAACGACATTAAAAACATAACAGAAATAGTGTTTTATAACAGAGTACTCAAATGAAGTGTAATATTTGAAACACAAAAAAAAAATAAACAGAATAATAACTTTTAAGAATTCGAATACTGTAACATTTTTCGTGTGCGGGACATTTTGTTATGATCAACATAACCTTTAGGCCTATGTTCAATTTGTACTGACTTCAAGAGACAAGAAACTCCGTAGCGAAGATGAAGATGAAGATGAAGACGGGAAGAAATCTCCTGGATCTTCTGTTCCTGATTCAACTGTGCTGCCTTCTGCCAACTTTAATAAAAGGTACTTATCTCGCTGTGTATACTAGATTGAATGGGCTGTAGTCATAATATATCTCTTAATAGTCACGCCCCGCACTCTTTTATGTATGGTACATTGCTTTTCACTGTCCTCGACCGACTGCAGGTTCGACCTTCAGCATGATTGGCATGGGAAACAGGTTGTTCACATAATACAATATTTTGTACGCTACCTATTAGACTCACTAAGGTATAATATCAGGTGGAAAATGAAAATATATCGTGTATTTGGACTTAAAAATGTCTTTATTGTTTATAAGATTTTATAACCTAACAGGACTATTTAATACTTTATTCTTAACTTTTATATAGTATGTACGAATAACAACAGCAGATTAATGAGAAATAGCACATTCATGCTAATATAAAACTATTCTTTATGCAAAAGTTTTCCAACCAACTGGTAGGCCTATAGAAGAAAATTGGCAAAATATGCTTAGGTCTATATGAGACATAACCATGTATTTCTGTCTCATGGAATTCTAGCTTACTTCAGAAGTTTTACCAAACAAACTTGAGAATAGAAAAATATGCATTGGTTTCAGGAACACTTTCTACATCAAACTAACCTGCTAATAAATTTGAATACTTCATGAACATATTTATGTGATGTATGAAATTATAAAGGTTAACAAAAATCAATTTTAGGGTAACGTAGGCCTATTATTGCTTTGAACTTAACGTCAAGAAAATATTATTTATACAAGGGTATTTGCATAATATGGCCTAATACAGTAGTGAAAGTAGTTTTTACCCTTCAATATTTGTGACTCAAGCAGATGTGTAGTTATATTGGTATATAGTAAGCCTACACTGCAAACTGAAGGTTAGAATTATAATTCTACCGCTCTCTTCCCTCAGCGGGTTCGGTTGCCGCTCGGGACAATTTTCCTCGTCTATGAAACGAATATCGGGTAACTTCAGGGCTTCATGTTCCCTGAATATCATCTGAATGTCATTGTTACCTTCATCCCACTCGCGCTTTGTTCGGATTGACCTGATCACTCATTAGGGAGGGCCTCCCTGCCTTCCTCTGGTCAAATAAGCTTGTCTGTAATCCACAGGAAATTCTCGCCTCTGCAGGTCGTGCTCCTGTAAGGCCCGGGCGGCGTGGGCTATGTAAACATTCCTTAATCGGGGTGGTAAGGGATATGAATAATTATAAAATTTCATAATCACCGTAGTATGAGTTTAATGGATAATAATTATTGTGTGTAGGCCTAATTAATACACGTAATTATATTGCAAAATAATGACAAAAGGCTGTTGCATTAATGATGGTTCCATACGGTACATGATCGATATTTTGGCAATTTGGAAGTAAATATTTTATTGGTTTAAAGAAATACTTTGTACCTTCTTATAAATTACTTATTGTCAAATGTTACATTCTCATGCAATAATGTGCTCGAATGTTCAGTAAATAAAGTAACTATTTTCAGTTTAGAGAGGAAATTATTTTAAGAGATTTTGTTCCTTTAGCGCTCATGTACACATAACGCCATCTTAAAGACTTTTTCTCGAAAATATAACAAGGCTAAATGGTTATGGTACCGGTATGTTTATGTCACTAACAATCTTTATGGGGTAATTTCTTTAACTGCCATAAAATATATTTTTCTACATAACTGTACACAAGGTCTACCATTCAACCTGATGAGTGAGATTTTTATTTTATTTTTAAACAGAATCTACTACTTTGTAGTCTATTTGAAGATAAGCAGCTATGCTTTCCGGTTTATTTTAAATTTCTAGCCCATTTGAGGGAGGGATTTTAGTAAATCAAGTCACTGGTTACAATAGAAGGTATACATTCCCTTCTTAACATCTTTTATAAGAATGCAACACACTATCTTCCAGTACTGTGGTTTCAGTGGAAAAGTATTCTAGAAAGGGATCAAGTTAATTAATACGTTTGGCTAGAAGCTAGCTTCATTCTTGAACATTCTTTTACTATTACTTTCTGTAACAAAGATTCACAACATCGTAGAGAAATTGTTATTGGGAGAATTATAGCCTTTCCAGCTTTAATTCATTACACATTGAAATGAGTAGGAAAATAATTGCACACGAAATAATTATGGTATGTAGGCCTATTTCGTGTGATCGTTGGTATCACAAACAGAACGCAACCAAAAGCCGTAAATACTGTATACATTATTTCAGTGTCCAGTTTCCAACTGTTGTTTACGGTCTGTAGAATTAATTCATTAGAGACGGTAGCAATATCGGGTTATGATATTCTAAAATCGATTTCCCATCGCATTCCATCATGCAGTAGATTATTATCGTAGATTATCTTATATCAAAAGTTGTGGTAAATAATAAATCTAAATTAAATTTCTAATTTTCTCCCTCTTTCTTTCTCACTTTTTTATCTTTGTCTAAAGTATGCACAGCTAAATCTCTTTACCGATAAAATCTTAGGATCCTGTCAGCAGATGAGCCCGTAGTTTTATGGGGGATGTGACGGCCTAACACATTGGCAACTACTTGCTAAGAGATGGTTTTGTTTGGTACCGGATTCGTTCTTCTGGCTATTTGGGAATAGATATTATCCTCAGAGGCGATTTTTAACAGTTGAGATTATTAACAAGTTTCACTCAATAATTAAATATGCAAGAAAATATCTAAATCAGCGATGTTGCCATGACTCCAAAAACTGCTAACGAAAATATAAGCCATAAAATTGGGACAGTAAAAAGGAAGTTATGTTTTTAATTTACACGCTAGTCCACCGCCGTGGACGAGTTGGTAGCCTGACTACCTACCACGCTGGCGGGTTCGATTCCCGGCCGGATCGGGGATTTTTCATTGGTGGAAACTTTCCTTCCCATCCCGCGAGAAGCGAATCTCCGCGGTATCACCCTTGCCTGACTCACCTCGGACGAGTCATTGTCATCATCCCACGGCTTCATCCCGGGACTGGACCTGCCTTCGGTAGAACACACATCATCATCATCATCATCATTATACGCTAGAGTGAAAATGTCCACAAGACAAGAAAGAAATTACAGAAAAGTTTTGTTTCATTTTGCATGTAGTTGCATATTTTGTAATTCACGGGAATTACGGCTTACAGTTTCTTCTGGAGGCCCTTGCTAAGGATTTTTCGCGTGTTAAGTTTAGTGTCCCTGGACTGGTTTGGACACGAGTCCCTTTCAGCTGCGTGCATCAGGCGACAGGTATGTCACAAAATTGATTGTCCTCCTATGGATGCAGTACAGTACTTATTACCTGAAAAACCAAAGTGGCGTCCTGGATACAAGAAAAACGAGGCAACTTTTATAATCCTCTCATTCTGACCAGAATAACTAAAGTAGGTTTTCATATAAGTTTGAATCTGGAATTCCCTTGCTGTTTTTCTCAAACATAGTTATTTTGCAAATTACTGCATAGTTATTTTGTGAAATTTATTATTTATCTTACCAGCATTTTAGTATCGAGCCATAAAACTGCGTGAGAGATGGGCTTCCGATCTCTCAGACCAACAGCTAGATTCACTTCAATTTTAAACGGGAAGGCAATTTGTGTATTCTCCTATAACCCGTTCCTTTTAGTAAATACTCGTGAAAAAAACTCGAAAAATAATAGATCCGATTTCAATCGCACTACAACGTTACTCTGGAATATAATCATCAGACGAATAATTTCAAAGTGTTCATTCATTTTGTTATGTTCTTTATCTTCCAAATTCTTTTTGTATTCCAATATGGAAGTGGCATAGGCCTATACCATTTTGATATTGCCAATTTTTTGTTTACTTGTAACGTCGTGCTTTCCCGGCGATGTTTATTAAGGGACTGATATAGTCGGGATTCATGGAAGAGCCGAAAACGTGGTAGTTATCAACTTTTATTACTGGAATACCGAAATTTTCTATTCCACTTTTTTACTCTTATTGGACGGGTTAGGTTAGTGCGCTTATGAACAATAAGCCATTATTTCGATATTAATTAATGAACTAGTGCTACAGAATATGTTTAAAATATTTAAAACATTTCATTGTTTACAATATTGCCAAATTGATGGCCATATGCATAATTTTAATGGATCTTATTTCATTTTAATGTTTTGTAAACAATAACGAAATATTCTTACACAAGGTATAATTGTCATCATTTTAGCTGATGTTGGAGAACACCTTTCCATTTTTTCAATGTGTATTTCGTAAGGTTGCGGGTTCGATCCCGGCCCAAGTCGATGTCGACAGGCTCATGTCGGTAGATTTACTGGTATGTAAAAGAACTCCTGCGGGACAAAATTCCGGCACACCGGCGACGGTCGCAGGTTTAAGTTTCAGTTCTTCCCCGTCGTCAAATAACCATATGCCTACCAACCAATCAATGTGTATTGAATAGTCATAAATTTGAAATTAGAGAAAAGTACATACAAGTATTCATTAAAAAAATAGGGGATCAGGGAATCTTTAATAACTATTCAAATTTATCTTAAATTTTAGAAAAAGAAGATAAAATTGGTTGCTCACATTCGTGAACAGAAACGAAATGAGTGTGTGGCATCATTGTGCCTGTTGGGGTAGTGCAGAGTTAGATGCCGTAAAGAAATGCAAACTTAGGAATGTGCGCCTCCCACAAGATGGAATGCTGTACAGAACTTGGCCTAGCAAATCAGCGATGCTGTCATGACTCCAAATACTGCTAACTAAAACATAAGCAAAATTAGGACAGTAAAAAGGAAGTTATATTTTTAATAAATCATCCTATTATACGCTAGCGTGAAAATTTGTACAATACGTGAAAGAAATGACAGAAAACTGACGGTTTCTTTTTGCATATTATGTTAGTTTTGCAATTGTGCGTCATATTTCCTTGATATTAAAATATTGTGCATTTTGTATTGATTTTTCATATTTTTAACGGCATACTTTTGACAGATTTTAAATATTGTGCATATCTCCGTTAATTTAAACATTTACAGCATATTTGGCTAACTGAATGTTTCTTTGAGAACCGAATGTACAGTAATTGGCAGGAATGTTTTTGGAACTGATTACATAATAAGAAAGTGACGTTTTCACAGCAGTGGCTTTAAATTTACTAAATTTTTTTGCTTTGACCTCATTTTCTAAAAAGTTCTTCAATGTGATTTATACTATTTTTTGTAATTTATAATGTAATTAAGCTAATAAGAGAACGTAAAGTATTAATATTAATTAAATGATAGAGCACACTTCATTGGTTCCGGAGCATATTTTACAAATTTTAGAGCAGATTTTTAATCATGTTTCGCCTCCTGATAGGCTAGGGCCTTGGAAGTTATAAAGATTTTGTTCGGTATAACCTGAATGATATTCACATTAAGTAGGCCTAATGGTGCTCAAACCCATAACCCTCTGTATATTTGACAAACTGATATGGAGTGGAAACTATGAATTATTGCACGTGATTTTCTAGAGCGTGAACGTATGTATAATCTGTAAATATTATTCTTGCGCAAACTAATGTTAGCAAAAGTCTGGGTGCCACGGTTTCATATTGTACTTGTTTCATTCGTTATTTCATGTAAAGAAAAAAACTATATGAACATATGTTAGTACATGGTAGTGTATTTTACAGTTGTTAGTGAACACAACGAAACAACGAATTATACCCATGAATTGAATTGTTTATAAGCGTCACGCTTCGTTACAATCTAACAGTTCTACAAACGTGTTCTTGTTATATAGACTCAACGCTGTTTGTTTACTTTTCGTATAAAATGTTCACAAACTGCCTGCCCTATTATACTGTATGTACAAGATCATACCATCATGTAATTTCTAAGAGATTTTTCTGTTATGCTTACTTCTATGGCCAAGGAAGAGCTGTGTAGCTCATCGAGGTGGTAACAGGGCATTTATCAGCGTTGCAGCTAAGACAAAATGTACAGCGTTTGCCTGATATATTTTAATAATTCCTTTAAAGTATGATGAATTAAGCTCTGGTGGAGTGGCGTATGGCAGGGGAAACAGGAGAACCCCGAGAAAACCTCCCCTGACTCCATTTTGTCCTCCAAAAATTCCACATGAATCCACGTGAGATTCAATCACGGGTCCCAGCAGTGGTAGGCGAGCGGTCTAACCACTCAGCCATGGGGGCGGCCTTTTTCTCATATTTAGCGATGTAAATCTTTTCCATGTACGTTAAATTTTGCAATATATTACGAGTACGGGTTGAGGTGACCCAGGCATTAATCCCGGCGACATTAACGCATGGCTAATCCCTTTCCATCAAGCCACAGATTACTGTTATCATGACCAAATTTTTTGTTATTATTATTGTTTATTATTATTATTATTATACAAATTACGATGTGTCATGAAAGTTGTAAAAATATAACGAGATTTGTTTCCATTCTTAACCCTTTGACTGCCGAGATGTCTCCGGTCCGCGCATACTTTTTGGATGGATTCTTCCTCGTATATATATATACAGTATATCCTATATGTTTTTTAAACCAGCCAGCTGACAACAAATTTATGTTGCTGAGGTCGAATTCCTGAGAAAAAAAGATGTTGGTTGAGACTTCCTAAACCCGGTGCTACATTTTCACACTACTTTTATTAGGTTTTTCTTGAAGGGCTATGATTGCACTCGTATTTTATAATTTCTAGCTTTTATTCGTTTTACGGAATTTTTAAAAGAAATCGTTAAATATACCATTACTGTAGGGCAGAAATGAGAGAAAACGAATTAATTAAAAAGTGTATTCTTGCTTATTAAGAAATGTCTAGGGGAGGAGCGAAATAGCTTTTTATTCTCATCTGCACTTAGAGATAATTACATGGGCATTCGTCACCGAGGCACAAGTTTTAATTTTACAAAGTGGATAATATTGCAATGAACTCTAGGAAGGGTGGCGAAATTAGGTCACAATTGCCAAATTCCGCATGAAAGAGCCTTTACATTACACAAAATGCTATTCACGATTACTTTTATTGAGTGAACACAGAGATATGCTATGTTTAAGTTCTGCATTAAGTAATTAATTTTTAGTTTGTTGTAGCTCATTCAACTACAAAACGTACTTCAGAGTAATTATTGTTTTCATAATGGGGGAAATGTTTTAAGAAGGAACAATGTTTATATACCGCTATGAATCTTTTGAATAAGTCCCGTTCAGACAACACAGCTTTGTTCTTTCAGAACTGCGAAATCTTTTCAAATACTTGATTACTAGCATTCTGTTACCTGAATAAATTCTATGTTATGTTTTGTTTTCATAATAATTTTTTATTTTTTTCTCTGAATTATAAAAGTCTAGTTCATTTTTACGTAGGTTAATACTTGAACAAGAGAAGTGGCATCCTGACTTCTATTAAAAAACAAAGTTTTGTGTAAATTTCCCATGCTCAAAGAGATGACTGATAAATCGCATGAATATTATACAGGTTACAGGTCCATTCAAAGGTATTTCACTTTCTGATTTTGTTCTTTGTACTTTGAATTTATTCCGAATTCATCCGAAACTCTAGTTCCATTGGCCACGTAGAACCAGTACAGGTATAATGGAATGGGGAGTTCTATCCAGGAGTATAAGCATGCATATCATAAAACTTTCTTAAAACATTTCCCTATTTAATTTGTTATGTACCGGCACATTTAGA
Organism: Ectobius pallidus; assembly: GCA_964059195.1. Classification (NCBI taxonomy): domain Eukaryota; kingdom Metazoa; phylum Arthropoda; class Insecta; order Blattodea; family Ectobiidae; genus Ectobius; species Ectobius pallidus. The sequence continues at coordinate 161,504,877 of CAXKWD010000001.1, read as the reverse complement.
GAGTTTCCTGTACACGTGTATTGTAAAAGTACTTTTTTATATTAGATAGGGGGCCCAAATATCGCCCATTTAAGGAAATTTTTACAAAAATGTACTTAATGCTCATCGCACTATCCTCAAATTAGCACCAATTTTCTATTATTCATCAGCTACCACATCGCACTGCAATCACCTAATTATTGAGGGGTTTAATCATTTAAAAAAATAGAAAGGAAAAATGTGCACTTTTTAAAAATTGAAAAAGTTGTTCCAAATATCGCCCACATCATCATATGTTGTTCCTAGTCAAAAAAGATCCGTAAGACTAAAAATTTGTTCTACATCAAAAGAAAAAAATGAAACATCAATAATAAAACTCAGAGTAAGATTTTTATGGATTTTAATTACTTTAACCTAGAATGATTACGAGTAAGTAACTTTGTTTAGTGATAAACCTGGTTTTTACATGTTAAAATGCAATCAGGGAAGTCCAGTTTAGCTGCAAAGAACGCACACATAACATTTTTTCATTACTTTATTCTTTCTGGGATCACAAGCTTCGTGTGACCACTTGAAACACTTGGCACATTTTATCCACTGCTCTCCATGTTTATCATTAGAATAGAATCTATTACGGATTGGACATTTGGCATCGTCGCTATCAGAACAGCTACTGTCGTTATCATTGGTTGAGACGTAAGTTGGCTCTTCCTCTTCTACTTCATATTCTGAACTTTCTGTAGAAAGATCTCGTCGTCTCTTCTTTGAGTTCTTCTTCGTTTCTTTATTTTTTGATATTTCCTTAGATTTTGTGGGTCTTTGTTTGCTTGGTGTTTCGAGACTAAAGACAGTTACTTTCTTTTTGTTTAATGACTCGACAAGAGCATCTTTGAAGGGAGATCCACTAACCAGTGCGGCCGATCCACACCTTCCGCTTGATCGTTTAGGGAGAAGTTTTGGTACTGGCATGATGTCTTTTGGTGATAATACTGGAGTAGGCAAAGCTACTGAGCTTGTCGATGTCGATGGTTGCTGATCTATTATTGGAGATGGTTGACTTTTCGATGATGATGGTTGCTGACAACACATTGAGAATGATGATGGTTGCTGGATCGTCGACGAGGAAGGTTGTTGAGGCAATACTTCCATTTCTTCTGAGATCGAAAGTTGTTGGTGTTGCAAAAAGTCAGCATCAGTAAATATGTGAGGGTTGTAGGGCAAAATGCCTGTTACTTTGAAATCTTGTATTGCCATGTTCATGTTGGCTGACCTTACGTAAGCTTTGCCAATAAGTTGGCCCATATTCATACAATACTCCACTAACTCGTCCTCCAACTCGACGGGCAAAATTGGCTTGGTCCTAAGGGTACGTCCAGGAGTTTTTTAATGTCTTCCAAAGGTATTTTACATAATCTTTTAATGTCGACCGAGGTACACCATATGTTTTGGATGCCTTCAAAAGGCCCATCTCTTTGTTTTTTACAGCTATCACTGCTTTTTTCATTTTTACTTTGTCCCATTGTTTACGCGTTGACATCTGTAAAATAAAAAACTATTTCAAAACAATGTTCCAAATATCGCATAGACTAGTAGGCGATAATAGGAACACTTTAGTGGGCGATATTCGGAACCTCCTAACCTTACAATATGGTGGACGCTACAGACAGAACCGACTAGACAAACTCGAAAACTTGGGTATCAAAAGAATGCTTATTTCTTACATTACCAACCACATTATAACTATCGTGATCCATCACGAGACTTATATATTATCTTAGCAAGAGTATGAGTAGTCTGATAACTCACCAGGCCGAAATATCTTGAAAAATTCACAAAAATAACAACAACCGACACAACCTCATGAAACGTGCACAGTCAACTGCCGTGGTGAAGAGGTACACAGTGCGCAAACTGGCCGCGTGGCAGCAGCACTATCCGGAGCTAGGGTACAGTAGGCGATATTAGGAACATGGGCAATATTTGGGCCCCCTCTTTCATATTGCGATGTTAAAGGGTAAGTCAGTAAGTCCCCGCACTTATTGTCTAATCTTTTGTACAAAGTTGGCTGTACCGCTTTGTGTTCGCGCATGTCGACTTGTTTTTCATTTATCTTCGCTTGTGGAATATTTTTATCGTTATGACTCCACCAAAGGAGAATAGCGTACTGAACTGAAGGAAGCAGTGCATACGTGGCTTGATACTCAGCCAAAAAACATTTTTCCGAGGGCATCAGGAAGCTTGGGCAACGATGGAACAAGTACATTGAGAAGGAAGAGGACTTTGTTGAAAAATGAGGTAATTGAAAGTTTTGTAATCTTGTTGCAAAAGATTAAAAAAAGATAGTTCGGATACTTATGGATTTACCGATATGACTTCTTCGATGGATTTCGGCTCCCGGTTCACCTAAAGACGACACAAAACGGATCACTGCACGCTGTTCTTCTTTAGCGTAAACGCTGAGCTGTGCAGCTATTTTTAACGTGCAACAGCGCAACACGCAGTGGAGTCATAACGGTCAAACATTCCACAAGCGGAGACAAATAACAACATGTCCACGTGCGCGAGTACAGCCAAACCTACAACACATTAAAAAGTGCTGATACTTATTGACTTACCCTCGTAGATTGAGAGGTAAAACGTACTATTTGGTATGAGTGTGAAACACGTATATACATATTAAGACGTTAATATATTAAATTATACTTGCATAGAGCAGGCCTAAAAGTTATGAATTTGAAATATTTTTTTAAAGAATGTTAATGGTAATGAGTTTTTCCAATAGGCTATAAACTAGAGAGGTTAAGGTCTGAGGTCCTTTTAGAGATGTGCAGAAATATTTAATGACTTCATTCATAGATTTTTGCAAGTAACATTTCGCTCTATGCATAGGAAGATTGGCTATGGGGTCTACAACATTTTCACCTACTTGCGTTCAATCCCTGAATATATGATCTCTAAAACTGAAATTTATGGTTGCTTTAAACTTTATAATACATGAATTAGAATTATCCCTTTTATTAGATCTCAGCACTTCGTCTGTGGAACGTGCAGACTGCCCCGTATCTGTGCACTTGCCACCATCATAACTGTTATCTAGAATGTCGATCTTAATTTCCGAAAGGATCCTGTGCATGCGACCTGCTAACGTGACAATCATGTAGGCAGATAATTGAAAGCAAACTTTTACTGACAGCCTCTGATGCGAATGCTAGGGCGTAATGACTGGAAAATAACTTTAGTTTGTTTCTGAACGTAAAGTTTTCAGTAATGCCTACACTGTAACCTTTGTAACTTTACGGTCTTGCAGTTTCACCACTCTGAACTTAATGTTATTAAATAATAATTAATCTTTTATATAATATGATTGAAAAAAACTTCAATTTCATTGTATGCTTGTAAAATGCAAGAATATTGTGAGTAATAAAACTGAACCTACAACATTTGTATTCTGTCTCGCAAAAATTAAAAAGGCGAGGCAGAATTTCTTTTTTGCAAAAATCTAACTTCCGTTTTTGTATGCCTTTTTGCTTAGTGCATTAATAATGAGGTCTTCCCAAGTGCTGGATATGACAAATTTTCTATATAGCACTGTAAAGACTGACATTACGTTTCACAACTCGGAACATAATTATCAACAATTATTGTTTTCATATTTTGGTTCCAAAAATATAGAAATTAAGAATTAGGATGAGATGAACTAAATATGAACTATATTAGTCCGTTTTAGGTAAAACCTCATTAAATGAATGAACCTGTTTTAGTATTCAACCATGTATTTTATCAGAACTGATCGGAATTTAATTTGTAATCCACAGTTCATTTTTCATTATTTTTACCATACACAAGTGCTTTGTGTATCTACATATATATATGAAAGTATTTTGTTCAGGTCGTTCATTATGGGTATATTCTAGGCAGAAATATTTCACCTGCCATCGTGGACTCAACTAGGCTAACTCGGTTGTAAAGCGTTGGTAGAGCCGGCCACAGAGTCTGCTTCAACTATCCAATTTTTTTTTATCCATTGTCACTTAAGCGTCGATTTTAATCTGATTAGAAAAACTTATTTTCTGCATATCATAATTGCAATTTTAATTTATTCAACAAAAACATATTGGCACTTTCTTATATCAGTTTACCTGGTTTTTATTATTATTTCCTTTATTATATTATGGTAAGCCCATTTGTATCTTAGTTCCTTCATCCTCAGAAAGTATACAGGGCAAGTTTGTTGTGTCTGAATCCTGAGATTACTTGGCATAGAAGGGGGTTGGAGTGAGTTTGTGATTAGGGCTCCACTCCACTGTGAACTCGAGCACGTATCTGAGGCACGTAAGCCCTGACCGCGATCTGGCGAGGTACTTACTGCTCCACAGATAAGTAACATGGGCTGGGAAAATAAACAGGAAACTTTCTGCGGTAATAATTATTACGAATGATATATGGATCTTTAGTTATGCATACTTGATTAATACCGAGAAATATTATTCCAAAAACAAAATATCCATATCTGTACAAAATTTAAACAGAATGAAATAAGTTTTTAACTAAAAATTTGAACTGACGTAATCAGTGACAGATATCGATGAACAAAAATTTAAAGTGTTGTATAGTATGTAAGATTTGAGATTTTCCTGGCGAAGAGTATGAATAAATGTTTCCCGAGTAGACAGCCAGGTTTGAAGATCAAGTGTCTCCGACGTTTCAGAGGCCCACGCTGCCTCCATCCTCAGGGATACTGAAGTGTCGAGTCTATCATGCCGAGGTGGTATATATACAGATCGCGAGTTGCGAGGAGTCGACCAATCAGGCGCCAATTCATTTTTCCATCGTCTTTTTTTCGGCCAATCGGCTTCTACTGTCTTTTAGTTGTTTGAGACAGTGATTCCAGGCAGGGTTGATGCTGAGGCCTCCGTCTCTATTGAAATTGTTAGCCTCAAGCTTAATTTCGATCGCTTCCTTGATTAATCTGTCCCAGAACCTTGAAGTCTTCGCAAGGATTGTAGTGTTTGCGAAATGTTGTATAGTATGTATTATAAAACAATTCCAACTATTCCCTCGAATTTCGGTTTTATAAAATCTGTTTGTTGAACTATCAGCTTAATGGCCTTTTCATCTATAAATCTTATATTTTTTAATGTTATAAAAATCATTGAACGAATCATATTGAACTATCATTAAAATATTGACCTACAATATCATCTTCATGTCTTTTTTTTTTCATATAATTTTATTTCACTTGTCGATCTATTTCAACTGATCAGTTGATCATTAAAATATTATTGGTCCAATATTTTAATGTTTTTACAATTTGAGTTCAATATTATTCATTCAATGATGATTTATAATATTGACAACTATAGGTTTTAGAGATGACAAGGCTATTAAGCTGATAGTATAACAAACAAATTTTATAAAATCAAAATTCTAGGGAATAGGTGTTATTGTTTTATATTACATATTATTCAACACAATTATATCCCTCATTTGAAAAATATGAAATTTATCAACAGAAATTTAAAGGTTCTTATTCCTAATAAACAAGCGTAGACGTAGCCTACAGCTTACATTCTCTTACGGAAGAATCAAGTTGGTCATTGTTATGACCTGGAAAATCTTTCTCTCTCATCCGGGTTTGTGAACGCTAATTTTGAGTTCAGAAGCAATAGAACTGAACCGCCAAGGAAAACATTTTTCCAACCCAGTATCATATACAGACATAGGCGTACCGAGGGGGGGGGGTTTGGGGGTTTTGGGGGTTTGAACCCCCCCCCCCCATTGATTAAAAAAAGGAAAATTGTATAATTTTTTAAGTCTGCCCATAAATTACTTAATACAAGTATAAAGCGTGGGAAGCTTAAAACTCGTTATTTTGCGTCTTAATTTTTAAAATTTTCCGGAGGAGGACCCCCGGAAGCTTAAAACTCGTTATTTTGCGTCTTAATTTTTTTAATTTTCCGGGGAAGGACCCCCGGAAGCTTAAAACTCGTTATTTTGCGTCTTAATTTTTAAAATTTTCCGGGGGAGGAGCCCCGGAAGCTTAAAACTCGTTATTTTGCGTCTTAATTTTTAAAATTTTCCGGAGGAGGACCCCCGGAAGTTTAAAACTCGTTATTTTGCGTCCTAATTTTGAAAATTTTCCGGGGGAGGACCCCCGGACCCCCCTCTCCCTGGGGGGTATTCCATACCCCCCAGATGTTATAACCCCCCATATGGTCGGCCTGGTTACGCCTATGTATACAGATACGAAATATAGGCTCATATGTTCAAATTTAATAACGTATTGTGCATTTCTAGGTGTAAGATGCCTTCTTGAAAACTTTTCTTTCTCTTTTTCATAGTCAAAACTTAAAATTTGGTGATTTTTTCCAATCAGGTCTTTCTATTACATTTTCTTTCTTCAAAGTAAATTATCAACTGTTTATGCTCTACGGTTAAAACAGATTTGTATACAAAATCTAAATTTTATAGTGTATTTTCATCTTATGTAATATTTTTTGTTTAACAATAGCAACGATAGTTCCCAAGTCTGAAGCTGATCTAAGAGTAGAAAATTTAACTGGTCAAAGAAAACGTAAAAGGTTTAATAGACAATTTCAGAAGGCAAATTCAACGTATTAAAATTAGTAGTAATAATTAGAAAATATAATTAATTTATAAAACTAAATTACCAGCTCTTACAGTCTAGTTATGCATATTAATACCGATGATCTAACTAGTGAAAAGACATTTTGTGCGATGACATACTGTAGCCGACAGCCGCATAGCCACCTCCGCTGCTCAAGATAGAGGCAGTTGAGTTCGCTAGAGCATCATGTACTATTTTAACTCACAGTTATTTCTGTATACCTACAACGTGACCTAGTTGGTGCAACTGAATGGAATTCCCAACTCCTGCTGACTCGGGCATGATTATTTTAATGCCATGATAATGTATTCACAACCCTCTGAATTTAATTTTAAACTATATCCTTCTTTATTTTTGCTCTTTTTAAATCCTACATGAATTTTGATGTACGCGGAATTTTAAATGAAATTGAATAATGCACAGAGAAAAATTATATTAATGACTGTTGTATACAACTTATTATTATTATTATTATTATTATTATTATTATTATTATTATTATTGTAATCACTCACGCCTTGTGTGTAGGTAATTTTCGGGTACAATAGTAGACATATTAATTTATACTCTTTATTTGAGCTTCCTACTAAGGAACTTAATAAGAAAGAAATAAATAAGGATATTAATTTATACTCTTTATTTGAGCTTCCTACTAAGAAACTTAATAAGAAAGAAATAAAGGTTAAGAATACCTCCGTTCATATTTCGAGGGTTGCAAGTTGTTTGATTGTTAACTGGTTCAAGTTTTGTGGTGTGTGTCGAACTTAATCAATAAATTATTCCTCCACATGCATGCCTATATACAAATTTTGACATACATACGTCGTAAGTGCACTTATTTACGTATCTACATACGTAAAGCCTACATGAGTAGGCATAGGCAAGTATATTTGGATATCTATGTATTTCATCCATCTAGTAGAAGGATCTAACCTACCACATCAAGGCTTAATAATAATGTTTTTACCAAATAACATAAAGTTGAAAAAACTGTATATGTGTGCGTGCTTGGTATGGATTATGTTGCAGCATTCGAAAGCTAGTAAATATTAAAAATATTAATTCTATACATGTTTAAATCTTTTATTTTGACGATTATACTCGTAGACATAACTAGGATTTTTAATAAACGTAAATACTGTACTTAAATAATAGTTTGTGTATGTAATTCATCTTTAACATTTGGCAACATATTAGATGCATTGCCATGAATTTTAATAAGTAGAATTATAACTGAGGGTAGAAAGTGGCATATATAATTTATAATATATCCATCACCTTTAAGTATTTTCTTGGGGGGGGGCTGTAGGTAGACCTACTATGGGACCACCATCTACATTTTGTAGCATACTTTCACTGGTCTTCTAGCATCGGACTATATTAAACTAGTTCATTTAAAATACTCTGTTTGAAGTAGTTCACTCATGTGTATTCTTGTTCATAGATGCATTGCGAAATTAAAACAGCTTCAAAACTAGATACCTGTAAAGCAATCCATTATAATATGGTTGTTAATTTTATTCCCTAAAGAAAAATACTTAATTAACACTGTTATTCGCTGCCTGGCTATGAAATCACTATAAATAGGACTGCTTCCAAAGAACAGTTTAGCGGTGCATAGTTGTCTCATAATGTGATTCAATTACTAAGTCGTCGCAAGTTTTCTTTACACGTGGAATGGTTGCATGACATCTGTAACAATCAATTGGAAAGGAAATAAAGATAGAGCTCAAATATGTTCGATCTGGAAACATCATTTATGTAGATGAAGGAAAGGGAAAACCTACGTGCCGGCACGAATTCACAAGAGTTCACGCACTCGCCGCTTTCAGGAGGTCAAACGTTTGCCTTTTTCCCCCTTTGCCTTGTCGTCCTCACAAATAAAGAAGATATAACTTAAAAGAGAAATCAACCTCCCCCTTCTTCATGCAAGTAAAAGAAGGCCCGTCCGCTTCGAGATGATCGCCGTGTTATTAGAGAGGCCTGTTCAAAGCTTCGCTGCACGTTCCAGTCTTTATGGCTACTGATATTTACTCAAAATGTGACCACAAGTGTGTAGAATGACAACTGCGTATTTTCTGTCTCAATATAAGGTTGAGAAAAGAGTTAATCGAAACCGATAATAGAGTATTTTTACGTTGTTCCCCTATTTTAACCCTATCAGTGCTACTTGTAACAATATGATTACTTTATTGTTTTGAAATAGCAGCATTGCATTGTCCTTTTTTCCCTTTTCCCCTTTTTTCCCTTTTCCCCTTTTTTCCCTTTTCCCCTTTTTTACCTTTTCCCCTTTTTTTACCTTTTCCCCTTTTTTCCCTTTTCCCCTTTTTTCCCTTTTCCCCTTTCTTCCCTTTTTTTTACGGATCTCATGCTACTAATAATACTCATGATTGTGAATATTAGAGCTTAGAAGATTAGTTTTTTGTGTCACCAATACCCCCACCAGCTCCATCCATTTACAGCTTGCCACTGTGGTCCTCACGTGGATTGGGCAGTTCAGTCTAATATAGTGAAATAACTTACACTAAAATAATTATTTACAGTAATACAAAAATTGATTTCCGTATATCAAAAATATTGATTTAAATAATTTAATATTATTTAGAGTAAGGACGGAACATGCTATACTTACAACAATGGAAATGTACGAGTTTATAATACAATAATAGTATATGCAATTTTATAGAATGTTATCATTGTTATTGATATGAAAAGTTCAAGATAGTTTAAAATAATTATTTATTTGTACTGGATATGTACTTCTTACCTATATCATTGGCCCTGCAATTTACTTCCACCCAGGCCCCGCTAATGATCCTGGATATAACATCATTTACTCAGCGTTGTTCCTATTTTTCCATGTAGTTGTCCTATATACTATTAACAGTGGAACATTGATTAAACAATAAGAAGAAATGGTGCTCAAATTTCTTAACCCTTAAGCCAGGAATCACGAAGAACTAACTTCATAGCTTTCTTTGCGAAGAAGAGAGAATTATTGCAATACTGTACAGTACACTACAGTACAGTTTACCTTGTTATTTGTTTTCCTATATAACGTATTGAGTTCGCTCATAGAATAGAAATGGTCAATTAGACTTTCCAGGATTCTTTTGCAGAAGTCGTAATTGTGTCTTTTGTTATATCAGCTAATTAGATCCTGAAATAGTTACTTCACTGAGAACATCTCAGTGAAAAATCTGTTGTTAGTAAACTCGACACGTATTAGACTGGCAGTGGAATGAACACCAATGTTGGCAACGCTATGGGCAACGGAATCAGTTTTCCACGAACAGTATCTAGTAGCAATGCTATTCTCTCGAAATTGGAATTTCTGCTGATCATACTGGTATTGGATTTCTCTTTCCACGTAATTTTGTAAAGTGAGAATTTTATTTTCAAGTCTCCATCCTAGTGTCGAGGGCTCATCTGAATAGTGGACCTCATTTCCCTATCATTTTTAGTGAGTAGGAATATCTTATTCCTTTCACTTTACCGTTCTCGGGGAAGGACCTATATTAATCTAGAAGTTAATAAGCATAATGTCTATACGAAGTTATCATTCATCTCGAGAGATTACGAGTTAATCGATATATTTGAGAGTACGAAGTTCGACCAAATTTATTTGATGAAACTCGTAATATCGAGTAAGATTTATTAAGACTATTCCATGAATAATATGTAACTGATTTTGTAAATATTACTTCCTTTTTTGTCAATATTCTGCCATCTATGACATCATGACATACTAAATGAATGGACAGTATGTGAATCGATTCGAGTTATGAATGCTACCAATTGTGCTTACCATAAGATGGCGTCGTCGCAGATTTCTAACATCAGAAGATAGTAAGAGCACACGAACTGCCTTGAAATTTCTAAACAAGTTATGTTGTTATAAAATAATGTATTTTTATTCTGTTGATTTGCAGTATATGACGTATTAATCACTGACCTTTTGTTGCCTTACGTGTCCAGTAACGAGCTGACGTTTTATCAAATAACATAAGTATATTATAAGATAAATCATCGTGATTGGTCTATATCCGAGGAGTGGCTAAACGTTATTGGTCAATACCAAACATGTGGCGAATGAATGGAATAGTCTATGTAAAATTATCATTAATCGTTAATTTCCTCTTGTAATATTTTTTTTTAACTTTTGTAACCTTATTTTGCGTGTTCCCCCAGCCTGGCGTTAGAATCTTCCGTATGCATCAATGAGCAGGCCTAAGATAATAAAAATAAAAATAAATAAAATCTGCTTGATTTTATCCTGGTATCTAGGCTTCTAAACCAGGAAGTAAACTGCTAAGATTTTATTGTGTCCGCTATTGTGTCCACAACCAGTAGCAATTGGGAATTTCAATATTATTTAAACCTCGAAACTCAATTCTAAGCATTAAATAAAGATTCTTTATTCCTAATCATCAAGAGGAATCAATGACTCCAAAGCTGTTCTGTATAAAACTAGGTTTACTCACCTCATTCGGAAATATATAATGAGATTGAATTTCCATTCTTTCCACCGTGAGTGTTTAAACCAACTAAGAATAGAACAAAATTAAAGTTTCAATTGTTGGTAGCAGTTTTAATGTCCTCGTTCATAAACAAACCAGTCCTTATATTAATAATTTATTAAACACATTTCAATTTCAATGGTATGCTAGAAATGGATGATCACGGATGAAACTGAAAGATGAATTTGCTATATCGATCTGTGACTTGATTCGATTCCGTGTTTAGCTTAATGTGCTTCAATTGCGCATCAGCTTGGATAACAGGCCATTGATGGATACAACCATGAACTGTGGTTACATTTTTAGCAGGACAGGAATTATCTGTCTCCGGTAGTTTAGTTAAGGGGGACAAGTAGCTTTCAGTGAAATTCATTGGTGAGAAATAGGTGAATTTCAATTTTTTTTCCCCTCAGCATTGAATTAATTGCTCCACAACCTTGCAATCTGACATACTCTTTATTGTCTACTTCTACAATTATACACTATTTTCAAAATTAATCAAACTGTTACAGTTACGGATAATTATCGTTACAAAATGTCAGCCACGTTTCCGTCATAATTTCCACAAATGGCAATATTTTTGAGTGAATATTTTTTCTTTCTATGTGCAAACATCTTATGAACAATATAACCTACAATCTTTGGAATATTTACAGTATAAGTATTTAAAAAAAAATCAATTTCTTTAAATTTTCTTTTTCATTAAAATATATTTAAAAAATAAACTATTAATGTTAAATGAATGATTAGATAGTGTTGTTCATATGATATTAAAAAATACACAGAAAAATAACCACTCAGAAATATTGATATTTTTGGAAGTTACCAAAGAAACGGCATTTCAGTGCATGAAACGTGGCTGCCACTTTGTAACGATAATTTCCCATATCTGTGACAATTTGTGTAATTTTTAAAATTGTGTGCATTTGTAGAAGTAGTCAATAATGAGTATATCAGATTGCAATTCATTTGAGAGGGAAAAATAATTAAATTCGCCTATTTCTCACCTATGAATTTCACCGAAAGCTGCATCTCCCCCCTTAAATTGCCCTAAATTTGTACGTCAAAGCATGATAATTATATAACAGAAATAGGCAAAGTAGTTCAATGCCAAAGATGATTTAAATGTACTGGATATGCAATGGAACTCGTATCTGTAAAGTATCAGTTGTCTTCAGAAGCTACTCCCTATGGGATTAGTGTTTTCCTGACATGTCTTTCGTACTTTTGGGTCACAATGAGGTGGCTGAGACGGTAGCTTCACTGACTTGCATTCGCAAGGTCTCAAATCCTTGAGCGGTTAATCTGATCGTGTATTGCGGGATTTCCCCAATCGCTGCTAAGCGAATGCCAAATGAAATAAACTTGTTTTTAACTTTAGAACGGAAGTACATTGAAAAAAACAGGGCCTAACGATTTACAAATATGAAGGGCCCGTAATTTTAATAACCGGAAAAACTCCCATGTCTTTATATTGACAATCTACTTCAAAGTTTCCTGCTCGGAACTGTATGAACTGCCCCACTTTTATCCGTTGTTCATAGACAAAATGCAACAAAATTCAAGTAACTGAATTGTTCACAGTTTACATTTAAATTTATGATCTTAAAAGAATGCTTAGCTGGGTTTGAAATCTGTTTCTTTTTCTTTTCGCGCAAGTACTCTGGATGGAGCTATAACAATAAGCTCCCCTAATTACATTTTTACTTACCGTAACGGTAGGATATTATAATTTCATAAATCACTTAATCTCAGTGTTTATAAGTTACCTTATATTAGACTATATTAATTAAGAAAAATCTTATGTGAACTGGAAATAGGCTTAATTAAGAATATTAATAATTATTTAGTACATTTTAGTACACTTTTCTTGGGACTTACATGTCGATGCTCAAAGGGTAAAACTACGTGGATTACTTACAATTAGATATAGGCCTATCATGGACTAACCAGCTGGTGTGGCGTAGACACGAATCGGTCTCCGAATTAGTGTTAGCGATTTAAAAAGGTCTATACACTGAATTCCATGGCACTACATCATAAGGCCTATACATGTAACAGGGACCGGACCTACCATTCAACCTCTGCACCTTTTAACTCCGTTTCTCGATTTCACCAGCAGATGGCAGGTTTAGGGCTTTGATCAGCATGTCGAATTTCATTACCGATGGGCCATTATTCATCAGTTTCTTAATAGAGTCACTTTTTATAAAGCAGGACGTGCCTCATTTCACCTCTCGAGGCTTAGAAAAATCTGAGGAAGTACTGAGGATCGATCCTAGCTGCTGATTCCTGGTCAGCAGGCCTAATCAATAGACTAAAGATTTATACAATAATAGGTAAATGTCTTGTGTAGTCCTAACAAATGTATATTTTATGAAGGGAACTGTACTTCGGAAGACGAGGACAGTTGGCACAAGTTTAGAATCACATAAAGTAACGTCATTTCTAAATTGCCACAAAACTTCAACAAGTCTCATATGGCTTGTGAAAACGAGCCAAGCATTTAGCCATGAATCATTCAGTGTGAACATTTCAATCTCAAAACACGGCCATGATATACAAAACACTAATAAGTTCTGTGTTTAATAACACCATGTCACTGAAACTTGCGTTATAGTCGACAAGAAAAGGCTGGCTTAAATATATGGAAACATAAGAATAATTTTTTGAAAATTAATTTAGTTATTCACAATAATTCCTTCCTAGTACATCTACATTTGAGGGGTGGTCGACTGCCTGACTTTGGGAACCACAGTCTAAGGGATTACCTTTGAAAAGAGCCGTACTTAATTTCGGGTAAAATAAAACCCACAAATTAATTCTTTCGGGTGTCATATGAGCGGTTAGCTGTTTGAAATCTGGGAGCATGGACGGAGTTAAGCCATTAAAACTATCCTTCAAATAGTGAAATGTTTCGATGCCCCTAAGTTCTTTCCAGGTATAAAAACATCGGTCACGCAAAATTTGAGCTCCGTTAGTTGAATCGTTTTTCGTGAAAGATTAATGGACAGATCCACAGACACACAGAATCCCCTGGATTGTATTAACTAGTACTATATATAAAGGAGATAGTCAATATTAATCAATTGAAAAAATGTATGCATATTACATACTGTAATCAAATATTTTCAAGTTCTTTCTTGGATCTTTTTCGTTTCTAATTATGAAGAATCGAATAAAACCTACCAATATTTTTTTCGTACTGTGCACGTTTCATGTTTTATTTTAACAGGCCTATCCCATGTAATTATTCCAAATTTTTTATTTTTCTCAAGTTTTAAGATTAAGTCTGTTGAATTACTATAGTTATCACAACATCTTATTCATGATTTAGCAACTGAGAACTATGGACGCGGAATGTCTGTAGACTCCTGAATTATAGCGAATGCTTACAGAGAACGTATTTTACGTATGCACTCTGATCCTAGCAAACATTAATGTGTTAGAATGGCAGATGAATTCGGTGGAGTAAGTACTAAAGACTATTTTTAGGTTCGCTCCAGTTTGATATTGGGATGCTGGAAATTTGTTTTCAGCTTGTATTAGCCGAGAAAATAGCGCCTTCACAACCGGATTTTAAAAAGAAACTTATATTCAAATAAGTTACTGTATCACAATATAAATAAAAAAAGCATATTCAATTGCAATTATCTAATGTTTCGGCTGTATAGTTGTTACGACTTCACTCCTGAAAAACAGCCTGTAAAATTCGTCTTTATTAGACTATATAGCTCTACTAAATGTTATAAAGACATATGAGAATCATTGTAAAGCATAATCTGAACGGTTTTTGTACTTCTAAAAATATTTTGCTGACGTTTGGATTCTCTTTATTAACCTACAAGCTATGTGCAGGGTAGTTGAACGTCGAGATGAGTAAAAACATTCATTTATTCTCTCAGGTAGGTTACGATGTGAGAGAAATAGCTATTTGAAGATGTATTAAGTGAACTGCATTCATTGAATTAATGCTGCCTTGTTACACTTTCCGAAAGAGAGCGCACGTTTCTGTACTCCGGGATTTGTTTTTACGTAGTCTCTGTGAGGATGTAGCTCACATGAGCGCTAAATCGTAGGCCTATCTATATTTAATTGGATACTCCAGATTTGATGCACGTGCAGAATATGTCGAATGACATGATCGTAACATCTCATGAGATTCTGTTCATGGTTGAGACACTTTTAATCAATGTAGAAGCTGCATTTTTATGCAGTCATACGGTAATTACTTAATATGAAATGTGTGTATGTGTGTGTATATATATAAATTGCATAAAAATGCATGATATGCATAATATGAAATAAATAAATATATATTTTTTTCACATTAAGTAACTATGACTGCATAAAATGCATGCATATATATATATATATATATATATATATATATATATATATATATAGAGTGATTTTTTAGTTCTCAAAAAGGCTTCCCCTTTTCTACTCTCTTGGTAGTATTTTTCTCCTTAACGAATCGATCGAGATTTTTCATCTATATAGGCCGATATATTGTATCAGTCTGGAATTAATTTGTCCAAAATTATGACTTATCGTATCCGCATATAGGCCTATATATAAAACAAAATTAAATTTGAATCGCCCAAAAAATGAGTTAGATTTAATGAAAATAAGGCTGTCGGGAGAGTAAAGGAAATGGGGGAAAAATTACGGAATAGTTGGCAACCCATATATAATATAGTCTATATATATATATATATATATATATATATATATATTATATATACACATTTTGAATTGATGATTGTTTGGGGATCATGAAACTTAAAAATGTGTAGACTTTTCCGGAAGTCGCACCATGGTAACCATTGCAAAGGTAGTTTTTCTTCGAAATCTACTTGAAAATTATGCAAAGACCTACAGTGATGACGCTACAAATTTTTATGAGTAGGCCTACATATTAAATATCTTCGCAATATGGTATGCAAGTTTTATAAGTTGTTTGACTGCATTTTGAAAATATAACATCAAAGAAAAGTAATAAAAATTGAACTGCAAACAAGTAAGGCTTACAGAGAAAAACTACAGATTTTAAATCAGTACACTTAATTTGTTAACAATATAATTTAAATGATTTCTTGCCTTTAGTAGTTAACCCTTTATAACGTACTGGTAGTGTTTAATTTCAGTAATCTCTCCCCTTCTTTCTCTGTTGAATCCTTTGCCTCCATGTTGGGGCGAAGGGCCTCCAAGTGGAGGTTTCTGTTTA
Organism: Ectobius pallidus; assembly: GCA_964059195.1. Taxonomy (NCBI): domain Eukaryota; kingdom Metazoa; phylum Arthropoda; class Insecta; order Blattodea; family Ectobiidae; genus Ectobius; species Ectobius pallidus. The sequence continues at coordinate 161,488,520 of CAXKWD010000001.1, read as the reverse complement.
CCGATGTGAATTTTGTTAAGCTTATTTTCCTAGAGAGGGAAGAGGGACAGGTGGTAAGCCCATCGCCCCTTAACCCCCTCCGGAAACTAAGGTATTATTTGGACGTGAAAGGGCCGAGAAATTTTGCCCAGAGGCTCTAATTTAGGCTTGGAGTTCTTTTACGTGCCGTAAATCTACGACATGGGCCCCCCAGCTTGAAGTCCCTCCCAATTTCAGTAATAATAACATTAAATTATCTTCTCGTGAGAATGTATTCTGAAACAAGTCTTGTCAGATGAAGGCTCGATACGGATAACGCCAATACCCTATCATAGAGAAAAAAATCTCATTTTAAATAGCGGCATATACTGAAAAACGTAGGAAACATTAAGATATTAATATGTAAACGTGATCTTTAAATGGTTATTTGATTACTCCTTCCTGGTTGATATTCCGGATTATTTTATTTTACTTTGTGCGTAAGGTCATATGATCTTTATGTCCTCTGAATATTCATTCATACACCTAAATAAAACTAGCTATGTGATGAAATAGGCTATCTAGAATACAGTATAGGGTCTATATACAGCCTTTGTTTATACGAGAGAGATGAAATTAATACCCTAAAGAAGTTTCTAAGCTGTTTCTTAATACGAATGTTTAAATAGATTATTTTCAAGCACTGACAGTCTAGCAATTTCGCGAAATATTTTACAGTATTTTGTGCAAAGAATTCATACAATTACTAGTTAACCTTTTCAACTCTTGCGGCCGTGACAGCGATGAAAATTTGCTTAAATACAAACAAGTGGTACTAGCAATAAGTAAAAAGTACTTATATAGTAATGCTTTGTGTCTTGTGTCGCAAATATCACTCGTGAATTATAGTTTTTTCTAAAGATTTTCCTCACTGATTTAAAAAATATATTTCTCTATCACAGTGATGAATAAAACAGTTAAGAGGTTAAACATATTTCCATGAAAGGAATGGCATATAGACTTATGGAATCATTATTTTGACATGTTGGTTTTTTTAGAGTACTAGAAAAGAAGGAATAATTCTGACTACATAGAGATGAAACTCTTGCATTGAGCGATACACAGTTTATACCTTCAAGTACTCCAATTACCCATACATCCTGAAGTGTATACACTACCATGAAATATTTCTGCTCCACATTCCTCGTTGAATACAGCTTCTGTATAGAGCATTTCTCAGACTTGAATTGAGCCTTTTCTACTTACACAAGATATATAAACTCTGGATTGGCGAAGCTACCAGGCGAATTGATAATATAATTGGAGAGCTCCATCTGCAACCTTACGTAGCCTATCTTATAGGGTATTAAAAGACTCAACTTCACGATATACACATGCATTCAGGCAAAATTGGTGATTTTCTGCACAGATTAAGGGATTTTCCAGATGAAGAATATGAAATTTGTAGAACCTAGTGTTTCATTAAAGCTCTTCATATTTCTTAGCTGCTTTAGCTTACACAAGTTTAACATAACAACTTGGACCCAGATTCTTAGGTTTTAAACTATCTTGTCCCTTGCTAGTTACCCATGATATTTTAACAAAATTATCCTTTTCATTGTCATGGCAGTTACATAGTCCTGTCTTATAAAACCGAAAAATGGCTAAATAAGATGTTAATAATGGCTAAGTCAGTTTTAAATTCAAATATGATAAAATACTTAACAAAGTAATCTTATATAATTAATCTAATTATTATTCTACCAAAAATAAAGCACTTTCAAATATGTATCCATTTTACCTTGCTCATTATTGGCAGTACAATTGTGAAAGAAAATATAGCAATACATTTTGTAATTTTCTCATTTGTTCCCCATTGCCTCTGTAAAGGAAATCGTTTGTGAATCGAAATCCCTAGTTTCTTTAGAAGGAAATTAAATGTATTCTTAAGAAGCTTACAGTTGCATTCTATTCACCATGTTTGCACCAGCAGAATGTTGAAAGTGAAGTATTCTAAAAGTTAGTTGGTTAATTGAAAACGTGTAGGCCTATGTTGAGTTTATGTGAAGGAGTTCGAAATGACAGGGTGTTCTAGAAACTATAACTGTTGAAAAGCAAAACTTTTATTATAGTTTTGTGGTTCAGAGCCATGGAATCCTGAGTGAAAATAAAATTAATTAAATATTTTTCAATGTGTTAATTGTATTTATTAATTAACTAAACTAAACTCCGTGGCGCTACATCCCTGGAGGGACTTGGCCTACCACCCGACCGCTGCGTCATCTCCCGTAGGCAGATGGCAGGATTGGGGGGCATGTGGTCAGCATGCCGACACCCACGGCCGTTATTGGTGGTTTTCATGACCGGAGCCGCTACTTCTCTATCAAGTAGCTCCTCAATTTGGAATCACGAGGCTGAGTGCACCCCTACCAGACCTCCCTACCTCAGAAAAATCCGAGGAGGTACCGGGAATCGAACCCGGGCCGACGGATCTGTAGTCAGCGACGCTAACCACAAGACCACGCCGGCGGACGTATTTATTAATTAACTCTTTCATATTTGGAGTTACATCTTAGTATAAGCAATCATCAAGTAAAGTCATCTGTAGGCTCTAAGTTTTAAACCGACGAGGAAAATTTAAGCAATTTTAATAATAATTCAAATATGCTGTTAAAAATCTTCACATTTCACTTAAAGCATTATGCGGTTAAACTTATATCTCTGGTCTTGTATAGATTTTTGAGATGACGCGAATATACGAAAGCATCAGTAAAAAGATTAAGAATTTCAATTTTAAAAAAATATTAATCACTAGGCTTCGTGAATGACTGAGTATCACAGATGTACACTAAGGTGAATGTGTTGTGTGTTGATTAGAACAGAACTAAAACATCGATTGTTTATTGCTGTAATTATAGTGGTTCGATAAATGCCGTCCTAAGAAATAGTCCACTACTGATGGGTACTTTAAAACTATAATTCGTATGAAATTATTTGTGCTTAGTGAAGCCTTATGTCTTATATCTTTCAGAAACAATTTGAACGAAACTTGATATAACGCATTCATTGGATTCCACAAGACGAATTTAATAAAGTAGGTTTCATAATGTCCAACTCTTAACCCATTTCATTTTGCATAAAGTCTGTATAACTTGTTGACCTATATGTAAGTTATAATATGATTCCCAACTGCTGCTCCCTTACTGCTATAATATATGGCCACGGTCGTGACTGTAATACATCTATGTTCATTTCCCACAGTCACAGATCCCCTAGCCGAGCTTTAATTAAAACGATCGTGGTTAAATATTTGGCACATTTGAATTCATGTTCTACCTATTTTAGATAACATTTCTTAAAGAGTATTTATATCGTAACCATAGTATGCACTGCATAATAATTTCTTTTAATGTTTCTTTTAATAGTTTAGCCATTTGATTTAAAAGACCGCCGGCGAGGTCTTGTGGTTAGCGTCGCTGACTACAGATCCGTCGGCCCGGGTTCGATCCCCGTTACCTCCTCGGATTTTTCTGAGGTAGGAAGGTCTGGTAGGGGTGCACTCAACCTCGTGATTCAAATTGAGGAGCTACTTGATAGAGAAGTATCGGCTCCGTTCATGGAAACCGCAATTAACGGCCGTGGGTGCCGGCATGCTGACCACTTGCCCCTCAATCCTGCAGTCTGCCTATGGTAGATGACGCAGCGGTCGGGTGGTAGGCCTTGTCCCTTTTGGGATGATAGCGCTACGGAGTTAGTTAGTTATTTGATTTAAATGGTGTGTAATACTTTTGATTTAAGAAAACTTGACTTTAGAAAGCTGAAACTGTATAATGTTACTTGGGATAAAAATTATAAAATACCGGCGTTTGTTAAAGATCTAAGTGAATACGACCGTTGTTAAATAACTTCAAACAAGCAAGCAAGTAAACAAACAGAATGAAAGAAGAACGTAATCTATTCGGCCTTTCTTTCTTTAGTCCCAGGATCGCCCCAGGTACTTATATCTTTCTAAGAATAAGTTACCCAAAGGACCACAATGCCACAAGAATGATTAGATCTTTTACGCATAGTCTAATTCAACCGTAGTAGACCAAGTACCAAAAAAGTTTTCGATATTTAATTTCAATTATGAATAAAATTTATAAACGGTTTTAATTAAGTTGTCAAGTTATTGTTTGCAACCTCAAAATTAATGAAATTATCATATTATCTGTCACTGTATTTTTAGTCTCTAGTTGGACGCGTTCTAGGTTTACAATTAGATAATTAAATGTTTACAAAATAAATCATGATTACATAAAAAAATTAAGCCAACAAGGGTTTACATTTGTATAATGATGAGTGTATTACCAACAAAATGGATAGGCAGATTTGTGACATGTTCTGTCGTTTCATTCAATCTTCTTACGTTAGTAGCATTGTCGCGTATTTGAAAGGCAGAGAAAATTATGATGATAGAGATAATAATAGTAATATTTATAATGATTTATTACTAATTATAAAATCGATTTTGGTTAAATATAAATACTAACGCTATAGGAGTTATCGACTTGTTTAACTAATTTAAAACCCTTGGATATAATAATGAATAATTTATATAATTTCCTTGAAGTAAAAAGGGTGTATGCCCTATATCCAACAATAAATCAATCCGTCGAAGTAGATTCAAGCAACATTCGTGATAAAATTTATTAATAATTCCAGTGAGGTAATCCCTGTTTATCATTACGTTTACAATGGACTCTAGGAAACATTATTTATGATTTGAATAAGGTGGGATGTGAATTCTGTTTTCACGTGAAACCGCAGGACTGATGTTTTCTTTCTGTGTTGTCAAGACAGTTCAGATCATTTATCTGGTGATGGGAAGTCGGACACATCTGGCGGTCAACTTGACACCGAATTAATCAGCAAGTGAACTCTGCACTGTGTTACATCAATATCGTCATATTATGATGAACTGAGTCTTACAGAATAAATTCCATATTGCAGCCAGTAAAACCCTAAAATAATTCTAGGATAACTTCCTAAGTATCTCTTCCGGAGACTTCAATTGCATAACTTTCATATCTTCCCTGATGGTCATGTACTTGCTCTCTGTTCCTAGGTTTTAGAGGTTCGATCCCGGCCTAGGTTGATAGCTTTTTACGTTTATTTAAATATGAGTCCGTTTTACAAACTTAAGTAGCTGTACACAACCGTCGTTAAATAGCCATTCTTCTAGGAGTTAATGATATTAAGCAAAAAATCTCTCTTACTTTTGTTTATCTTCGTTTCTACAGCGCAGTGCCTATTCATCCAACTACTATTAACTTCAGAATTTTCGTATGAAGGTTTTTCTTTTAAGTACTCTTGCAGATTAACATCCCGATATTGTGCGTTCGAAGTCTGCACTATGATATGGTATCTTCAAGCGAATTGTTAGGTGTGAAGGAGGAAATTATCGTCTTTAAATGACCAAAGTAACTCGAATATGAACTCCGGTGTAAGAAATCATGTTCTACACTTCATTTCTTTTTGGTTGGGTTCTTTCAGCTGCCTATTACTTGCGGGTCTATAAATAAAATTATTTAATAATTGTGATTCTAAAATCAGGAATTTGTAAATGGAATAGGCAGGATTGAAATTTCCGATAATTTTGTCCGAGGGTTCTCTTGAGAAAATGGTTCTCTAACGTCACAAAATAGGACCATCAGTTTCAGCCTACTTTATTTCCGAATGAAAGCTAGTTGCAGGTTTATTTTCCTAAAATTTTTGTGTTTTCAGTCTATTTTATTTTATGTAGCTTAGATTCAATGGTTAGCCTGCTAACCAGCGGATTGTAGAAGATGCTCTTTATTATTTTACTCTAGGATATGATTGCTTTATGATAAAATGGAATGAAATTAATTATATACCGGGGTCGCAAATCTAGTCTTTGCATAGGCTAGAAAATTAAAGTATGGAAGTCTGCTCTCATTCTGTTATTATCCTTGTTCTGAAATTTTTATGATTTTTTTTCATTAAAATGAAAGAGAAAGAGTTTTCACTGCCTGCGTCAAATACAATACGGTGTCGGCTACGCGTAAAGTGTGTTTAAATGCGTTTTTTAGAAATGAAATAGCTTGTAATAAATTTCTTGTTTAAGTACATGAAAACACACGCAAAATGAATGGTTTCAGGAGTTAAAAGGGAATTTATAATTCATCTGTAGGCCATGTTTCACACAGGAAAAAAGTATTCCTAGCCCAATTTAATTAAGAACCCTCAAAGGGACAAGACATGCCGTGCGTATAAAGAAGTCTTTACTGCTCCCCTTTCGATATGAAGGCAAGTCAGCTAAATACTACCTTTTTAAAAATAATTGTCCCTTCACTTTCCTTGTAATAGAGCCTACCCTGCTAAAGAAATTATGCTTTCTTTTTCGTTCTAATTATAAAAGCTTGTTGAAAAGGATACTTTTTTCGATTGAAGGCTTTTTCACATTCAATTAGGCCAATGCACATGTGCCATCTCTTAGTTACCATCGCGTTAATTAAGTGTGCTTATCCTTTATACTAGGAAATAATAATGGATAATGTTCTCACTGGAAAAGATTCATTGTCTGGCTTTGCATTATTTTATTATTTGCTTATTAAATGTATTTTCAATTTTTAATTTGAATTCCAAGAAAATTATAACTAGTTTAATATCTCTCTAACGCTTTTATCTTTTGTTCGTTTATTCCTTCCGTCTTTGTTTAATTCTTTGACTTTACAACCTGTAATGATGTTTTTTTATCTTTCCTTCAACTATTAACGTTTTATGTAGTAGGTTCCATTAATTTTCATTTCTGAATTAGATTCACCTCTCCGTTGGAAAGACTGAATAAATTTTAAAATACCACAGATAAATATATTAAAATGTCACTTTGGGTGTAGCCAGCAAACATAACATTGATCGCTGAGGGAATAAGATACTGTGGCCATTTTGTTTCCGGACAGCAGTTACTTTAAGTGTCTAATAGTAAAAGACAGGGTATTAATGTCAATTTTTCACTTGTTAATCTGGATATTTCTGAATTATATTGCTTGTTTGTTGATAGTGGATTTAATATTGTAAATAATAAAAATATATGGGATATATATTATATCAAACGAAAATAAACATAAAAAAAATGTGCAAGTTTATGTACCCTGATCTTTGAACTATCTTAAACAGAGATTTAAAACTTTCCATGCATATCCTCAACATACTTAACTAACTCCTTGAGCAAAATTATGAATCTACTTTCATTGTATCGTTGGCCTATATAACACATGTATGAAAACCATAGCGCAATAAACCGAAAATTTACAACGTAAAAGTATCCCTAAATATTCTAATACATTTGGCATTTAAAGTAAATATGCTTTCAGTTCTTCTTTACTGTATATTAAAGGAGTGTGGAAAATTCAGCACTCTAACTCGGAGATGAGAATATTTAGTTTTGAGATATTTGCGTTTAAAATTTTAACAGTTTTCTTACTTACATCATTGGATTTCAGGATCATATGATTAAGACAATGATTATTATCTTCATTATCTGCCTCTTTTTCCCTTTCACGTTACATTATTTTTGTCCTAGCTTCCATTTTACTTGCCTGGGCAGCTTCTTGTGCATGCTGGATGCAGTTCTTGTGGATCAGAGGATCAGTTTTCTCTGATTTTAAATTGAAGTAAATTTCATTTTAATGTGTTTTTAAGTGGGAATAATATTGCGTAAAGTTCTTCAGGAAGAATCAGAGAATTATTTTAAATGTGATTTTTATCATCTTAGTATACAAATTGTTCCCTTAAAACATAAGCTTTTGTTTTATTCCCTCCAGCTGATTAATCCATATTCACCTTACGTAGTTCTGTCTAGTAACACATAGCCTATAATACTATATAATAAAGTCTCCCTCATATTGAATGATAGCATTCAAGGAAATTTGTCTTGTTTTCCATAACTATTTCACAAATCGGACTTTTATTAGTATGCATTCTGTTATTTAAAGTAAACATGGATTTTATAGCAAAGGCCCCTGCTATTACGCACAACAGGACGTTCTGTACTAGCTGTCACTTTCTATGCTATCACCATTGAGAGATAAAAAGAATTAGTACGATTCATCACTTTTTCACGCCAGTTAAATGTCAATCAGTTTATAACTTCCACGTGCCGTCATTTAAAATTTGAGTTCGAAAACGCTAAGTCCTTTGTCAAAACGAATAAATGTTATTTTAGTCACATTCACCTGCCCTATAGATAGATATAAAGCGGAAATGATCGACAGTTCTGAAAACATATTGAGCTTATTCTGATATAACACAGAATGACTGAATAGAGGTACGAACGTCAAGGAAGTGAGCGTGAAGGATCCAAATTGTGTCCAATCATGCGAGAAGAATTCCCTTCTGTGTCTTTTCCCTCTGTTCTAGGGCATGTATTTGGAGGAATTACACTACTTCTGATGCTCAATGAAGTGGAACGGGCGATTGAAAATCCGGCTTTTGTCTCTTCTTTCTTTCAGTCGCACAGTTTTGATAACGTGGATTTAGAGTTAAATATATCCTTATAAATGCCAATTGTAGGATCCTACCTTTTTGTGTAAGCAATAAAGTGTATGCATTGAAAAGTGTTCCGTTTTCAAATTCTCGTTAGTTCTAGGCTTATTGAAAAACTCTCAGAGTGATAAAACTTCCAACTTGAATATCTGATTTAGTTTTATACCGGTATGAGAGTATTCAGAACTGCACTAGTTAGCAGTTTTCACATTCACTAAATTTCTCAGAATATGCCTAAGAAACAAGTTATTTTGCCATACCATATTACATTTTGATATTAAATGTTCTTCCTATAATTCCCGCTTAAAACTACTACGATCTCTCTACACGCTCTTATTTATGAAACTAAATATAAAAGCTCTTTTAATAAGATTTTACGATATTACCGGCACAAAGAGGCATTATATCCTTTTTTTAAATGATATACTTCGGATATTTTGTGGACTTGCCTTGTTATTACAGTATATAATTCTTCGTGCGGATTATTTCTCTTTTGTTGAAGTCACGGTCACTCAAATATGAAGAGCGGGGTGGTCATAGTTCGCGACTAATTATTATTGTCTAATCATCAAACACTGTATAGACAGCAGTTATTGAGTGATTTGCTGTGTGAGGTCTGAGCTCTTGTTAATTCTTGTTGAAAGTATGTTGACTGACTATGGCCAGTGTAAAGGTTCTTCATGTGTTCCATTACTCATTTCCTTAATCGATAAGGCATGGTTTTCATTAAGTGGTACACTCTCAGAATTCAACAATTTGGTACACTGAAAACCCTTACGACGTATAGGCCTTCTTTCGGCGACAGCTCAAAATTGTCCACGCAAGTGATCACCATATGCCCGGTGACGGCCGCAACCGATGCACGGAAGAAGTCCGGTGGTTTCATCTTTGATTCGCACTGTTTAGTATACATGATAGACCTTACATGCAATATGAACACCTTGCGGGTTTTGAGTTGAGTTAGTATGATGTCATTGTGGTTAAAATGTGGCATAATGGGTTTTTGAGCAAGTGTTCTTTTTAACTGAGACCAACGTAGGCAGGGGCCGTAGCTAGGCGGTGGCGAGGTGGGCCCCCGCCAAGGGCGCAGGTACAAAGAGGGCGAAAAATGAACCATGAAAAATCCCGCATTTTTTAGACTGGTGCAATTTATAAATAAATAATATGCATTTTTTCATTTTATCATTGCATTTTGCAGAAGCTGTTTTAAAAAGTTTCTGTTCGAAAAAAATACTTATACCTACATTATTATTGAATTCCCAAAAATACAGAACCCTATTTTACCAGATGGCATATTAGGGTTATAGATTAAACATATATACAGAGTATACAGTAAACTACATATACATATTACAATTTTGCAAAAACACTATTCATGAAACTTAAAACAACTTTGTAACTTTGCTTATTTAAGAAGAGACGGGAGATTGGTGTAGTAAAGTCAAAATTTAGAAAATTTAAATATAATATTAACTGATATATACCTACAATTAATATTACCTACATTAATGTGTTAAACATTTTAGTAGGCCTCTGGCCTATTATGCACTTTACTTTTGATACTAGATTTTATGATTTAATTATTTTTTCAAGTAGTTCAGTCGTCTGAAAATAAGGTTTTAGGACCTTGAAAGTCCAACACTTAGTTCATTTTCAAATTGAGGTTTAGGTTTTCTTTGATAATAAAAGTGTTTTTATGTTAAAATAATAAAGAATTTTACAGAAATTTAAATAAATTGTTCAGGGAGGGCGCAGATTTGTCAAACTCGCCAAGGGCGCAGAAGGGCCTTGCTACGGCCCTGAATGTAGGGCAGTTTATCACACTTTATAAAGTATGCAGCGTTGCAATTTTAGTTTTGAAAAAGGATATTAGCGATGTGTACAGGTAGAGGGGAAAAAATCGGACCTACTAAAATATCAAAGTTGCCGATATGATCCACTGCGCATGCCTCGAACCCGCTAGGCAAGCAACTTACATATTTTAGCAGGTCCGCTTTTTTCCCCCCGACCAGTAAATTCCACGTTAAGATTCAGTCAGTTAACGTATTAGATTACATAAAGAATGAAGGACGCTTATCGTCGATTACTTGGTTTTGGATGGACATTTCTGTTCTTGCTCTTGTTTGGATATAGATAACAGAAATGTATACAAAATGCAGAATGAAATTTGTATGTAGCGTTATTCGTTATTGCTTCGTGATCCAGTTCAATTGTTGCAATTTGGACAAAGGCAAAGATTTAAAAAAATGGATCGTACTACGTTGGGTTTAGTAATGTTGGTAAAGAAGTCAATGTGATTATGACAACCGTAATTAGTTCATAACGTTGTATGATAAAAAAAAAGTAAAACATTTCGTTTCCGGAGGAATACGCGATACAGATTGTCACAAGCCATGACAAATTATTGCAACAGAATTAACGTTTAATCATTCTGCCTGAAGCAGGCCCATTCCTGTCTTTCACTTACTGACATAGATCCATAAAATGTAATTGGATTCTTACATGCAATAAAGGAAGGCCTCCCTTGGTTTCAGAGGTAAAGCAGTCATCAAAATTAATTTGAGGTATTTCGTAATGTGTCTTCTTGCGTGAGGGTAACTTTGATGAGAACGTTATGTAAGACATTTCATAACTTATTTATCAGGGAGGAACACTGGGATATTTTAAAACAGTAGTAGGGTCATATTATGCCGATACACTTATTATTATTATGACTGAATGGGTTTTATGCTTAAGACTTACAGTAGTTCTACTTGCGTTCAATTACGAATTTTTAAGCCTCCCAAAAATAACATTCGCTCTGAGATGAAGTAAACCCTGATTCTAACTGGGAGCATGTTAATCGTTCTCTACTGAGAACGTTACAGTTTCTTCTGAATTTAGCTTTGGTTAAAAGACCTTTATAGTCCAGGCGAGGTAGACTATTTCTTTAAAAATTAAAGTGGTCACTTTCTCTGCGCAATATTTAGGAGAATAATAGTATATGTTTCGGTTTGTAGCATCATGGGGGAAAATGCAAAAAGTTGTATGAATGGTGTGTTTTTTAGATTTTAAGGTATACAAAAATATAAATAAAGGGAAAACACGGAAAATAGCACGATATAGAGCTTAAAAAGATGAAAATGCGTCCCAAATGATCAAAATCGTCTCTCAACGTTTTTTGCAAGAAAAATAGAAAACTGCTAAAATAGCTATTTTCAGCATTTTAATACTCGACTTGAATGCATGTATTTGGGCTGATTGTAGCTATTTGTAACATATACGTGTTTTAAAAGTTTTTTGTAAAAATACATTTAAAGTTCTGAGAAAATAGCTGAAATTTGAAACAGGTATTTTGCTAAAACGGCTGGCAATCGGCTAAAAATGAGCCTGCGGTAAAAGTTAAAATCTCTTTTTCTTCGCGAGATGCTGCTCTTCAACCCCATTATAAGCATGGGTTATGTAAAAATCGACTAAACCCTTAAAAATCCACTCCGAAAACCGGGGTGAGAGTGAATAGGATAAATCCACATTATTTCATACAACGTATTCACTTATTTGGAAATGGAAACAATTTCGATTCGGTGCAAGCAAATTCGTCTGTTTTTATCATGTGCTGATTTTTAGCTTACCTGAATTATATTAACTATTTCTCATACTAACTGTTGGTAGCATTGGTTAGTGTCTGGTGACACATTCGAAATTGATTGTTCATTCGTTTAGTATGCCGTGATCTGTTAGCTGACACAATGATAACTTAAATTTAAACAAGAGTAAGAACCTAATGATTACTTATATAATCTGATACATTTCATTCCTGGAATAAATCCCACACGCAATTACGAGTTTCATCGATAAATTTTTCTATTAATAAACTTGTAATCTTTCGAGGATTAAATATAATAATAAGCTTGCAAGTAAGTAATCCTAAGTAATTTCCATTTTGTACAATTAAAATGAAATCCATTTTATCGCTCTCATTTAAGTTAAACATCTTCTAAATGCGATATCTAGTTAAGCTTAGAATTTACTTTATCAGCCTACCCATATATTGCAGCATTATAATCAGTGTCATGGTGGAACAATACAGAAGCTACTTGGTAGACGTAGAGACTCCATGGCTATTTAAATCCCTCTCTCTTGTCTCATACCTCCACGCATTCGCATTTTCATCCACTCATCTCCGACACATGATCCGAGTGAGATGGCTTTTTGACATAATGCCCCAGCATCAGTTGAAAATCTCTCTCTCTCATTCTGTAAGCACCACCCCAACATGCAACCTCACACAAAATATAATTCCCGTATACGTTCCAAAAACCGCCCCATCTCACCAAGCTTCATTTTCAACCCACAATTGAACGGACAAGCTAGAGCCCGAGGTCTGGGGGTTTGAGGTACACAATATACCCCCAATCCCTATATTCTGGAGACTGCCTAAGGCTTTTCCTCTTGACTTACTTCCTTTGTGTCTATGCATCTGAGTGTCCAAAGTGAAATTCGCTTCTACAAATGAACGACCTGATAAGTGGAACATTTGAAACTAAGAGCCTTTGTTGTTTTTCTCCGTTTGCTTACATACATGGAGCTATTAGAACACTAGGTATCTTACTGAGAAGGTAATAATTGTCCGTAGCTTGATTGACTTGCATGTAAACTATTGTGGGCACGTTGAATCTTGATTCTCGAGACAGCTCCCCGATGTTCGTGTTAATTTCTACCTTCATGCCGGTCTTCATACCCCTTGATCAATCACTCCATAGTCTAAGAGAAAGAATTTAATGATCGTTTCAATTCCATCTATGTCCCTCATGCACATTTTTTATTGCATCCTCTAAAAAATTGTAAAACTTTAGGTAGATCTGAGGATATTATTTCAGTGCTTATAATATTGCCGACTTCGGACGAATTACAGAGAGAAATTTTTAAAGTTAACCAATTTTTTTAATAATTACATATTATGTAGGCGATGCCTTCAATTGATGTTAATTCTCTCGAATAACAACCTTCCGCTGTCAAGGGAACTCTAAAGATTGATTAAGCTTCGTAAAATTTCTAATATACCGGTAGGATTTATTAATTTAATTAATATAGGATGATTGTATTAAATTATTTAATTGTAGATTTAGGTTAGTACCATCAATACTGTTTCGAAGGCTAGACTTGTTGTAACACGATTCACATGCAAGGACTCATAAATATTACTGAGGTGAGAAACACAACACATTTGCTAGGGTTCTTGTGTTAGGCACCCTTTTCTGCAGTGTTTATTTGAATCTTACGAGTATATTTGGGGTAGATTGCTTAGTCATTCTCATAATACGATTTTTCAGAATTCCTTGGAATCCGCTTGACTTCTTTGGTCACCAATAACAATATTATTGTGAAAGTCTGACTATAGTAGTACGGTAAATTTACTTCAAGAAAACTCAGTGAAAGTTAAAAAATCTGTGGAAAACCTACCAAAATATAAAAATTTTAACTAATCTCCTTCAAAATTACATTATATAGTGATCTAGCAGTAGTGATATAATTATATCGATTTTCATACTTTTATATTAATTCTTTTATATTTCCAATTTTTAAAATCATATAGCCTATATTATTGAATGACAAAACCAAATAGGAGATTGATATGTGAACACGAAATTTAAATAAAAAAAAATCAGAATGAAATTTCTAATAGGTAAATGACAATTTAGAATTTGAGGGTTCTGACGATATACATTTTCAAGTTTTACAAAAAAATTGAAGTATCTTTAATCAAAATATTGTAATGTATTAACAACTAAGCCTATTCATTATAATTATCCGGAGTGATTAATGAATTATGTTCAAGTTTTGATCTAAATTGAATATGAAATAATCTATGAGGAGCAATTTGTGAAAGTTGCAAGTGCCGAGAAGTTGAAAACGAAATAAGAAGCTAAACTATTTATTATAAATGATTTATTATAAATTAAATATTTCTATAATAATGTTTGTCGGCCGCGGTGGTCTAGAGGTAGCGTGCCCGCCTCTAGATCCGCAGGGCGCGGGATCAAACCCGGCCGCGGTCGATGGACTTTTCAGGACGTAAAAATCCTGGGCACGGAGTCCTCCGGGAGGGACTTTAAGCTGGGGGTCCCGTGTCGTAGATTTACGGCACGCAAAAGAACTCCAAGCCTAAATTAGAGCCTCTGGACAAAATTTCTCGGCCCTTTCACGTCCAAGAAATACTTAGTTTCCAGAGGGGGGTTGCGAGGCGATGGGCTTACCACCTGTCCCTCTACCCTCTCTCGGAAAATAAGCATATCAAAATTAGTATAGGTAATGAAACCTCCACTTGGAGGCCCCTTCGCCCCACCTGGGGATCATAGGGTACCAGATACAGATACAGATAATAATGTTTGTTATGGTAGAAAATAATTACAAGGGTAAAGTGAAATAATGACTACACATATTTTATATCACCACTCCTTCTAGACCGCTACCATTTAATGTCAAGTGGCGCTATTTAAAAAGTGTGATTGGGAATCAACTTATTAGATAGTAGATATTCTAACTTTCCATTTTAAGAACGAAATGCCCTAGTTTTTTTTTTTAAATTCAGTTGTATTTATACTCATTTGAACATGGAGGCCATATCGGGATGTCCTAGTATAGTTACCCAAGTAATATTTACTACAGAAAGAGTAGAAGTCTTGAGATTTCCTTAAAAGCATGTTTCCTTGGCAGGTTATTCGTTATTCCTCAAAGGGAAATATTAAGGCAATATTCATAGGGAAAATCGATGTTAACTGTCAAGGCAAACCAGCATTTAATGTACAGGCAGACTGAATAACTAGATGTTTACAAAGCTAAGCATGTTGTGTGCATGCGATATAAGCTCCGCTATTCCCGTAGCTTAGAATATTCTTTTTAAGACATGTAAGATATATTACATACTGGAGCTTGTGAAAATCACATACATTTTATGAGCTATATGCATGCATTATCTAGCAATAGGCTCCAATTGTATTAATGAGTCCGTTTTGTTATCTTGCCCCATCCCGTTCAATGAAAGCAGCGTTTTGTTTGGTCAAACTACAAAATAACTAACTAAGTTTTGCAAAAATGCTTAATATAAGAATCAATTAGTTGTTGGGATTTAAACACATATAGCTTGTACTGTACAATAGAACAAGTATGCATCGTCCCTCTTTTTATAAATAAGAAGCAACCTAAATAACGCAAACTTTATTGTAAAAATAAAAGTAAAAGGATAATTGGAAGCAATGTGTAATATGGAGACAAGAATATCATATTACTCACGCAGCAACTGGTAGATTTTGCATATTGCAATTAAAATTCTTAGATGTTTGTTTTCTCTCGGTTATTTGTAAAGCTACAGCTGTATCGTTTTTACAGAACATGGAGAACCAATTTTTACCAAAAAAATCTGATGTGAAAGTCACATAACTTCCTCTGCCCCCCAAAAAAGTTAGCAGTATTCACATATCAAGACACAATTTTACCCTATTATTATCCTATAAATACCTCTTCTTTCAATGATGCGACTAAAAGCGCAACAAACTTTAAAAAAAGAACAAGTGACTGCAGACGTTTATTGAACTTTCCGCCGTAAAGAATAATTTCCGAAATTATCGAATATTTCCCTCAGATACTTCTTTACTCTATACCGGGCCAACAATACATCTTTCTCACTTCACATTCTTATATAGAATAAGAGGCCGTGGAAGAGCGTAATTCAGTTGTTCATCACGCAAGATAAACTTTCTACAAACAGTGGGTGAACAGTGGGTGGCCTGTAACTACCCTCAGACAATTTTTTCGAAAAAAAGTTTCAAATAAAAGTTTTAGCTCTCAGTAGAAGGAACACATGTGCAAATTTTAAAGAAAATCGTTAGAGCCGTTTTCGAGAAAATCGCGAAAAACGAAAATTTCTTCATGTAAAGTCCCCTTAAAAATAAGAGAAATTTGTCGCCAATCTTCGAATCACATCTTCAGAAGGTACCTGACCCAAATACGAAATTTTGTTTTCATACGATTCACCGTTTCGGAGCTAGCCTGCTCACAAACTTCCACACAGACAGACACACACACAGACACACACACAGACATGTTTCCAAAAATAGTATTTTTGGATTCAGGGGGCCTTGAAACGTGTATATATGCTAAAAACTCAACTTCGAATTTTAGGGTCGAAAACAATACTTCCTCTACCTATAGTACCTATGGTACGGGCAGAGGAAGTAAAAACCGAACTAGATATCCTCGCAACACAGGAGCAATATTATTTCCGTGAGACAACTTTTGTTTTCTAAGGGAATAATATTAATCCTACTTTCTCTTCCATGAGTATTTCTGCCTCAGATAAGCTACTTTATTTTCAGTGCCTGAAGGTCTGTTTTAATAATAATAATAATTATTATTATTATTCTTATTATTATTATTATTATTATTATTATTATTATTATTATTATTAAGGTTATGATAAATTGATAATGTTGAACATAGTAAGCCTATTGTAAAATTAATTGTTTATGATATTATTTTCCAGCAAATTATTTCACTTTGCGTGTGCAGTTAGAATCTGTACAAGTCTACATTGGACAGGATTTCTTTTTTCAAAACAACATAATACATATCACATAGGCCTCTGTCAACACAAACATCTTCCCTGAAGCGTCAATGTAACACAACTAATGCTTGCTATTGCCTATTTTATATCTTCAGTAATTAATCAAGATACGACCTATATTGCTGCGTGTACTGCTTTGCACAGGGAATTGGATACGTTTTCAAACTTGCTATAACTTATCTACAAAGTTATTTCCTTGGAGGAATTGTACATTAACTTTGTATATTATAGCACCTGGCTATTATTGACCCACTATTGGCTAATATTGTTTAACCACTTAATTTCTGAGAGACAAAATCAACTTAAAAAAATAGGAAAAGGATATTCACAGAAATTAAGTAATAAAACTTGAAGTGCTTGAAATTAAGCATTAACACGTTCTAACATATAAATATCATTAAGAGTCATATAGATCGGAAGGTGAAATAGGGTTAAATATATAATTAATGCCTATAAGAACAATAACAAATTTGAATAAATATAACATTTATTTGTGGCCCTCAGGGATCGCAATGTGAACAACTTAAACAAAAAAAGGACTTCGTATTGTTAGGGTTAAAGTTTCATTTCAATGCTACTTATCTTTGTAACTATTATTTTGTTGTTCATCTTTACTTAATTATTTACTCAAACTGGTCAATCTGATGGGTACACCATTAATGGCAGTTGAAGATAAATAATGTACCTGTTGTTCTTCATGAACGTTGCTTGCTATCCGTATACTTCTTAACAGTGTAATTTTTCTATGAAAGATAAGGTAAATAAATTTGATGCCATTCAACTTTCACTTTACAAGCGAAAATTTAATTTGGTTATAAGGCATAAAGAGCAAACTAATTAGTCCCATTTGAATTTTCTAGAAAACACACTCACCCTAACACCAACATTTAATATTTCCAGCTGATATGCCATGAAAAATTAAAAATAAATAAATAAGCCCTGTAACCACACCAACAAAATGAAGTTTTAATGTCTGCAACGGAAACCTGTACGAACTTTTAATCTAGAGTTTGTGAGGGTAAAAAAGTAAATTTAATTTGTTCTTTAATTACCTTTGTACAGATTCGTATGGTAAAATAAAACTCCCCGCATTGTGATATAAATTCTGTCAATGCAGCATTTTCCAACTGGGGATTTAGTAACATTAAGTTACATTCTGTAATTATGACTCATCAATTTTACAATAAACATGAAAACAGATTTTGAGTATTTCTATACATATTGGAGATTCAAAGAGCGGCATTGAAGCACAAAATTAAAATCATACATTTCGCCCCCTCATCCTCTCTTCCCCATAAAGGTAACCAACATTCTGGATACCACAGTTGGGCCTAGCTTGTATGGGCTAATGAAGCAGTAAAGCCAGTAGCAGTGCGTACATAAAGAACGCATTTTAAAATGTGTAATTCAATACTGAAAGTAGATAACTCTTTCTGTTTCTGGGAAACGTGTAAATGGAACTTGTAGAAGATATTCTCGCAGTTATTAGGCTAATTAATATCATAGATGTTAGCAGAAATGTGAAATATATATTACAGGTAGAGAAGTCGTGACTGTCATAATTAATGGCGTAATACTTTAATTTAAACTCATTGTATGTTGTATCGTTAAATTCTCCAAAAATATCAATCCCGAGGCATTACAATAATAATTTTCATTTAATTTAATTAATTAAATGTGCCCTGAGCGTCGAGAAGATGCTATAACAAACAAAATTACAAATTAAAAACAAATAAAGTGGCAATAATAAAAACAAATAAAGCATAAGTATTAATACCTAACAATACTTGATCTAGTATTTGTTAACAACGTCTCATATAAGTAGAAGAATAAGATAAATAACACATATGTTGGCTCGATACCTTGCCAGACAGGAGGTAAACTTTGAGTTTGGACGCTGTTATTCATAAACTTACATACAAAGCGTGATAAATTATCTCGATCTCACTTACGTATAAATAATATTGACCCATGATACTAGATTTGTGGTTAAAGTAAAGAATATCAGCTAATTCTGAAATAATTTTTTTCATGTGTCTCGGTCGGTGCAATTTGTTTTTCTGTAAACATTCATATTTGCAGAGTTCTACATTAAAAGTTACTGAATGCTAATTTCACATGATACAAAAAAGAGTTTGAAATGTTATTGCAGTAAAAGAAACCTAAGTTTGGTTCGTGCACTTTTAATGTTTATAAGTTATAGCCTCAAGGTCTGTCACGAATTTATGACCCATATTATTATTATTATTGTTTATTTATTAAGCTCTTACATTATGTCTGGTACCTTGTACCTCACCATTACATGGAAAAAATTATAAAAACGTCAAATTGAATTCTGTAGCCGTAATATAAAGTCTTGAATTAAACATTGTGTAAAATAATACACTTTTATTTAGAACGAAACTCAGATAGAATTCTTTTTCTTGTTTCTTGTTTTCAAATGTTGACGTTCTGACAAAAAAGGATTATAAGGTATTATAAACATGGATTTCACTTTTTATGAATATATTCTTTTTTCGTTATTTAATTATTTTAATTTTAGGTATTTGATCTTGTGTCGTTTTAAGTTTTCGTAATAAATTATTGTTGTCGATTGTTAAGATACTTGATACTCCCATATAGACTAAAAACTCATGTTAAAATATCAATGCATTTTGAACGTAACTTGTAACTATTAAATGGTATAATAACCTTTTGTTTTATTTTTTCATGACATTGTTTTACTATGTATTATTTTCTTCTCGAAACTTATTTCCCGCAAATGACAAATTGTCTTATATTATAATGGTAATAAGAATGTCTCCAGTGTGTGTCGGCGAGGATAGGTACACCAGTAAGGCACTGACTATCTATTCACAAGTTCGCGGGTTCGATGTCATCCCAGGTAGGCCTAGATGATGTTTACGTGTGTGGGATATTTTTCGGCCAACTGGTAACGGTTAATAGCTTTAACGACAACGCAGAACCATCCAAGCTTGTAAGTGTGATATAATTAAACTTTTGACCCAATTAAACATCTACTATTACTAATTTATTTACAGGTTTTAAATAGAATTGGTTTATTACAGATGTACTAACAGAACATTATCTTTCCTGTGGCTCTTGCTAATTTTTCATTATATGCCTTTGATTCTAACACATACACTAAAACCCATCTTTGGAGGTATTTTAGCCTAAATTTACTGGTGAAATTTCAACAGAAACAATATTCTGTGGAATCAAGAATAAATATCTACATTTCGCACGGTACTGTACAACTAACGCTGGGAACCCTATCACTATATGACTAAATTATACTAATGTGCTTCAAGTCTGAAAAATTATGGCGTAAACATCTTTCAGTTAATCGGCCATTAAGAGTAATCAGGTGAAATATTTTATTTGTCGTCTGGCTAGCTCAGTTAGTAGAGAATCGGCACGGAAAGCCAAAGGTCCCGAAATAGTTTTTAAGTGTCAGAAGAATTTTTCTCGTAAATATTCTCATGAAATGTCAACAGAAACAATTATCTATCGAACGTCGATGCGTTATAAACACTACTATATAGCCTACTTATACTAACACATAATAAGCACAGATCTAAGTCAAGTATTTCAGTTCTTATTCAACATACTTACATTGTTACTGAATTCCAAGAACTCAGTTGATTCGTTATAGAATGAAGATGAACGTTTTTATAATTAATTATGTATACTTCTTTCAGTGTTTAGACAATATTACCAGAATGTGATGTTTTGACTGAATACGTTAAAATTTTAAAACAGTGTAGGCCTATATATATAATAAAGAACACAATTTTAAACAAAACATTTTGTTCTCTACCATTCTAAATCATACAACAAGTCTATCTCGTGACTAAATTATTTGGGGGTTTGAAATTGCATAAAGACATGTATAATATATAATGCAGCAGAGAAGAAAACAAACGAGATTTCTCATTTAAAAGCAGCATGTACTAACAGTAGAATAGGACTGTGGAAAATATAAATTGGCACAAAAGAGGGAGGTGAACCTGTACACGAAACACGTCATGCTGGGTTTGGATTAAATCCGACCTCTTGGGCGGGGATCTAATATCTTTAGCTTTAATATTCAGTGAAGTTAATGTAAACCAGGAGCCTGTGCTGGGCTTTCTTTTAATGAAACCTTCTTTATAACGGCAATTACTTGGCCCGGAATTGGCGTTGCCTCAACAGCCTGGGCACACCACCGACTAAGCACCTCACCCGGAATTATTATATATTCAGAGTGAGCTCTTCAATCACCAGCGAAATGTAATTCGTGCTCGAGTTGTAGGGCTGTACAAAACTTTAATAAAGGCGTATGCAAATTAAAAGTACATTGTATTCAACTGGGTTAATGTTGCTAAGAAATGGAGTTACTTACCAGCAAGGGTAGAATAATTACTTTGTGAGTTATGTTGGAGTTTTTGCATTGTTTACTTACGATTTTCACTGTGAAACAAACTGAAGTGAAAGAAAATATCATTTCGTTAGGCAGTTTACTACTATAAAACAAATTTTGCTAATATGTATTGCTTGAATATGAGTTTCATTCTTTAAAATGTAAAGTTTCCTTGTTCTATGTTAGAATATCTGGTGTTATGCATAGGAAGAATCTTTAAACACGAATATTAAATTAAGATAAATTAATTATAAGTAAATGTAATTTATTTGCGTATGGTTATTGTAGTTTAAACGTGTCAGTGGTGAAGAAGTAGCCAGCCCGCATCTGGATCCGAAGATCGCGGTTCAGACCTGACCGCTGGATAATCCCTTTATTGCAACCAAATGGTCATATTATGATGAATGCAGCAACGGTGGATTATATATGACGGAGAACACAGGAACACCCCGAGAAAACCTGCCACGACGACATTTTGTCCACCACAAACCACGTGGATTCATCGAGACTCGATCCTGGGTCCCAGTGGTGGAAGGCGAGCGTATAACCACTCAGCCTGTCGGTGAATTTTTTATGGCGCAAAAATCCTGGTAGGCTACCGATCTCCTGACATATTTACGGTCCGTTAAAGAACTCCAAGCCTAAATTAAAGTCTCTTGACCAAATTTCCCGGCCCTTTCACGTCCAAATAATGGATTAGTTTCCTCTGGCTAATCGATTAGGCGATGGGCTTACCACCTTCCCCTCTGACCCCTATAGGAAAACAAACGTAACTAAATTATTTTTGGTAATGAAACCCCCACTCGGAGGTCCTCTACTCATTTCCGCGGAGTGACAAGATGACTTCCATTCACAGCCATCAGGCAATTATAGAACAAATAAAAAATCCAATTAGTTTACAAATTCGCGCAATTGAAAAATTATTTGAATGTGTTATTATTACATCATTTTAATAATAAATGTATTTCATGCTCAATTAGGCCTACTGCTTTCTTCTGTCCTATGTTTTAATTGTGAGCCTGAAATGCCGGAAAACAGCATTGTAACTTGAGAGAAAAGCAACGCCTGACACCCAAAAGCTATTATCTCTAAATGCGTTATTTTTCATGTTCTTTGGATTTCTTTAAACATCACCACAAACGTGTATTAGGAGATTTCTCCCAAATTAGCATATTGCTTACACATATTGCAAGAATTACTGTACGTGAGATGATTAGGGATGGGTCCTCGATACTTTCGATACCTCGATACTCTCGATACTTGCATGGTATCGGCATCGAACGATACTTCAGAAAACTCGCTCGATACTTTTTCGATACTTTTGTAATTCAGCAATTCTGCAATTAAGTGAGAATGCTAGTATTTTTTAACAAAAACTTGTAAGTGGACTTAAACAAAAAACTAATTTTAGTTTAAAAATAATTATAGGCTACTGATGATATTAAATTTTGTCTCTTTAAATATGCGGACTTAATTAATTTAGTTGGTATTACACAGTTCTCTCAAATTTTAATTTTTAATGTACCTATTTATTGAAACTGGAAATGTTGAAGGTATCGAGTATCGAAGTATCGAGTATCGAGGAAAAAATCATGTATCGGTATCGACTATCGAGAAAATCTGGTATCGACCCATCCCTAGAGATGATAATTATAATTTTTTTAAAAGTGACATTTTACATCAAAGAATAAGCTTAGTATGCCATATTTCGTTACGGGGTGAAATTTAGCCAACGAATATACCTGAAATCGGTGCCTGTACTATTCCATGATAAGAACCCTTTCCCTTTCCTGCCCTAATTTGTCTAATGTAGTGTGAACATACAGTAGTATTGAAAAGCTCACGAACCAAGGTTGGAGAACTAAGCCAGTAACGCATACTGCAAACTGTGCATATCAGCAGCACTTATTTTGCAATGCAGTGATCGGCTATCCATAAGTTTCACTTTTTATCTGTGCGTTTGTTACAGCTTTCCATGAAATAGCATGTATCTTCATTTTATCTTAATTATGCATTGTCTTTGTAGAGCATGATGAATAAAGAAAACAGCCTACTAGTATTGGTATGGAATAATAAAAATGATTATTCAATTATGTATGGCAGGGTTCTAGGCTGTAAAGCAGTAAAAGGTTCGGGTGCGTAAGGAACACGGAAATTAAAATTCAAAATATCTTGCTTAGCTATTTTTTTTTATCAAAATTATATCTGACAAATATTGGCTAGAGACAATTCAGATCATTCTGTATTCTTAGCAGAATTTCGTTGAAATGAAGAGTAAAGAGTTATAGGCCTACATGTTTCATATAATCTACTATTGATGGTATGGTAGAAAATTCTTTTAGGATAGCTGCCTTAAATTAAGGGTGCTAATTGAACACAGCCAAATCAAAACAATTCTAAAAACTATATTCTTTTAAGTAGAGATTTTTTAACCTAATTTTCAATATTCATATTTTTCTGCTTTCCTAGCGAGGTGGCCGAGATGGTTAACGTCTTGGACTCTCATTCGGGAGGTCCAAGATTCAAATCCCGTGGCCGGCCAATTTGACATGGATTTTTCATGGTTTTCTCAGGCGTAAAGACAAATTCCGAATTGGATATTTACAAACCATTAATTATCCTCGCCATTTCATCTTGTATCTTATCTATTTAAATTAATGTCAGTTGAAATTTACTCCATAAAAAACACCAATAATTGAAATAATTGACAATCAATAGTTCCATGGCCTACCCTATGGTAGACCTATAGACACATATTCCGAACTCCTGATATGTCCTTGCTGCTAAAAGGAGTATAAATACAGCTGAATTTTTAAAAAAATGTATAATTTTATAGTGGCCATGGTATTTTAAAGTGATCTCATTTATTATCGTTGAAGTTGAATGTATTTGATAACGTGAATCAACGAATGCCTACATAATGTTGATAGTCGTTACATAGTGGTAATAATGTTTTATAAAAAGAATTATTAGTACCCTCAATGGATTATTTGCTAGGTATAAAAATGTACTCTTTCATTATTTCCTATTTCACTAAGTAGCCATTCCACTTATAAAAATCATTGATTACAATTCATATAAAGATTATAATCTGTATTAAAGTGTCCCGAACACATTTATTTAAAAGTCTCTGGGACGAATAAAGTAAATAATTCCATTATATTAAAACTCATGTTAATTTAAACCTTAAAATTTGAGCCGTACGCTAACTTACCTTCGCAGTGCGCATGGAAATAACAGATTAACCTTTTCACTTCTACTAACGTACAAATTCGTATCCTCCAAAAAAAATTTATAATATAAAAAATATAATATTAATAGAGTAATGCTTTACGTTTATACATAAACATAATTTATGAGGATTTTTATCATTTTATAACGACTTACATTCATGGATACAATTAGTTCTGTCGAAAATGTCCTAGCCGATTCATAACTTATAGCCCACTGATGGTTTCACTTGATGGCATATTTACATGAAAGTTCAGCTCCGTGAAAGACAATTTTGATAATATATTGTAGTATGCAAGTTAACTGCTAACGGCAGGAAGGCAACAAGTACACAAATCCTGATTTTACAGGAATGACCAAAAAAACTGTTTTGACATGTTATTTTCAAACTCAGGTTCTTCAAAGCAAAATTCAAACTGTTGCCATAACTATAAATATGATGACTGACGCTCCCTTTCAGCAGTAAACGGCGTGTCTACCCATTTAGAACTGATCTGTGCTGAAAAATGAATTTTGAGAACTAGTTGCCTTTCTGCAGTCAGCAGTTCAAGTAGTATTCGCCACATTGTAGGAGATTCATTACAATCTTAGCTCGAATATCAAGAGTTTCTCATTATCATAATAGATTTTAAAATTTTTTAGTGTCATGGTTCCTTTCTCATGCACATATTTTCTTAAAATGCTAGTATTATTCTATTTTCAAATTAAGTACTGCTGTGATTATATATGTATAAGAAGCCCAACAAATTCCAGGCTGAATCATATCGTTCGAGAATAATTAATGTTGGACATTCACAAGCCACTTATATTTGTATTACATATTAATTGTCAATATACAGTTGAGAATTCTGCTGCTCTACAATTATGCTTGTCCTCTGCAAATAAGCGCGGAGCCATACAATTTAATTTAGTTTGAATTTCAGTGTGTAATTGGATGATATATGACCAACTCGTATGCTCTTCATACAATATCTGTCGTCCAGTTGGGTGAGCAGGCTTCGATTTCCTGTAACATCTGACACCTCTTTCCAGTGAAATAACATACTAGTGGCTAATTAACAACACCTGTTGCAAATGTCTTACACTACCCAGTAGTTTCAAGTTTTGCCTAACTGTAAGTACAGCTATATAACTTGTTACATTATTTTGAATCACAGAGAAATTCTTGGTCTCATTAGAACGGAAATGAACCATTGAAGCTATTCCTGAAAGTTCAGCAAAGCTCCGCTTTACTGTTGTCAGTATTAAAAGCATTGCTCTCTTCCATTCGATCATTTCCATAAGTTACTCGATTAGAGTTCTGCTGCTACTGTAATTAGCATAAATTTCTATGTTGATCTAGATGGTGTAGTTAGTTGTGTGCACAGAACCCGAAAATTCGAGAGTCGCGGTTTCAAGTCCTGACAAGAACCAGACATTTTATGATAAAATATTATGATTTCCAGTACTTGTTCTTTGGAAGGGATCTATTTCTTTAAATAAGTTTAATCCTGAAAGAAGATAGCATATTTGCACTCATGACTGAATTAATTATGCAGTCCTGTTTTGTGTGAGGTAAAAGCTTGACGGATCCTTTAAGATGAAATTACATCGTAATTAGTTGCAATCATACTCGTATCTAAATCTTCATACCACCAGTTAGTTCTCTGAATGGGACAGAGCAAATGATCGCACAGGGGTTTTCGAGATTATCTCATTCGATACAGGTATTTTTTTTTTCTGTTTCTCTACATCCTGTTTCTTTTTATACTGTAGCCTACTTACCTTACAATCTATTACATAAAAGCGAATTACATAAAATTTAATAATTAACGCCATAAGTCTTTCTGAGATAGTACAATTAATGATGATGATGATGATAATGATAATAATAAAAATAAAAAAGTAAAGTGTTCCCTATTACAGGCCATGGAGGCCCAGAGGGTTCCAGGAGGTTGAGGCTCCCAGATTTTTAGACATTCGGCACATGAAGGTGGTAAGGTTGTCAGCCTTACGCACCGGCCGCCTTTACCCCCAGGATTGCTCCTAATACTCATTTCTGTTAGAGGCTGAGTCGACCCCAGGGCCATAGTGCCACCAGAAGGATTAGGCCAATTGAAAAACTCCAACGACCTCATCGGGAATCGAACCCGCGACCTGCCGGTTTGTAGCGCAGCGCCTCAACCACTACGCTACGGCGTACCCCAATGATGATGATAATAATTATAATTATAATAAAATCGATCATATCATTTTAACAATTAATAGTTCTTATATAAAAATCATTCCGCTTGTAAGATTTTGTTATAGATTATATATTAGGCTGTTCAGGGGTGAAATTTACTTGAGATTATAAAATTACTCTTGTGTGTGGTAGCATTGTTGGCCATCTACCAGGATTGCATGAACATTCAACATGTTGTCCAAATAATGTATCTAAGAATCACATTCAAATCCCATACCTATAAATCAGAGCTTTTTCTGCGCTAAATCCAATTATAAACTGAAGCGAGTGATGAATTCTAATATGCTCCTACTTTCTCCGAACATCCAATATTCTTTGTATTGAATGTTCATGATTCTATGGAATAATAAAGCTAAGTTATTTTAGCTTAAACCAGAGTGTCCCTCGTCTCCTAAAGGTATAATCCATAGCATTCTCTAACGCAAGCTATGGGAAGATCAATGAAAAGCGGAGATAAAATATGACAATTGTGAGTAGTAGGCCTAACTTAAAATCAAAATAACATTCCTGAAAGCATTGTGATTAATATTAAACGAATGTCCAAATTAACCAACTGAATTCTCTGTCTCTCTTTTTCAAGGCTCAGTTGTGTCTTTGTGCCGTTACAGTGGTCATATTTCGTGCCTAACGGCGAATACTTTTGTAAGTCGTGGAATTTGGTTCTCACCGGATATACGGGAAGTAATTTGACGGCCATTAACCTTAAGAGTCTCGATTAAGGCTTCACTTTTTTATTTCTCTGAAAAACACAGAACAGTATTTAGTGTTGTGTCGAATCTTCTTTATACCAATAGTGGCATAAAATTTGACATTGATCTCAATCCTCTTTATACTGTTCTTTAAGAGCTTAATAATAGTGTTAACTACGATATATGTAATGTATATTCAGTTAGTACTTGCACTTTATTGTTAATTACGCCTAATTAATTTAACCAACTTATACAATATACAAGTTATCATTTACATAATGGCAAATATAATTCTCAATATGAAAGCCCCCCTCGATGTGCTAAGCTACAAACAAATGTTAATAAAATATGAACTAAAATCCAAAACAATTTCACATAAAGTACGACTTTTATAAAGCTGCAATCAGGAGGCCATACTTTTTCTATGCCATTAAGCTTATTGAAATCTAGCCTTCTTAAGTGGTTACACCTTTCTGAAGAAACACTATTTCACTACATTATGTCGTGTACATTTAATTTTGTGTAAGCTTTTTGGATAACTGATGACAGGTTTGTGTAGGGTGTAAAATTGAGGGGTGTTCAAGTCGAACCAGAACTGAAATGCTGAATTCCTTATTGGGTAAAAAACTTAAGATTTCTGGTGCTGTAGGGTGATATGACGGTATGTACAGGTAGGGGGAAAAAAGCGGGCCGACTCGTGTAGCTGATTTCAGAGCCTTGTGATTCGTAAATAAATGTAAGAGATGTAACGGAAACGTTTGTTTTCTCAAGCAATGCTAATTAAGTGAAATTATTTCTCAATTTAAGCAATTTATCGGCTGTAGAACAAATTTCCAAACATTCCCTGCTATCCTGTGAATACCGCTAGGCATGCGCAGTGGCTCATATTGGCAACTTAGATATTTTAGTCGGTCCGATTTTTTTCTCTACCTGTACAGTTGGCCTGCCGTTAATGTAATTCTTCTTAATTTTTTTTTTTAATTATTGAAGAGCTACTAGTTTTCATGTCTTCAAGAGGTGAAACACCGAAATTCATAAAAGAACACTGATTCTGTAGACATCTGTACAAAATTAGTATTTAAGAAAGCCATAGACAGTTAACAAGAAGATAATAACGGGTATATAAAATTACTCTCATTTTGTAATGTTGGCTGCTCTCTTCAGAGGCGTTTTCTTGTTGAATGTTATTTATTATTCATTAATTTCCGTTCATAACCGTGCCAATTCATGTTAACCTATAACACTGTTAACACATGTTAACCTATAACCTATAAACCACTTGACTTGTATACGTCAACAAGTTGATGATAAACATTTAACATATGTTATCTGCAATATGTTGGTGTTAAATGTTAAGTAGTGGAGACCCGGCTTAAGTGTTAGGGCAATACATGAACTTTAACCTGGGTTTATCCCAACAAGGGAGCGGTAAATAATGTAATTGCAGTAATGCATTGTTACGTAAGTGATCCGAGTTACCGCCGAACTACGGAACGGTTTTGCATTCGAATCTAAATGCGTCATCGAATCTAATGCGCAGCCCCAATTTTCAATGCTGCAAATGGACAAATAAGTGAGCATTATAAGTAAATACGGTACCGATTTTACTCATTTCACATTTCAAAATAGGCTACTTCATTAGTAGTATTCGTAACTTTAGACACGTGCAAAGAAAGAAAGAAAGAAAAAAGAAAGAAAGAAAGAAACAAACAAACAAACAAACAAACATCAAACATGCGATTATTCGTATTGGACTTCTTAATGAGACACATTCTACCAGCTGAACATTCACCCATACAACATGGTCTATCTTAAGCTTGCCCGATATTCTCCAGTTGTCGCAGATCTGTACGATTGTTCCTCATTAAAGGCTACTGTTAACGCTGTAAAAATACATTTATCCATAAATTGTCTCTAAATCTCTACTTTGTACAGAATCCTGTGTAAGGCTATTGCTTTACAACCCGAAGTAAGGTTTTTATGCTTTCTACTGTAAATTTCCAACATCTTTTTAATCGTGCTACCATAGTCCATACATTTTCAATATCTCTTTGCAAAGCAAAACATCGGCGACCATTCATATAGGAAGATCAATAGGGGTTCACATTCCCATCTCTATTCCGTTTTCATGTTTCGAACCATCGGTTGACTGAAACAGTTACTCCCATGTCCGGGGTGGTATCGAAAGTTTGAACATCATCCAATCTTTTCTTAAACATTGAATGTTAGTGCGCTTTTATAATTGATGTGTTTGTATACTCAGAGTACTAACTGTTACCTACTAAAAGTTTTGAGTGGAACTATTGGGAGAGGAAAATGGGTTATTCTTTTCGCTCCTGCATCGCGATATCGAGTTTTTACTAGAATAAGTAGACTACTTTGAGGTTTTCATAGTAAATAAAAAATCAAAGATTTATATTAATTCTGTTTGTGTGTGTTTAAATTATAACTTTGTAGTCGTCTGTTTAAGTTATATATGTGTATGTGTGCCTAAGAGAAGTTTGAGACAAAGAAAAATTCGTATTATTAAATTTAAAGGAATTCTAAGTAGATAGTGTGCTATTTTACATATGTAAATATCAATAGTATCACTTTTTTATTTTTTGGTTATTTTATTATTTTTGTTTTCATTACGTAACTTTGTAACTAAGGTGTGTTGTGCCCTTCTAGTATTGTAACAAACATTCACATGGACATTTATGGATTAAATGATACATTACAGTATTTAAGAAAGGACTATAATAAATATGTTACTTATTTATATTAAAAATAAAATTCAGACATAATGCGTGCCTATTCAATAAAATACTAAACTATTATCTGTAAACTTTGTCCTGGCATCAACATTTTGTAAGTACTTTATTCCTCTCTTTCCTATTGTCGAATGTTCGCTTTAGACAAAATGCATCCGGTCTTCTTACCTATTTACCTAACGTTAAAAGCGGTACAACTTTCTTTCAATATCTGGATTGCGACACTATTTCAAAACTCAATGTAGAGACGCGAGGTATATACTATATAATGTTTGATAATGTTTTAAATATAGCACTGTACAGTGCGCCAAAATACCCAGTACTAAATTTAATTTTCCATCTGGTGGGAAGGAATTACGAAGAGAAAGGTAATGTTAGGCTATGAGTTTCACTTTGGGTCCAGTTCTCGACATGTATGGAGTGAATCGAAGTAAAGAATTAAGTTTAATTAAGATCACATTTACTTCTCCTATTTGTATTTTATTTTGAATTCGGAAGTTTCACATATTTTTTATTTATTTTTATTTCCACGCGTTCTCTGTGCTAAAATGACAACATCTTTGAAAACATCGATGTTGCATCCGTACTTTTCCAATATCTCTTTCAGTATTTGCAACATGTCATACATGGGGAGATCAATACAAGACTTAATCTGAGCCAGAGCGGGTTTTTTACCACCACTCTCATGTATCAATGTAATGGACTGACTGTCGTAATTACACATATACCGACTAATTCTAATGGCCCCAGTCGTAGCGTGGTAAAGCAACCGTTAAATAAGGCTGAATGTAACTCGAGAAGGGCTTGAAAAAATTCCCTTGGCTGCTATAAATGTTTCCAGGCAACATGCGATTTTTACTTATATAAACCTACTGGTGATCTCTAGAGAATTTATGTAGTGATGGAACAATTTCTTCACGGCATGTTTTTTGTATCTAGATGTAATAACATTTTCTCTTATTTCATCTGAAAACTTGAACAGGAATTAGGTCTCGCTTGAAAGGAAGATGCAAAATTTGTTAAAAAAATCTTTAGATTCCTTTGTTCCATAGATAATAATTACTCATATCTTTCGCAGACGCTTTTTCATTACCAACGATTATGCATTTATGAACCCTTGTAGATAGTTGAAAGCAAGGTAGCTGTGAATTCAGGGCAATTATCTGGTACCGTATCTCGAACTCAGTGTAACTCGATAGGTAGAGCATCGGCACGCACAGTCGAAAAAATTCCAGTGCCCGAGAAGGAACATTCGAAATGGATAATCGTGAATCGGAACATAGACCTAATGCATTGTAGCGCCACATTATATTCTTTCTATTCTGTGATAGCACGTGCTTATTTACCCCTGAGAGCAAAATTTACCTTTTCACTGCTACTGACGTATCAATTCATCACCTCAAAAATGTTAAAAAGAAGATAGGTCTATATAAATTCAGTATGTACAATGTGTGTTTTTTTTTTTTTAATTTATGTTTTGTGTTACTGATTATTATTTAAGGAAATCAACTTTTCCACTGAAATTTTCTTGACTTATTTCAAACTTAGAGTTAACTGTTGACTTCGCATGATGATTGCTCATATTTAGGCTTCGAATGTTCATACAAGGAACGGTTGGATTCACGAAGCATTTCCTATAGGAAGAGGTGGGGGATTGCATCACGCGATGATAAGAGTTCGCTCAGGTATAAACAGGTAGGCATATACAGTGGACACATCTATTTAGCTTTCGTAACGATGGTTGATCAAATAAATTATGTCAGATTTATGTAAATAAATTGTCCTTTTATCACTTCCGTGTAACCCACACTAGATGCTTTCGAGGAGCACTCTGCTTATACTGTGGAGTGACTGTCCATACACAGTACATGTCACACTAAACTTGAGTCTTCAATTCCTGTATAAACGCTCGAAACCTAGACCTTTGAAACGACGAGTTTGATACTTTAGACCTGAATTGAAAATTACTTTCCAATGAATGAATTGCTTGGGAATAATGTCAATTTGTTTCTGTTCAGAAAGATACGTTATTGTAATGAATACTGTGGTTTTAATTGTCTTATTATGAAATTCATAATTAAATTATCATATTTATTTTATTGCATAATTTATAATTGCAATTATTGCGAACCAGTGGGGCTTTCTCTACTATACGGCCTCAGAGAAAATCCAGTTGTAATTTATTTTGTGCTACATATTTACGTTTCTGGTTTTTCGGCTTTGTTACAAATTATTATAAAAGCAAAATGTTAAGTGGGAGAAATTACAACATTTGAAGCAGTAAATTAACTTTGCACCTCTAGAGACGGGTTGATTGTTTGGTTTCCATCAGCTGTGCATTGTTCTGTTGGATTGTCAGGCTAATGCGTAGGAATCCCCGGAACACTCGCACGCTCACGCATATGCGAATGCGCATGTGGACAAGCACGCATGCAATTGCGATTCCCACAAGTTGCTTTTGGGAAACTGAACCAAACATAGTATTCCCCAGTTATCCCGTATGGCACTGGGATGAAGTGGGGGAGAAAGATTTTTTTTTAAATAAACACAAACATCCCTCCCTCCCTGTTTTGTCAACACGGTTCGCTTGTCCAATTGGCCATGTTTATTTGTTATCAGAAAAGGGTCTGTCACCATCGTGACAATCCGACTGTTATGTTGGGACCAGGCAGAGATAGTGTAGGATGGCAAGTCAATTGCTTCACTCCATCAAGCTAGACATAGATTTATATTTTATCAAACATGTGTGAAAATGTACATTTACAGTACGTTAAAGAACCTCATATCCTGAAAGAGAATGTCTATGGGAGATATTACTGCCTATTTCAATTCGATTTTTTACAGTCTTGGGCAGTCGACGGAATGTCGTCATCACCCGTAATTATTGTTTGTTATTTAACGACGGTTGTATACTGCTACTCAGGCCTGTAACCATCGCGGATGTGCAATAATTTTGCCTAGCAAAAGTTATTTTATTTTCAGGGAAATTTACAGAGGTGGGTCTGTCACATTTGTGTGTACAAACTTGGAAACTGAAAGTCAGTGTCTTATGCCGGGTCCTCCTAGGCCATCAGTTGTGTGACCTTACATTAGATCTATGATGTTTTATAGTGACACGTTAACTTTGGACACACAGAGGTATTAAAATACTGCATTTCAAATACCGTATCGATGTAGCCTATTTTCCTTTTGCATTTCGAACCCGCGTCGTTGAGGTCAGTTGACAGGATCATGGTTCTCATGGGTGAACATTTTTTTAATGACTCTGCCCTATTAAAATGTATTAACGATGCCTTATTTTTATATTTTTTTATATTTTAAGTTAAATTGAAAGTAATATGGCTGGTGATGGTTTATTTTCATGCCAAGCAGCAGTGCACAATTGTCATTAAATATTCATTGAACCAATCAAGCAGCTCCCTTATATATATATATATATATATATATAACACACAGAAGGACTGCAATTAGAAGTTTATTTTAATTACCAAATTAATTTAAGTGTTTACAATTTGTAATTACAGTTAACAATTTTTACAAACTATTATTTTTCCACTTAGGCACCACGCGAATGCTAGGTATTTTAGAAACTGTATTCAACATAATGAACGACCCACAGAAAACAATATTATTGTTATTTACGTAGGCGAATGTAATTCATCTTGTCAGTTTGAAAACACAAAAGCACTTTTCCCATGAGTAGGCGAATTTATTGAAGTGAATCGGCCCACTGACCGCAATGTAAAACCGCAACTGCAAAGTGCTGAAAACAAAAGTATGTAAACAACGCACTGACAGAATTATCTAATGGCGAAACTTCCTTCTGTTTTACATACTAGAGTTTTATATTACACTAGGCCTATACAGTTAATTATTAGGTAATTATTAGGGACGTATACGATTTGGCTTTGGATCCTCGGGTTGAATTTCCGATTAACGTAGTAATTCACTAACTTACATGAAACTCGTTGCTTAAGTTATACATATGTAATAAAGCGAAATGGAATTGAAAATTGTTGTAGTATAATTCTCACCTTACACTGAAATGAAGAAAGTTTTATTATTATAGCTCATTAACAAATAGAATCATCAACCTCTAAAAAAATCTGGCGGAATAAAACATCTCCACCACACTGATTGAGTAGACAACTATAGTCTGTATGTGTAGAATTTTCAGCATTAAAATATATTTGGAGGTCCCATGAGTTATGTAAATAATATTTTCGCAAACGCGGGCGAAGAATAAATATACATTTAGGATAATCGTTTGAGGATGGGCAGGACACTTGACATGAATTCTATACGCGAGTTTCTCATGTTTGTTTCCTAACTATTTAACGAGATTATGATACTTGTTGTAGCATATACTTTATTTATTTATCAGCATGAGTTTTAAATAATGATAATGCGTTCACTTTGAAAAATGAGCCATGCTACACTCATTTATCATACATTTTTCTCTATAAAGATCAGTTTACCTACCTATTGACAAGTACCCGTACTTTACTTAATGTTTAAAAGAAATGGTACATATGCCATTTGTATTTCATACGCTAGAGACAAACATTCGTGAGAACCTGAATCATTACACCGTTAGCGACTTTATTTGCGTAGATATTTCACCCGATCGCTCGGGACTTAGTGCTATGGCCGCACGATTGTCAATATTATTAAAGTCTCTGTATAGTACTGTCAATTATGTGAAATGCTATTCAATCATAACTGTATTGCCCGCCTCATCGTTCAAAGTTAGTTTATCTCTGAGCGTGTACCAGTGAATAGTCACTTCGTCACTGTCAATTATTTATATGTAGCATATTCACTTAAATAAAGAGTATGCATTATGAATCGACAATTACAAGACTAGCAATATGTGTTTTCAATTAACGACATGAGTGCTATTATGTATATATCCATCTCTCTTCACTGTAATATATGTGGTGCTTTGAGAAGATCATTCCATTTCAGTGCAGCCTGGCCTGGCCTGGCCTGGTCTTATTTAGCATCGGTGATGGTAGTACGAATTGCAAATTTAACAGATGGCAGAAACTTAAAAGGGGAGGCAGTTGTATGGAATGAATATTTATACTGAATAAGCGATGCTCCTGAACACTAAATTATTTCTGGATTGGTTCTTTTTTCTTGTATAATGGAATTTATAATCCAGAAACTGGGTACGCTCTTTTAATAATACATAGCAATAATAATGATAATAATTCTGAAAGAGGTGTGTACATAAAAAGATATGATATGAAATCTATTTAACAGAATATAATTTCCTTTAGACATGAATAGCCTATGTAGTGTTCTCTAGAGGAACATTTTCATCTCTAAAATATAACACATCAGTGAGAAGAGACCGAGAATCTGTTATTAACTAAAGGCCATCGAAAGTTTGGTAAACTTAAAACCTGTAATTAAATAAACATAGATCGGAATCTTTCCGATGTAATGCGCAGTGTTTTATGTTGGTAAGGGAATACATAATCCGTTCCTTCAGACCCATTTCCCACTCCTACTCTTATCTTTTTTTTGCATTAGAGAATACACATCAGATTTTAACCCTCCACTTAATTTTTATCTTATTCCCCTACCTCCTTCGCTCTCGCACCTGGAACCGACTTGTGTTCATAGGTTAATGTTTGAGTGCCAATCTTTCGACAGCAAACCAATACGACTCGGACTCATCCAGAGGCTGGTGTGGACATTCGTTGTGAGGCACGCCTTCTAGCCACTTAAATTAAATGTTTGCATACTCCATCCCATTTCGCCACTCGTCTAGGCCTAAGCGTTGATAATAGGCTAATGTGCTAGTTCGGAATTGACTTCAAACAAGAAAGAGAATTGGCAGGGCTGGTGTGAAACACAGATGATAAGAAGATGCAATGCCAACTTTAAGTAAAACACTAGAAGAAATCAGCAAGTTTTCATGACCTCGACTGTACATCATGGAAACTAGGCCTACATATTTTTCTCAAAGTAAGGCCATTATACCGTGAGATGTTGTACTGAGATGTAGTATATGGACACATCATTTGGTAGCATTGTATGTATGGTTATACGAATAGAGGCAATGGATAGTTCTGTGCCGTCCGCCATGCAGAATGGATGTGACAAGATATTAATACCATTCCTACGTCAGAATAATCACTATCCAAGGAAGAAACGCCAGATAATGCCACAAGGAGCTGATGGAAGCTTTGAGAATAATATCCATCTGCACATGTGTGCTTTCATGATTGTAACTACCGCAATACATTGGAGTGGCACGATGCAGTCGAGCAGGGGTGGTTATGGGTGTCTGCTTCCTTCACTATCTTACATCTTGTACCCTTAATCTGCATTATACGTACATTTCTTACCTTACAAGTACATTTCTATATTTCAACATTTTTAAATGGTCCCACAATTTCAAAAGAAGAAAAAAAAATAGTTGTCATGACTTAGACTATGTCCCAACCCTAGTTTTTAAAGTGATAAAGAATATGATTGTTGCTTCTTGTCTATTTCTGTAAATCAATATACATTGTCCCTAAATTAACTGTATTCAATAATATTAATGTATCATTTACATGTGACTCCTCATAGTTCTTATAGTAAATAGAAAACTATTTCGTTAGATTTACTAACGCCGTTATTGAATATAGAGAATAACTATAGACTATGAATGCATGTAAATAGAGTAAATTTTGTTAATGATTCTTAAATATTGGATACACTAATGAATATAGGTAGATAAATATATAAATTACAGTAGAAATTCGTTAAAAGTGCTGCGAACCATGGTAAAGAATCGCATTACGTAACATGAAAACTGGATTTCACAACTTCTAATACGCTAACTTACTTTACCCTAAAAGCTTCAATATTTGTCGCATCATATTATAGACATCAAATTGGTATATTTGTTTGGCATTTTCACACGACAGCTATTTTATAACATTACACTCACTTATAAATGACGTGACATTAAGTAATTTTGAAAACTTTTCGCACATCCATCCAACCAGCTCTTTAAAATCCACTGCTGTTGATGGAGTAGAAACAGAAAGAACTGACTAAAGTTAGGGGTGCTATACAAACGCGTTCTGGCAAAAGTAAGCTCTCAAAACCAATCAGAGCTCAATGAAGCACAAAATTCGCAACCGTGTTCCAATTTCGCAAACCTAACAATGGAGAGAGATAGAGCTAGATAGTGAAAGAGAGGCAAGTAGGGAGAGAGAGATAGAGAGAGATTACTTTTGTAAAGTTTAAAGATCTACGTTGTATAGCAGATTCAACAAAACTTTAGCATCCGAATTTTAATCATTCTCCTGGAAATAGCGTCTGTTGCCTTTTTTTTTCTCTTCCGATTTCCTATTATAGAATAAGTTTATTCCATTGTGTATCCAATATGTCTGGAAATTGGATGCAATTGGAAATAGAAAACATTAAACTTTTAAGTTCGTATATACAGTAACTATTCATCCTTTGGTTATATAAGAACTATTCATAAGTTTAAAATGTTAGAAATTTATCAGAATTGTTCCACTTTTGCATTTTTTTTACAGGAAAGATATTTATTGTGAACGTAAAACCCTTTTTCTAAAAGAATTGCAAAGCAGTGGTCCACAATAAAATTTCTGAGGTATTACTTTTTATGCTCAATAGGGGCACTGCGTTCAATGATAGTGCATATAACATATACAGAAGACTGCACCGCGAAATCACTTTGATTGACACATCTGCTGCAGACAAGGATGTCAGGACAATTAGCAAATAGGATTGTGTTAAATTTACAACACATATGCATTAGAAAGGGACATGCATTATTGCATATATTAATTGCGCTCTACACTAGATAGTCTAGATAATACTCTAGTAATTAAGTACGGCTTGCGTTTGTGACTTTAAATTAAATTATATTTATTGTCCCTGTACATAAGTGAACAATAAAGGACCAGATTCGCATTAACTACGCTACAAAGTATTTACTGAGATTTCAAAGCTTTGGCCGTGTCTCAACCTGTTTAAACAAAACTACTCTACTACCATTTTGTATTGTAAAATATTACATCCATATTAAAGATACAAAATATTTCAACCAACATTGCATGTGGCTTATTAACCCAACTCTTCAATAATTCTTTTTGACTTCACTTAATTCAGCACAATAATAAAATAATATCTATGTAGAAGTTAAATGTCTGTATTCTTACATTACACTCTCCATGTGAAAACTCCAATCAAAGGAGAAAAACAGTTAAACATCCAGTCTGTAGCCCATATTTTTTACTTCCTCTACACTTATCACAGATGATCTACTATAAGATATAAGATATATATATATATATATATATATAATATATACTAAGTATAAGTAAGTATAGACCCCGATATTATTAGTATTAACTTTGTTACCGGAGGCATAGCCCTACTCAATATAGAAAAAAAATTAAATTAATTACCCAATTATTGACATATATTCCTATAGTAAGCTTCCAGCGATATTTGTGATAGTTCTTTATGATTTCTGTTTAACCTTTCATCCACATAGCATTTAATGGTTGATACATATACATTAAACAAATAGTTTGCCATCCACTGTTTTAAAATAACCTAAGAACCCATAACTTATGATAGATAGCATGACTTATAGTGGAGAAAAGCGGCTCGTATTTTTTCTTCATCATCTGCCATTTGAACCCATTGTCGTACCACCAAATCTGTTCTTCCATAACTACCAAACTAACATTTGTTGGTTTAACCTGACCCAGTTCAAGATCAATAAACTAGCCTTAAACTCAGATGAATTTTGTATACATATATAATACATATATAAATTTGTATACATATATACACACACAGACATGTGTTTGTGTAATTTGGACAATATTACGTCTGTAGATTTACGGCATATAATAGAACTCCTTCGAGATAAAATTCCTGCACACCTGCGACGGTTATACTCCAAAGTAGCAGGACAAAACAGTCTCTACACAACCATAACAAAGCCATAACTATTAGTGTCGTGGGAAGAATACGAAATTCCCAGTGAAGGAGACTACAGGAATGATGATATACATAACAATAACAAATTGTAAAATTAAATTATTCGTTTTATTTCTTAGAATAAGTGTATGATTTAAAGTTGTTGAATTAATAATGCGAAAAACGTGTGAGAGATGGGTTTAAAATCTCTCTTGCTCAAATTGAACCCTCTCGGGACTGTACAGAGTGCTAGGGGAAAGGATTTGAGAGAGTTACACCCAACAACCCACAGCCTATACAGGAGCGTTTCGGTAATTTGTTCCCGGCAATGCATCTCTCGGGTATTCGGTTTATTATATGGATATATGTGGGCATTATACTGTACTCAAAAGACCATGCAACATCACTAGATGAGAACGGGTGGCTGTCTGGGGGTAAAGCGGGCAAAGTAATTCACGTGCCCTAAATGATATTTCATGTAAAATAACACACACCTATGGCTCTAACTATCTGCTGCAGAAATATAATAAAAAGGGATATAATCGTATCTCATCTCACACACATTACACAAACGCGATATAATAAAAAGAAATCGAAAAACGCTCTATTTACATCGTTTGTGTAAATTAAGTAGGCTTTATC
Organism: Ectobius pallidus; assembly: GCA_964059195.1. Lineage (NCBI taxonomy): Eukaryota > Metazoa > Arthropoda > Insecta > Blattodea > Ectobiidae > Ectobius > Ectobius pallidus. Next base: position 161,448,502 of record CAXKWD010000001.1, on the reverse strand, counting down.
TCGAATCGGAACTCGAAGGTTTGAATTTATTTTTGCATCCAAACCAACCTCTAGAACACATATACGATAGCGTTATTGCAAATATCCATGAAGAATTATCATCGAACGTGTAATATATATTCGGAGATTCGCCCCACTAACAAAAAAAGTTTCCAATAGTAGAATCCTTTTCATAATCATTGTGGATATAGGGATGGGATTTGCTTGTGGTCTAGTTACAAAAGTGAATAAAATAAATTTATATGTATGCGGTAGGGGGTTTGTGATACTGATTTTCGGGGAAATCGATGAGTGCGGGTGGAGGAAAACGCATCTGATTCACGTCGCCCTCCTCCTCTCCTACCCCTTCCCCAAGGTCCCAACTGCCTGGACGCATTCCCAGGGGCAGCCATTCCAGTATTTTCCACCACCGTGCTTAACTACTTCGTTGGTAAATACGATTATATTGGCAGTAACATCCAGGATCTTACAGCAATAACATGCTCTCTGCTAAGCCATTTACTCTTCGTAACATTGAAGTTGGCTGCTTTCAAGCATGTTCGGAACTATGTTTATGTACTTCATTATTATTTACTAACATTTTAGCGTTATTTACGTCACTAATTTCATAAATTTTAGTGAGAAATTAAATTGACGGTAGATACATATGCATTAATGAACCACTGATTATTATCTCTGTTGGACATTACTTGTGAAATTAGTGCACGGTCACAAAAATCACTAATTAGTGTGCCTCACAGTACTGCAAATGACATAAGTTGTCTGTCGGTGAAGTAGACCATTAAGGGCATTCAGTCGTAGGAGAGAGGTTCCATCTGGCGCTGTGAAGTGAATTCTGGCTTAACTCAGTTGGTAGAGCATTGGCACGGATAGCCAAAGGTCCTGGGTTATAATCCCAGTCTAACAGGAAATTTTCTCTTATAATATTCAAATGTAAGCTACTTTGTGGATAAAAGGATTCGTGGTCACATCAAAATTGTCCTTATCACTTATCTTAATTAAATTATAGGGATGTGCTTAATTACTTAAGTAAATTCAATGCATACTGATATTATAATTTCTTACACTAATACTCTCTAATTTTTTAAGAAACTGTCTGCCCATGAATTCAAGTACGATTCAAGCTCATCAAAATCTTCCTCGAGTCTAGACCCTATAAGGGTATTATCTTGAAATCCAAGTGATCAGCCGCTATTTATTGTAATAGCCATTAGTTTATAGTTTCTATTGTGTGCAGCGACTATCCGATAACTGCCGCTCGTGGCTATAAAATCATTTTATACTATATGATTTCACCATGCTATTACTAGCTATAGGTACCAGTCACTTCAACAGCTTCAGTAATCGTCTGCCCACAGAAATGGAGTCTTTTAGATATATTCTAGGAGTCCGGCTATCCCTGTGATCGTTCGTGAAACGGCTGATGGTCACGAAAATATGGAGACGTAATTAGGATCTAGGTCTATAAGAGTAAGGAGAAGAGGAATATGATGGAATAGTGCAGTCTCCATTCTGTTACTATCTCGCTCCTAGTCATATGTGTGAAGTCGAGTGTTTGTCAAATGACCGGGAATAATCCTTCACCACTAGCCTGAACAGCGTCAATACTGTAACGAACAGAGACCTTTTCTGTTAATATATGCTCGGTTATGTATACGTATTAAAAATATCTGTATGTATGTGATTAATGAACATTTATATGATTTGTAATCTTAAAAGAGAACATTTATATTCAATTCCCGATTAATTCATTTGATTTATCAACTGCCATTTCACTAAAAATTGCTCGCTAAAATATGTGAAAGGGTTTTCGGCAAGGTAAATTTAGAATTAAATATTTGAAAGAGTTTTCGGCAAGCTAAATTTAGAATTAAGTTGTTAGTGCAGTGAGCAAAATTTAGAATTAAATAGTTAGTGCAGTGAGAATCACAGTTCTATATTTATTTTTCTCTTCTGTCCAAACAGTAGTTAACATTTTTAACAGCATCTCTAAATTAACATGCCCCTAGATTGCCCCTAGATTTATTATTATTATCTAACATATTTCATTTTTTGCTGTTATGTTACCATAAGCTATAGGCCTATTATGAAAGAGAATACTGATATTGACAAAACACCAAAATTACTTATAAATCGATTGTTAAAATTAAAAACTTTTCCAACTGTAGTACCGTATTTTGCAATGTGTAGACTGCGTATAAACGCTACCAGAAGATATTTGTTGACTTCTTCGTCAACGAGAAATATGTTGACGCTTATACTGTATTAGAGGAAGTGCACATACAACGGAACCTTGTAAAACCCACCGTTTCTGTCTCTCATTCTCTCTCTTATTCTTTCTCTCTCTCTCTCTCTCTCTCTCTCTCTCTCTCATTCTTTCTCTCTCTTTCATTTTTTCTCTCTCTCATTCTTTCTCTCATTCTCTCTCATTTATTTTTCTAACTTTCTGTGCATAGTCTTCGTTTGAAAAAGAAACGTTATAATGCACTATTTAAGTATGTCCTAGCAAATGTGATATAGGCCTACTGAGTGCAAGTTGCATTCCAGTTACGCATTTTGCAAACGAATGTCGTATGAAAAGTATAATTGAGAGAGAGAAATTATGCAAACGTAGTGATTTTAACTTAGAGCAAGGTTTATTAATTCATTAATAATTTCTTAGAATATGAACTAAAATCTTATCTCCGGAAGTAAAGTGCCTCCCGATAATAGATGCAATGTTGCTATTTCCGAATATTTTACACCACATTTGTAATAGATTTTTCAGCTGCAATTAGATTAAAACTGTTCTACAAAGTGCATATACGCGTATCTTATGATTAAAACAGATTCTCTCTAAGCAATGTGTTGCCAATCTTTCTTCGTACAGTTCCTATGATGCTTAAAAGTTGAAACGTCTGACATAGACATAGTCTATGAAAGAAATTATCATAAATTGGAGATTTGCATAGTACTGTAGTTTTTACTAAATATCAGACACACCGCTTAAACAAATTTCCTGATAGGTTTAGGTAAAGACGTTACTAATTAGTAATTGTCTTGTGAAGATCTGTTCGGAATTCACGCCCTTAGGGGACACGAGTATAAACGCGTTAATGTAGGTATATTGATGGCGGAACAGGTAACCTAAGGTGACTGTCAATCGATATCGCATATCAAGTTACATAATTTCAGACTGCGTGACGTACATGAGTGTGAGAATTCTGTTAATAATATTCAAGTTGAGTAAAAGTTTTGAATTATTATTTCCCAGTGAGCACCAATATGGGTTGCGATGTTTTTAAAAAGTATAGCCTATCTTTCCTCAAGTTTAATTTATATCAACGTTATATTAATAGAATTTACAGTGGATCGAAATTATTTTCGTGTTTTACACGTCCCTGGTGAAGTGGAAGAAAAGACCTTACGATCTTAACTTCTCCAGGTTAAATAAACTATTATTATTATTATTATTATTATTATTATTATTATTATTATTATTATTATTTCCCCTCATAGTGATGTGAACTGGAGAAATAATATACATGTATCGCCCCTCTTTCACTACATACTTCAAAAGAAAATTCCGGTGGTTTTCATGGAACGCGAATACCGGCCTCACCCCTTTCAATCCCCGAATTGTTTAGGATAGGTATAAGCCTAAGACCTACAACTTACGAATTATTACAAAAAGCAAGACTAATTATCGCTTGAAGTTGAAGGTTGTGCTTTCAAGTTATTGACATTTACAGTAAAATCGGCTTTCCCTTAGAATATTGTATCAAACACCTCACTTTTCTTCCATAGCTAGTTAAAAGACTACGGTGCCATTTCCCTTATTATATGCTTTAATAATATTTTATTGTACCAGTGTAGACCTACAGGATTTTTATATACTGAATGAAAGCCCGCTGTTATGAGTTGAGGGTTTTATTCAGGATCTGGTTAGTATAACAAAACAGTAGTGAAATGGGATTTAGCTTAATAGATAAAAGTACTATGCACATTACTGATAGGTTTTTAGTCTTTTCTCTTTAAACATATTTACTAAATTTATCCTCAGTGGGATTCGAATCTGGTGGTCAGCATACAAAGCTGAACACCTGGGTTCGATTTCCCCCATGAACAAATGCTTGATTATGGATTATGATATGCAATTTAATCCATCTTATTTAATTGTTGTCGACTTGAGAGTGAACTTAAGATTTTCTAAAGCAAATAATAGGTAATGTTGATGCCCTTTACAATAATATTATTACTGTGGCTTTTATTGAAGTATTCGGATTTCAGCGCTGACTGTATTTCTCCTTAAAATTTGACCTTATATATGACGGCAAAGGAGCGTTTTCCGTTACGTTTGTGGTGAATCTATGATATATCTATGAGTTTTATGTTGAATCTTATTATCGATTACAGATTTCATTGGGCAAGAAAGTTGCACTGGCTTTGAGCTTTACTAAAAGATAACCAAAATACTGTACATTATTCAAAAGGTTATCTAGACCTTGAAGCTTTAATTCTCAGCTTAGTAATGCAAATTATGAAATCCGTGTAAACTAACAGTATTGTAAGAAATTGCATGGAGGGAGCCTTGAAAAAATGCAGATTTGAAATAGAAAAGGATATAGCTAAACTCCTGTACTGATCACAATACGAGTTTATCTCCCTTGTAAGAGACATTTATTTGTATAAAATGAGTAATCACTGCAAAATTTAAATTTAAATACGAAGACTTTTGGTTGAATAAAGAGAAACTAAAACATTTGAAACCCGATAAGCATTCACCTCTAACGTTCTTTCAATATATTTCTTTGCAGGGTCTTTATCAAAGCTCTATAATAATATTACCAGCATTCATGTCATAACGTGAACGATAACATGTTTAATTAAAAATGTGAGAGGAATGACGTTCCAACTGACATGGATCGAAGACCATTTTGCTGCAATATTAATGAGACGTCTATTAATATGGGTCAAACGAATAAAAGTGATCGCCATTTATTATGACATCAGTTGTCACTATAGACATTCAACAGTGACCAGCAATGTCAAAGCGGAATTTCTTTTCAGTTAAGAATTTTCTGTGTTGTCTTTTGTTTAGTATATTATTATAGTGTCATGTCTCTCAAAGTGCAACAAATTAAAAGATACGGAATAAGTTTATCACATAATAATATAAAGAATAATGGGTTCAGTTCTTTGTAAAGAATTTCTATCGATGAAATTCATTCGGTACAAAACTTCCAATTTATTCAGGGTATTGGAAAATTATATTTTTATTTCGGCTTTGATTTGATTAAATAATTGGATACTGTAAAAAGTGATTTGAAAAAGTGTATTGATCTAGTATTTTATTAATTTATAATAACATTGCCACTATTCACGTACTTAATTTATATAAGAGGTTATCAAAACCAGAAAATGTCAACCGAGGTTGTCCACGTTCATATATATGTATACATACACACACACACACATATATAATATATATTCTTCATTGCCTTTGGACTGGTAATTCATTGTTCCACACATTATTTTCATATCATGTAGGCCTATCAGCTCCAATACTTTCCCGCTGTTCGTAAATGATTATCTACTAATGTTTCATGTATCAGTTGTTATACACTTTCGGAACATTTTGTAGTGATGTATTCATACAATTAAATTTCTGTAACAGTGCAATCGGTTTAGATTGTCGGTATTCAAACATAGATCGAAATTTATTCTTATGATTTTCTGTGAGCTTTGTTCCTCTTAAAAGGAGGCAAAACCGCCACTTATTAAAGTTTGGACAGTTTTAGAGTCTAGAAGTAAATTCGAAGTTACAGTAATTCCATGTATTACATCTGAGGCTATATTCATGCCAAAACAGAGTCATAGCACTTTCATAACATGGCTTAATCTAAAAGTTGCAGAGTGTACAACTTCTAACACAACGCATTCATCCCGCTTTATAGTACTGTACATGCCCTAATAACAATTAAAATGATCTCTTTAAAGCGTTGATTACAGCGTCGAGAATTGGTCCCACAAACTTTGAACTTAAGTTCTGTCATTTGAGCCACCCACCCGCTGGAATTACCATATGATGCAGGATGACAGAGGCTAGATATTTCCAGCGGCTGTAGCAGGCAGAAGCATCATACTAAATTGCTCTGATTCCCCCCACCACATTGCATGGTCATTATCTCTGTTAGTTGGTAGGATCATGACACTTCCTCAGTTTTCATTCCCCCTTCCTCTCTCTCTCCCCCTCCAAACCGTGGCCCCACGCTGGCTGCCAAGAGACCCTCTGCGCCATGACAGCCCCATACTCAAGAAATTCACTGATTCAATTAAAACTTCAGGTTGTGATATAATCATGTGAGGGGGAGGACTGTAGACTTAATAACCTTGAAGGCTTTGGTGAAAGCATTACAGAAGTAGACTTTCTTTCATTTTTGCGTCCCTTTCTTCTTTCTATTTAATTTCCCTTTCTATCCCTCTCATATACTAGTTATGTTCTTTATCTACCCTGCCCTTTTCTTCTTTATTTAACTTTCCTTCATTCTTCTCACTATTTACTGGTCCTTCTGTATCTTCTCATTTCCACTGGTTACCAGTCTTTTTTTGTGCTTTTCTTTCTATTTACAAGTCTATACCTCTTATTATTTATAGTTCCATTCCACTCAAAATTCAAACCCTTTCCTGTTTATGTGTGTTGTATTAATTATGTGATGAGTTCTTTTAATTTATTTTCATTTCATTTTGATGTATTAATGGTATTGTCTATTAAGTTTACAGGAGTTATTTTAGAAGTATAATACTGAACTAATGTAAACGTAAAAGCTCTATTAACATATCGAATTCAACTAAATAATCAGTAATTAAAACATGTAACGTACTATTCGTTTGATTTTCAATTTTTGGTTATTCGCTTACGCTTTGATTGTTCTTTTACACTTAACTATTTCCTAATGCATTTTGCACTTCCTCCTTTCCATATTTTGCAATTTTTAATTAGAATGTATTTTCTTTCGGTGTTTTGTTTCTATCCATCATTCTTACATTCCTCACTGATTCTAGCTTAAGTGTTTTATTTATTTTATATATTTATTTGTTTTATATATAGTTATTCTCTATTTGAATTATTTCTCCAACCCATACCTTTCTTTCTTCATTGTCACGATGGCATTAATTTGTCTCTTATTAAAGCGTTATTATCGTAGCCTTCGTGAATGTAATATACAGAATATATGTATTTGTAAAAGGGTATACAAGTAGGGAAATTAACTGTACTGACCATTTTGAGATAGAGAAAGGAGGTTCGTGAAACCAGATAAGAAAAAATGAACTGCAACGTGTCTATTGTTGAATCTTATGGTTTGACATTAATTCCAAGTAGGCACCCCAACCTGTCCTTTTTCGTGTCCCCGAGGTGGTTTTGTAAGCAGTAGCCTACATCCTGATGGTAAAATGTTTTAAGTATGATGCTACGACAATGAACAATATTATTTGCTAAGATTGTGGGCATCTGTGACAATATTAAAAATACGGCAAGTATATTTATGGCAGGATCTCTTAAGCCAAGTATTGAAGTTCATCTAAACGTCTTTCTAGCTGGCCAGCCTTCTATCTCAGATATATCAATGAATCCTACAAATTAGCATATGAAAAATGATTATGTGTGACTAAATGCAAAAACATATTTCAAAGAGTAAGTGACTAAGAAAAAGTAATGTTTAAGCTCGTATCTCCTTAACCCTTAATTCATAATGTATGCTATAGGCCATAGTAGTTTCACTTAAATTTGTAATGAAAATTAGGGAAAACTAAGTGGAAAAAACACTAAAATTTCTTGTAGAGAGAACTTAAGAATAAGGTACATAAATAAACTATGGGTCTAATAATCGTGATAACTATTTCCTTGCAGTCCAGCATGTTTTTGTAAATCGTGTGAGAAAATGAGTTCTATGCATTCAAGGGCGAATTAGGCTTTGTTGATCCCCAGTTCCCTATCGTAAATTTTCAGTAGACCTGTCTTTTTATTTAATTTTTGCCCACTTGTACTGAAACATTGTATATACATTATGAGAATATTGATATTGTAGCAATGTTGACGCACATATTTAATATGTTTTATTTTTGCAACGTGTTCTGTTTATACATATTTATGTGAACATGAATATTCCTATACTGTTAAGGAATCTAAATACCGCTTTGTTTAGCTATGTTATTTTTTCTTGAGATTCTTTTTACATCTAGAAGAATCGTAAGGTATATTGTTTAACTTCTGCAACCTCCGGTACTTCTAGTTCCCCGAAAGAGAATGGAATACAAACATAATAGTTACACCAAAAGCCTGTAACATAATAATTGTACTTTCATTTTATGTCTTCTCCTCGAGAACTCTGCAATGAGATGAGGTTTTATGTTTTGCAATTTCCTCATTATGAAGTGTAGTTAGTAAAAATGGAAAGAAAAGCATGCTGTTGAAAATAAACGGGACTGTACTTTTTTATTCCCTAACACAGGATGCCATTAAAGTTTCGGACGGGCCGTACTCTGGTAGTATAGTATAGATACTGAAACAGTATGCAGCGTGTAACAATTTGCATGCCAGAGAAAGAAGTGGGGAGGAGGGGTTGGTGCTAACCATTTAGGCACGTTTGATGGGTTGGTATTTTACAGAATAGTGTGGGTGAGTGAAAGGGGAGTGGATGAACCAGCAAGTGTCCATGAATGAAGTCCGAATATGTATTCCTCTTGACAAGACTCTGACAGTTTGAAATTTGGATTAAATGACAAATGATGATTCCACAACTTTCATAAAGGTATTGTTTGTATACCGCAAACCATATGTTCGTTTATCCAAACGTTGTGATGTAATTAGTAGAGAAAAAATATAAACAGCCATTGAAATATAGGCTACTTCACCTGGGAATCGAATTGCACCGACCACTTTATGTGTAGATGTTTTACCATTGATACGTCCATGAACTAAAGATTAGGACACCTATAATTTATTTCGAGGAAGCATAACTATAGTAAGCATAGTAAAACTATAGTATTTCAACTCGAATTTAATAGTTAATATCCAATGCATAGATATTTAAAACGTTCAATAACCTATTTTTTGAGAACATTGAACAAAGCACACTGACGTCCATTTATGAGATTTTTCTGTTTTCCAGCATTTTAGGTAATTAATTAAATATATATATATACATATATACACACCAACATCTGACCACATTGGTAACATGGCTGATATTCAATAATACACATAAACTTAATATAGTGTGATTGTGGTGCATCTAAATATAGGCTAATTCAAAATTGCATTTTCTGTATTACAATTATCTAACTATTACTTCTGGACTGTTTAATAACGTCTGATGTGAGTGATTCAGAAGCACGAATAAAGAGCAGGAAAGGCGTTCGAAGTAAATGTAAATCTGATTTAAAAAAAAAAGGCAAAGTTAAAATTTTTTGCATTTGATGCAGAAACCCCTCACGTCCACATTTTCAGCAGAAACCCCTCTTGTGAAAAAATATATTTTTACATTTATATAGGTTCCTGCAATAGGTATACGCGATATTTTTGGTCTAGTGGTCTAGAATAACATAATTTATGGTACAGAGTTTTATATTTCCTCATCAAATTCCAGATATTTATATCTACTTTCACTTTTTGCTTCTGAATAATTCATTGTTTTGGAGGTGAGGGGTTTCTGATTTTAGCGATTCAATTTAGCTTTAAGACAGCATAATTCATCTACATTTGTTTTATCTATTTTTTATTTACTACAATTAGGCCATAGCCTGGTTGTAGTGTATTTCAATTTTAATACTTAAGCAAACACAGAGTATGCATTATCAATGTAAGTGATATCAATGAAACCTACGATTATTCCTTTTATTCGTGATGACTGTGTGCGGTTCGCTGGAAATTTTATTTAATAATGAAAGTTCGATTACACGCATGGAATTCTCAATACACTGTGCTATCGGAGAATAGTTTTGATTGATATGCTATGGCACCCATAGTCAGGGACGGAAAGAATTTGTAATATTCCATAGGAAAACTAATGATATTTTTTGTATGGAAAATATGTAGGAGATAATACGGCACAGTTTTCTGTATTTGAAGTGCAATTCAATATCTAGCCTAAAATAAAATGCAGAACTAGATTGTGATGCCTCAATACCATGCATTCCAATATACGAAAGGTAGCGTATACCAAGGAAATTTTCATCCTATCCCTTCTACTTCATAAGCTCACTCTGCATATATATGCATCCTTCAGAATTCATTTATCATCTCCCCTCGGTGACATCTGACAAGCATCGTCGCTTGGTGGGTTTCTCTATCTCCTAACAGAGCGGTGTTTGATCCGCTGCATATACACTAGGCAGATAATGGTGTTCATTATTAATGAAAAATACAGGTGGACGAATCGAGTTTTAATTTCTGCGCCCAAATGACAAATTTAACATCAGGGTATATTAATATCGATTAATGTATCGATATCTTACCTGTAGATAAAAATAAATCGAAAAATCTTAAGAACAAATAGTACGTTATGAAAGAAGCCTGTAATTGCATTTATTAAGATAGGAAAATAATTAATTTTCATACGAGTATCTTAATTACCAATGTAGGCACGTTGCATACGACTGTTCTTGTTCGACCATAATTAGTCTAAATGTTTATATTTTGAAATTTTAGATTTACGCCAATGCCAACGAGGCCACCATGCTCTTCGCATCAGCTGATGTCGTAGTTCTTGTCTTCTACTAGACATGGCAGGCTGTGGCAGGTCATGAGGTCGATCAAATCGAAGCTACCTTATGATTGATTTCTTGAAACTAGCTGTTTTTTTACAACACGAAATGAATTAATTTTAGCATGATTTTAAAATTAACACGAACAGAATTGATTTTATTTTAAATAAAGGCTACTTATTACGCATATTTCAGCTGCTACTCCCAGGATCTCAAAATCGTTACGTGTTTGATAATAATCATTACCACACGGATGTCGAAATACGAAAAAGTGACGTAATGAGTGCCATTATGATATTTTTATGTCACATGTAATAATCATGTTATAGTATGGTCGAACAAAAAAAATTAATTTAAACACATTATTAAACATTTGTACACTAACAAATGTTGCGTCATACATAAGTGGAAATAGAGACCTTTATTGGTTTGAACATGAAAACATAAGGAAGTTTCAGTTTCAGAGCGTATCCCAGGTGAGTTACAATAAGGATGATTCAGTTCCCTTCCTCCCTAGTAAAGACACTCCATCACTTGCAAAAGAACTCCACGAGACAGAAGGAAATTATTGAATATTCAGTCACCAATTTTTGATGAGATCGTCTTTCAGAGTCAGTGGGTGACTTCACTAGTCTGAATATTTAATAATAGAATGCTGGTTTTGTTTGAATGTGACTGCCTTTCAATACCCGTTTTAATTTTTGTTTTCTGAGAATAATTTAATTATCTGGAATTTTAAAATAATTTTTACTTTTGTAATTGTAATATTATTTTTATTTTACTTGCAGGTAAGATTTCTTAAGGAATCTGTCAAATACGCTAAACGATATTCAAAGTCAGAAACAGCAAAAGATAAGATAATTACGACTAATGTATATATAGTTGTTAGGTTTGATGCATTAATTCTTTGTTTCTTCATTATTTTAGTAATGCATCGTGATCTATAAGCGGTATAATGTAATTGTAGATAACCTAGTGAAGAAGTCTAACTACTACAATTGTTTCAAGACAGAGAGCCAGAATATAATAGCCCTATGGCTTCTGTTTCAAATTACCTTATATTTTATCAAAGATTTATAAATTTTTCAATAAGTTTGTTATATTGCGAACCTTTATTAACATATCGATTATTTTTCTGGATGAGGTCTTAAAACATATCAAACTATAGACGAAAGCAGCTACTCTCTCTGTAAGCAACAAAGTCAGTTAAATATAAATGACTTCACCAGGGCTTTGGAGTTTATAATGACCGTTCCATTAGTATTCATATGCTTTCCCATTGTATGCACGACAAATCTGTTCATGTTAGTTACCATAGAAACGTTTTTGTTGGTTTAGAAACCTGTTACCAAGTCTCAGCAATAAACGCTCATTCAAAAAGCTTGTCCGTAGAATTGTTTTCCGAAGGGAAATCAACCACATTTCGAAATGAAACTTTGTGCATTCAGCAAAATTTGACATGTAGAATCTGTTAACTGTCTAGTTTAGCTGATTCAGAACATGCGCCATTTACTTAAAAAAGGGACTAAGTACCCCAAGCGTATGTTTAGCATGTTCCTGTACATCAGCGTTGCTTTGGTATGATGGTAACATTACTAAATAAAATTACTATTGTACCGTACATTTTAAATACTCTTAGTGCAAATAATGTTCTTCAACAAGTTATAGTTCTGAATTGAATTAGAAAGGAATTAATTGAATATCAATATAACGTTTAGAATGGTGAATCTTACTTAAAACTAGTGGTTTTTAAATTTATGCAATATGCGTTTGACTACTTTAATAAAATACAAATATTAACGTTTACGGTGGTGTAATATTGAGTAGTTTCCCCTGTTGTGTTATAAATTTTCGATGTAATATTGCAACAAAAAGCATTTTACTTAAGCTTACATTTTTTCTGTTTAAAATAATAAAAAAATAAGCTATTTGAATTTTACATTTCTTGGTGTAACTAACATTGGTTGAAATTTACTCATTTTTTTTGTGCGAACAGACTGTTAAAGAAATGATTAAAATGAAATGTTCTTTAACCGAAAGGATTAAGTTAGGAAACTTCACCTTTTCACAGCTACTGGTTACAAATTCACCTTCTTAAAGTTGTATAATTGCAGAGATATATAATCGATGGAGTAATTATTTATATAATATGTATGTACCAACTATAAGCACATAAGAATTGTCATTTACGGAAACCAGCCATTCCCCTGAAATTTTCCTCATGTAATTCAAACTAAGATCCCACTGATGATTTCACTTGATTTGGTATAATAATAGGCCTACATAAATTCAGCTCTCAAAGAGCTAAACTGTACAAGACCTTTGTAAAATTTTTACTACTTTATATGTTACGTTTTTTAATTAAAATGCTTAAATCAGTATATAAAGAGATACGCTTTAGGCACAATGAATGCTCCGTTCTTGTAATTGAGCACCACAACTTAAACAAAGACCATACACTTTGGAAAATAATCACTATATTTTCAGCAAGAACATGTCTGTGTACTTTGTTTCTATTTCAGTTTACTTACGTGTGGAGTAATTAACAGCAATTGATTAATGAGCTTAAAATGTTATAGAAAAATTAGTTTCTCAAATTATTGTAAGAAAAAAATAACTTAGCAAGTTTTCTCAGTGTAAATAAAATACAACTTAACAAAGGAGAAAAACGAATTGGTTATGTAGGTACAGTGTTGCAGACTTGCTATGTTCTTCTCAATCAAACATTTTAAAGCACAAAAGATATTTCAAATCATTATTTCCTTAACAGACAAGGAAACTGCATTGATAATTTACCACCTGCTCTCCTTATCGGATTTTCCAGAAGAATCACGTGATTACAGTAGACGTTAATAAAACTCGCCATTGAGATTTTCGAATTGTCTACTCATGCATCCATTCTTAAGAATAAGAGAGAACGTGACATATTGGCACCGGCTCCCTTAGCAATTTTCATGTGACATGACCTTCTTTGTTCAGATTCTTTCGCCTTTTATGTGGCGTCTTTTGATTGTTGAATTGATCTACATTTTTCAATACCATAGTAAATTACTGCTGGTTTTCTTGGTCATTTGAATGAAGAGACAGTATTACAGAGAGTATGGAGATTGAAGCCTTGATTTTGAGTAATTTGAAGTAAAAAATGTTATCGTGAATTCCCTTAGAGTGAATCAGTAGCCGTGAAGTATATTTTATAACCTAGATAATTTTCCCTCCACAGACATTCCATTCCAGATATTATCGTTTCTCGTATGCCGATGTCCCACGATCAAATATTTGATTCATGTTTCTACGAATCATCAAATTGGATCGCTTGCTTTGAACGACTGACATTGCACACAGCGGAGTATAAATGTTTCTAACTTTCTATCGAAAAATTTGATATTAACCAATGAGCGTCATTCTGACACCCGCGTGACCCCCATTGACCTAGAAAGATGGCTGCTTTTCCGTACAGATGATACTCTGCGCTATCGAGGCTTGATCAAAGAACACTAACCAACAAGACAAAGTGAAATGTTAGAGTCAAGAAAATTAACATACGCAAAGACAGACTTTGATTTATAACAATAATCATTACTACAACCGACATAAATGTTGAGATGCTGTATAAATTATGATAAAGTTTCGGCAGAAAATGTAACCTGTGTGAGGATATGGACAGTAGTATCGATTGTAGTAGCATTCTATTTTCATTTCGGGATAAAAGCTAACTATGTTGGACCAAAACCCACTTTCGTGTCCATACCCAGAAAGAATTGTATAGAAATGATACTTGATACAACTTTTTGAACGAAATAATTGGATTGAACATCAGCCTTAGTGTGTAGAATAACATAAAACATTTGTAGACCATGTGACTGCTACCTCTTCTTATCGAGACATTGTCACGCTTCTTGGCAAACTTTCTTTAACTGAAGCTGTTATTCATTGAAGACTGTTCAATTTATTAGCCTACCCCCTGAAAATCTAGCATATTTTGTAGCAGCCATATTCCAAACATATCCCTTTATAAGCATATTATTAATACTGCCATCAAAAAACTCACATGACTTTTTTCTAACCATATAGCTTTTGATGTTTCTACTCTTCATTCTGACGGGATGGCCATTTACGAGGTTCCACAGAAAGTAATGCACCACATCTTTCTTCAACAATTATTTATTGAACACAATGAAACTTACACACAAGAAAGAATTATGTTTCTTCTATAATTCCTATTTTTCCACGTAATCTCCGTCCCGTTCTATGGCCTTCCTCCAGCGAGACACAAGGGCGTGTATGCCCTGTTGGTATCACTCCTTGTTCTGGTCACGAAACCATTTCTGCACTGTGCGAATCAACTCTTCGTCATCCTCAAAATTTCTTCCACAAATGGCATCCTTTAATGGCTTAAACAAGAGGAAGTCTGTGGGAGCTAGGTCAGGGCTGTAGGGTGGATGGGGTAACACTGTCCATCCCTGTTTAGTGATGTGTTCCGAAGTCCTGGGTTGTTATGCCACTGGAAGCGCTTCTTGAGTTTGGTTAATATCTTCTCATTAGCTTCAGAATTAATGAATGTTTAATTCAACATGATAACGCTTGGCCTCACACAAGTTTGAAGGCTTCGGAACACATCACTTAAACAGGTTTGGACAGTGTTACCCCATCCACCCTAGAGCCATGACCTAGCTCCCTCATATTCCATTTGTTTGGGCCATTAAAGGATGCTATTCGCGGAAGCCATTTTGAGGATGACAAAGAGGTGATTCGCACAGTGCAGAAATAGCTTTGTGACCAGAACAAGGAATGGTACCGACAGGGCATATACGCCCTTGTGTCTCGCTGGAGGAAGGCCATAGAACGGCTCGGAGATTGCGTTGAAAATTAGGGAGTGTAGAAGAAACATCATTCTTCTTGTGTGTAAGTTTCATTGATTTCAATAAATAATTGTTGAAGAAAAAAAACGTGGTGCATTATTTTCTGCGCCACCCTCATAGTTGTTTCAGTTGTGACGGAAGTCATTGTTGTTCATAGAGTAGAACTTAAGCCTCTGTAAATGACAGAGCTACCTGTTTTTTTTGGCAGGTTATATCAACCGGCCTTATTTGTACAAGCAGTTAGTATACAAGAATTACACAAAATTTCTGCCAATTGTATAAAATACTCACTTTTATGCAACCAAACTTCGTTGCATAACAGCCAGGAACTCATATGCCCGTGGGCCAGTTAATAGCCTATGGAAAGGTATGAGAAAATTAATGTTTTCCTTTTATCTTACGGCTATTGGATCTTTTACATCTTTGCCGATTACATACCTTAAATTTTGATAGCCTACCTTGGCTGGCAATGTGGCTGCCATCGAATATTATTTTTTTTATTTTTTTAACTGTATACATACAGTACAGTACCTTTAATTTTGAAATGTGCGCAAGAACAGTGATTTTGTGTTTTTTCTCTTTTTTTGTGATATTATTAGAAAGTTATAATGAAATTGTTTGTTATTTTGGTGTATTCTAAAGCAGTACCACAGTATTGTTTGTGTTTCATTGTTTGATATTCTTATGCATAAGTTAGTGTTAAACTGTTCTCCGTATAACCTGGTGGATTCTAGAAAACTTTCTTCGGACACCGGTAAATTGATAATTTTTTCATTCCATAATAATAATCTTCTACACTCTCCAAACCGTTTGTGTAATTTTAAAATTTGCGAAAAATATATAGGCCTAGACCTATTTTATTCATGTAATCGTCAAATATGTAAAATGTGTAAAAGATTAACATGATCCCTATCAAAATTACGGAGAGTGAAATATAAAACTTTGTTTTGATAAAGTTTTTCGTTCTGGATTAATACATAACGAAGAAAGGGATAGAGAAAGTAAAAGAAAGAAAGAAAGAAAGAAAAAAGTGTTCCCAATCAAAGTTAAATTGACAGTATCAGTTATCACATCAGAGACTATGTCTGGAGTATGTTAATATCGAAGTATTTATTACTGATTTTATTCTGTATCTAAACTGGGATATTATAAAACAATTTCAGAATTAAGAATTTTTAGCCATGAGCGAATGAAGCTGCAGTTTAAAAGAAAATATAACATGCTCTTAAACAAGCTTATATTTGATGTTTTTATTGCTCATATCAGGAGGACATATATTTCATTTATCCACTTTTAAGCTGGACCAACCTATGATATTCAATTTCGTTGACAGTTGGCTTTATAATTTCGATGCTTCAGGATTTCGAGGGCTGTGGTTACGGGATTCGAGGGTTGAAATGAGGGTGCGGTTAACACTCTGTACGCCACTGTACAATAGATGAAAAAAAGCAGGGAAAAAATTTGTTGAATATTCGGGGATAGCGTATTGACGGATTGACTGTTTCGATTAGGATGAAGAAGAGGACAGGGGATATATGTGAGAGAGTAGGGCGTGTCGTACGGATTAAAGCAGCGTTGGCAAGCATTGTGGCTTGTAATGGAAGACACCGGTGTTCTGTTGTAGTGAGATATTGGTGCAAGCAGAGATTGAACCTAGAAAAGTAGTAGAAAAGGATGTCTCCAGAGAGAAATAAAGGATTTCTTAAGAAAGAGGAGGAAGGGGAAGGGAGATAAGGAAAAAGAAGGGAGAGAAATTCATTTGCGGTTTTGCGAAGTTGCAATAAATTTGGTAGCCGAGGTTTCTTTTCATTTTGACCCGCCTTTTCTTTCTTCTCATTTTTTTTACCTCTGCTCTGCCACAGACTGAAATCCTTGCCTCCCATTATAGCTAACCTATCGGACCTATGATGTAACGCACTTTCTAACCTTATATTGAAGGACCAAGAAGAAACCTCTTTTCTTTCTTTCCTATCCAAATCGATTACATACCATTATTACTTTTCCTTTCCATTTAATGTTTATTTCACAGGAATAGAAAAGGATTCTGATAAGGTTTCTTTATTTTAAACTTTTAGAGCCATCTAGTCACCCCGCCATATCTCGGAGACCTGGTGTTGTAAAGTGTGAAAGAGAGAGAAGATTCCAATCTTTTCAGTGACTTTTCCAGCTACTACAGTAACTACCATGGTGGCTATAATACGATAACTAACAATGAAAAACCACACTATAACCTCCCCTTATGACGCTGAATTACAGTAGTTCTTAAGTTTCCGAAGATACAAAAAGAATCAAAATGCTGTAATACATTGTTAACACCTTATTGTATTGTTTTTAGTTTTACTGCTTGCAACTTGCTTTAATTTACGTTTACAGGAAAAAAAGACGATAACGTCATCATGGAGCGTTCAATCCTTTTTATTGTTAAGTATACGTATAGCAAATTCTCTACATCTAATAATTTGCTACAACTCATAGCATATGTACACTATTCTTTCGTATAAAAAATTATTCTTTCATAGTATTGATAAATTTCATTCTTTTTCAGTTTGTGGTAAATGTTTATTATAAAGAGAATTGTCCACCTGACCACAAAATAAATTTAACCAAAAGTTCAATGTATGCAATGTTTACTTAGCCCTTCATTCTACAATAGTGTAATATTAATTGAATACTTACATATATAGCACTCATGTATACAATTTCCATACATACTGTTATATATTCTTCAATCAGCTCCATAACATTATTGAAGAATATGTAACAGTATGTACGGAAATTGTATACATGAGTGCTATATATGTAAGTATTCAATTAATATTACACCATTGTAGAATGAAGGGCTAAGTAAACATTGCATACATTGAACTTTTGGTTGAATTTATTTTGTGGTCAGGTAGACAATTCTCTTTATAATATTCTTGCATATTTCAAAAGTACACAACAATTGATAAAAGCTTACATGTATTACCGGAACTGATATAAAGATATTATGGGATGCTATGGTTTAGGATTTTTTTTATGTGTGTGTCCACCCTTACCCCCAGAGTGCCTAAACCTCCGCTCAAACCAAATTTTGGTAACCATATAGAGCAACCAAAAGGATAATTACAGCAGGTGGACTTTATCGTCCCCAAGGTTGAGCCATTTCTTTCCCTCGAATTTCGCCACGGAGTAGGCCTACCTTTTGTATTTCATATTGCGTTCTACGAGGATGGAGCGCTAGTCATGGCAACTATTTTTTTTCTCAAAATTAGGCGATGGTACTATGATATGTATGTCGCGGGAGATATGCCATCTCTATTGTACACATCATTTAGTAGGATTGTGATGTACCGTTCTACGATTAGAGGCGATGGTAATATAGTTGTGAGTCAGTCGCCGTGTAGAATAGATATGACAAGATGTAAACAGCATTCTTTCGTCAAAATAGTCACTATCCGAGGGAGAAATGTTCGAGAATATCACAAGGAGCTGGTGCAAGCTTTGGGGAATAATGTCTATCCGTAGCCAAACTTTAAGGGATCATGGAGTGGGTATGCGTGCTTTCATGGTTCCAACTACCGCAATGCATTTGAGTAGCACGATGCAGTCGCGTATGGATATTTTTGGGTATCCGTTTATTTCACTAACCTATCCTACATTTAATAGGCTACCCATAATCTGCTTTATACGTACATTCCATACCCTGCCCTTTCATTAAATTACAAAATTTTGAAAAGGTCATACATTTTCATTGCAATAACTTATGCCATCACTCATGAAAATACGATATGTGCAATGCTTAACATTATAGTTCTTCAGCTTTAATTGAGGATTTATCAGGTATGTTACTGATTATGTTCGCATTAAATAAGCAACAGGTGTAAGTGGCTTAATAAACAGAATAACTGAATGTTAAGAGTATGGTACTGCCACGTGATAAAAACAATCAAGAATGATAACTTTTAATTATTCTCGACACAATAATATAAACCTTGTACTGCCTAAATGAAATGAAGATAACTTGATGCAGTAAGCATTGAAAATGAAAAGAACTTTAATTAAATTTAAAACAGGTTAATATGAGATGCTCGAAAAAATCATAAGTATACCTACAAACAATTTTCAAGTAAATATCTGAATTTTACCGAACATTTCCTGTAGGCCTATAGGAAAAAAAATCCAATACCAGTTTTATTTGTAGAACGTAAAACAAACAGAAAAGTAATGGGGAAGGGAGGACATAATTTGTTATCGATTGAAAAGCTTTTACGCTTCCCCAAGCTAAGTGGACTTGACATGATCAATATGTTGATCTGCTTCATTTTAGGTGTATTCCGATCATGTAAGCGTAACAGGAAAAGTGTGGGAAGAAAAGGCGACCAAAATAGATTGGTGCATAAGAGTTGAAGCTAAATCGGGAGTTTATAAGTGTTCCGTTACGTACACAGCATCTAGTTTAAAGTTAAACAAGAGAGAACAGATAGCAATAACCTTGGAAGCCCAAAATATCGGAAAAGTTTCTCTCACTTGAGAGATGACGTCGTAAGAAACGAAATTGCGGTTCACCGAGGAGAGATGAAGATGAAAGTGGCGCGGACATCGAATTTGTGGTTTCACTTGGAAAATACATTAAGTTCACTATACAGTGTGGGGGCGATAATAAAAAATGAAAACACTATTATTTCATTGAAAATAATGTTCCATTCTTTTTTATGGATGTTACTTTTATTTTTGTGGAACACATAAACGATTATCATACTTTATTTTAAGTAAAATTTAAAACTTATCACAGAATTTATAATTAACTCTGGAGTAATCGCCTGCTTGAATGCACCGCCATTGGTCACATGTGAGAGTTTTACTCTTATGTTTCCAGGAACATTTCGTTGTAACTTTTCAACGGTGGTCGGTGTTCAACTAACAAGGTTGAGAGGATATTCAGTGTTTTCCTTAGTCACATGTTTTCAATTTGACATCGAATGCAATGCATTGTGTACTTAAGGAGTCCCTGTACCTGCGGTATTAGTTCATAACTGCATTGCTTTATCTTATTCGTAATACATCTCGTGCTTGTGTGAACTTCTTCATCACAAAACTTATGGTACAGTACTTGTCATAATAAATAAGGATGAACGTTAGAAAGTACACAGATGCCAATAAAATAAGTTAAACTGCTATGATTAAAAAAATGGAATTTTATTTTCACAGTAAACAATCACATGCCAATTGATATACTTAATGTATACTTGATACTTAATATTTATACTTAATGTTTCGTATATATAATGTATATTTTATATATATTATATATATTTGTATTATTTGTTATATAACATTATGTATTTTGTATTATTTATTTTAAGTAATATTATGTATATTGTATTATGTATTTATATTACTTCTGTGTTTCAATCTTTTGGCTCTATAGTGCAAGTTGCAGAATTGTTGTAGCTAGAAATATCGCAAGAAAAATTAACTTATACTTTGACATCAAACATTAATTTCACACATTAATGCTCACATAAAAGCTCACATTTACAACAATGTACCGGTGAATAGAGATAAAAGAAATTGTGAATTCGAACTTTACAGTGAAGAGAAAGACGGTATTTTAGAAGTCAGAAAAATCCACCAAACTTTTGTAAAAAGATTTATGAAACTGTGTGTCCTTCGAAAACATTTACGTTCCTTCTAGGGCTCCAAATTGTTATAAAATCGGCACATGGAAGTGGTAAGGTGTCAGCCAAACACCGGTCGCCTTTAGTCCTAGGATTTCTCTGCTACTCACTTTTTTCTCTTACAAACTGCATTGACCACCAGGTCACATGCTACTAAAACGATTAGGTCACTTGGAAAAGCTCATCGAGCACAATGCTTCAACCAATTGCACTAAGATGAATCCCCTACACAATTATTCAGTGTTCATTATTTACACACAATGTGTTGTTTTTATGGTTTCATATGAACGGAAACAGTATAAGAGACATAAAACGATCATTTATCATGAGCACCTGGTGGTGGGAGTTCGGTTTACAGAATTCCTCTGTCTGTTGTGTTATTTGAGGTCACGGTACATGGGGAAGCAACTAGCAAGGTGTGTTCTCTAGTCCGGCACCAGTAGGGGTATTAACCCACAATTACTGTGTGCAACGAATTAAGCCGAGCTTCTTGGAAAAATGCAACGCCTATATTCTCAGAACAAACAAAAGAGCGGGCGTACATTTATAATTTCTATAGATAATGAATTATTAGTTTTAACTACCATTCCTGAAGTTTGAAATCTAAAATAATGAACTTCTAAATTGCGAACAGATCAACATATTCAGCTATTTCGTGTTAATTTATTTTATAAAGAAATTCTATTAACAGTGATATTTATTATTCGATTCTGTGAATAATTGAGTCCTTATATTGCAAACTTCTAAGTTTGAACACATTAGGACATTATAGACCATGGAAAAGGGTGAATGAAGGTGATCTTGTCTTAAAATGGCTTACTATAAATATGTAGTTTAGAACCAAAAGAAGAAAACTATCTCACGAAATGACGTAATCAATTGAAAAACAAAATTCAAAGAAAAAGTGCATAGAAGACTTTAATTTTGTTATCGAAGCACAATTTACTGTCAGAATATTTAACTTATTCAGCTTTGTGAATTTTTTATTTCTTACACCTAGTATACTGTAACGGACAAGTCATTCGCTGATTGAGCCACTTGGAAACTGCATATGCTATAACTGGAGGGGAGAGAGAGAGAGAGAGAGAGAGAGAGAGAGAGAGAGAATTTGAATTGGATTGATTTTATTTTAAGCATTGTGAGCGTAGAACTTAAAAGTTTCAGCTCTGAAAGGTTTAATGCCCTTTGAAAACCTTTAGGGTTCCTGGGCTCAAAATTTTTAGAAAATCGGCATATATAAGTGTATATAACCTTAAAAGAGAGAGAAATATCTATTTTTCATTTAGATAAGTTCAAGGAGTAAAAAGTTTGGTAAAAACCGTTCGAATTGTTTATGCAGGAATTCTGTTGGATTACTCTGTCAACTTCGATTCTTGTAGGCACAGATAAGCGGAGTGTCTATTAATGATTATTTCCCAATAAATTCTAGTACATTATGGGGACAATAAAGGTTCGTCTAAGTAGATAACCGTAAGCAATGAAAATTGTGGTAGATATTTTAGAGATGTGTAAACAAAAAGTGATAGATTTTAGATGATCAATTACGACTTTTATTAAGATTATGATCTATGAGCGAGACAATTCAGAACGTTAATCAAAGCATTTTTATAGCAACCAAATTTGCTATTATTCAAAGTGTGTTAAGTGATAAATAAAATAATGCAAATATTAATAACTAATAAAATGCAATAATAAATAATGATAATAATGATTTTTAGTAGGATGAAAATAATTTATAAATTTTTAATTAACATTAAACTTGTATTAATTTTAAGCTTCCATTTGTGACGTAGGGCCTAATAAAATTAGAGAAGGCATAGTACATAAAAATGTAGACCTACATAAAAAAGTTATTTTAGATTAAGAAAATAATAGTGTTAAGTGATTCACTAAGAATAAGTCTACATATTAATAAACGTTAAAAATTTCTACTTCCGTATCTTAAAACCTTGTCAGTTCTATCGTTTTAAAGTCTTGGAAATTTAAACATCTGTAATGTAAAGTTTAAATTAATTTCAAAACTTAAATCATGGGATAAGATGCGGGGAAATACTTAATGGGGCGAAAGATCTTTATTTTTAAGATTCTTTGTTACCAATTTTAGAATTTGAATGCTCTTTTCTACTAACGTTCAGGTTATTTTATGTTTGTATTTCATATTAATTTTAATCAACCCAACAGAGACAATAATCTGTGGTTCATGAATGCTTCTACCTATCATAATCAACCCATTTTTGAGGAAATGCATTCCTAACAACAGAAGCAGTTTACTGGTTCCAAAATGCAGACTCAGTGTCACCACAGTAAGTCACTCGTGATGCTGTTGGAATTAAATTACATGAAAACCTAACATTTTTGTAATATATTTTTATAAAAAATATACAAGTTATTGGCTTCGTCAAAAAAAGTCTGGACTTATAACTTAATATTTTAACCTAATTTACTGTCATCTAAATTTTAAGATATATTAATTATTAATATTCTACTTAGAACAAGTTTCTCAAAGGAAAAATATTACTAATAGCTATTTTATAACATAGGCCTTAACTTTCTAAATGATATCTTAAACTTAAAGAACTGCAAAAAAAAAATGTAAATATTTTAAATGCAGGGTTAATTTTCCTTTATTTCGACATGACTGTTATGGTCTTAAAGAGATTCAAGACGTAGATGTCTTTAACATAGGATGACATTTTACTGAAACTATGCATAGGAATTTTTATGATCTATCGTGTATTTTAATAAATTTAATTAATTAAATAATGTAAAATTTATTATGGAAAGAAATATATATTTTTCCAATATGATAATCTTAAATGACGAAAAACTATAATTTACTACTTAAATAATGGGGTTAGCATAATAGCATTAACTCTATACCCAACGACTGGTGGCCTTCATACTATAAGCACGCAGTGAATTTAAATTTTCTGTGGTTATGGCACAACACACGTTAATTCAATGGCAGAAGGTTCATTAGAATGGCATGATAAACGTAGGCTTATGAAAATTTCACAGATGCATTCCCTTAATAGCCACTGCACCTTGGGCGAACTTAAAAAAAAGGTGATGTAGATGGAGGGAAAGTCTTGATATTCCCGCCAGCAGGTGGTGAGGACATTCCATGCAGACATCTTACGCACCTGTCCCCACTGCTTGCTTCCGGTGTCAGTTCCGCTCCGGGTCACAGCCGTTCAAGCCGTTCTTTTCCCTCTGGAAACCTTTCTTTTACGTACAGAGACGAGCAACGTAATATCAACAATGAGATATAGGTCACGGACAGTGTTCTATGAGTTACAGCTATTTCGCCTTCTTCCTGGATTTCCGCTGTTTTACTCTTCAGGAGCAGCTTGTATTGAGGAGTCTTATTATATGTGAATACTTTTTTTAGTACACGCTTTGTAAAACAGCTGCTTGTTGGACTGTTAACACGCCGAAAAATAGCACTTTACCAGCCTAGGCCGGAAAAGTAATTTTCCCCATAAAACAACAAATATAAGGCAACACTGTTTCCTTTCGTTAATCAGAAACTTTACCAGGTTCTTCCTTTTTACAAAACACTTAATAATATAACAACAAATATAGGCCTAATGCAACATAACTGTATTATTCTTAAGAAAAGCGCACTGTCATCCAGCTGACTATGCCTTTTATAAGTAATTTGATCCTATTTTTATTTCTTTTCATATAATTTACAGAACTTTTGATAAAAAAATATTCTATGCACCACATACGCAAAAGCGGACTCGCCCAATATTTCTAGATTCGTCCGATAAAGCGTTATTTTGCGTAATTGATACATAAATAGCTATTGTGTAACATTTATATATTTAACATTAAATACGAAGGTTATATTGTGAGCTTGTTCAAAACTCCAAAGTAAATGATTACAAAATGGTACGCAAGGAGTACGCCGTGGCGCAGTTGGTTGAGGCACTGCGTTACAAATAGGAAGGTCGCTGGTTCGATCCCCATGAGGTCGTTAGGATTTTTCTTATAGCCTAACACTTCTGGGGTCGACTCAGCCTCTAACAGAAATGAATACCAGAAGCAATCCTGAGGGTAGAGGCGGCCGGTGCGTAAGGCTGACAACCTTTCACCTTCAATTACCGAATGTATCATAGTTTAAGAACTTCAACTTCCTAGACCCTAAGAGCTTGAATAGGGACGACTTTACTTTACTTTTACCGTAAATACTGTAGGTAGAAAATGTATTCTTATTAGACTTTGAAATTAAATGTGAGTTGTTCAGCATTAATACACATTTTGTGGTCCAGTGACTACAAAAACACTATCTTGAAAATAAAATGTACAGTACACTTGTGAATTTTCTTCGTGTCTGTCTGCATGTAAACAACACAACTTCAAAATGAGAAATAGATTCGAAAAGAAATTTTGCATTTATGTTCAGGATCTAAGAGACATGACAAGAAGTAGCTATTTCTGAGGGGTTAGCATGTTGTGTCGCGGAGAAGAGGGAGGCACAGGTTGAGTGGGAAGCAGACTAGCTGCTACGACCAATAAGGAAAAGGTATTTATCGAGATGCACACGTGTATAGAGGATGTGAAGGACGAAATAATGCTATATTAAATTATGTTTATAATCATAATTCCATTTATAAATATAAATTATAATTATCAATTATAACATTTATAATTATAAATATCGACAGCAGTATTGGCAGCGTCATGATTCTCCTTCTGATGAAGAGTCAGAATAGCAAGAAAGATTTTTTAATTTTATTTTGCACATCCAGTAATATATCAGTGTCTCAGAGTTGTCCCATCCTCCCTCTAAGCTTTCGCTATACCAGAATGGCTATTGTTATCAGAACTGGATTGTAAATCGGCAACTTTCTCTTTACTCGTGTAGCCAATTCACACTAAAGAAATATCGTCTTCGCGATTTTATTAAATATGGTTTTAAAGTTTTTGTTTAAATGTAGTAAAACCAACATTTTTTAAAACCTTTTTTCGTAGAAGCCATCTGAAGAGTAGTTACAAGCTAGTAATATTTTCCAGAAACTTTGGTTTCGTGCCTCATTAAAAGTACGACTTCAAATTCTGGTCGGGAAAAGTTATCTAGGTGGGGGTTTTCCGGGGTTTTTCCTCACCTGTGAGACAAATGTCGGGTAACTTTAGGGCCTTGTGGTCCCCGGATATCTTCTGGCCGTCATTATCATCTTCTTCTTATCCTCGCCTTGTTTGGAGTGAGTGTGTGTGTGAATGGTGTGTCTCGTCCTATGTGTTCGTGTTGTCTCGGAGGTGGCCCCGGCAATGGGCTGATCACTCATCCGGGGAGGCCCTCCAAGTCCTTGTAGTATGTAGGCCTATGTGATCCATAGATAATCCCTCTCCCGACAGGTCGCGACCCTGTAAGGCCCGGGTGGCTTGGGTCGCTTAAATGTCCCTAAAAGGGAGAGGTAAAACTAAGGTAAAGAAGAAGATTAAATAAAAACTATTAAACTTACATCAATGATTCTAGATAGTGTTATTCACTAATATCAAACATACTTGCATGCAAAATTTGACTGCAATATGTTAATAGTAATTATGAAAATAGCATACTATTGTAGAACTTGTCAATATAGAGCATGCCAGATTACAGGGCTACAGAACCATACATTGCTGAGAAAAAAATAATGAAATTCACTTATTTTTCAGCATCGAAAGCTGCATGTCCCCTCTTAAATGATAGCATCAGCAGTCTTTTATTTACGGTAGGCCTACATTGTCCTTTATTTTATGGATGATACATACAATAACATACTTCCAGTTATTTCCAGCAATTATTTGGAAGGGTATTTCCTTGTAGGCTATGAACATGAAACTCTACCAACCACCAGCTCAACACAACACAAACGATGTAGGTCAAGTTAAAGCTATCTACTGTAATGTGTGACGTAACGACTTGAAGTCCTGGATCTCATTCAACATGGAAATAATGTAATTGCCAGTTTCAGCAAACTTTAAAGCAAGCAGTAACTGAAAATGGTGGCCGTGAATAATACTGCTAACTATGCAAAATTCAGATCCCTTCTTCCCTCTCTTTTCCTTTTTTTCTTGTTCCGGGGTTTTCTCTCATCTCAGAATTAACCCGCTCATGCTAATAATGCATTGTTCATGTCAAGTGGTACTTCACTTCAAATAACACTTAAAGCATAGATCGTTACTGATCAACTTTATTTAATGCAGCCGTTAAAACACTTTGGCATTGTGCGGAAAGAGCTGTTAGAAAATCTGAAAGATTTATATTCAGTCTTTCAACATCCAATGAACTGTGAAAGCAGCTTATAATTGTTAACACGAATGTAAAATTATTATTACTATAACTACTAATTATTATTATTATTGTTATTATTATTATTATTATTATTATTATTATTATTATTATTATTATTTTAACTACGGTGATACGCTGTGGTGCAGTTGGTTGACGCACTGAGCTAAAATCCGGAAGATAGCAATTCGATCCCCGATCAAGTCGTGTGGATACTTGAAAAGGCCAAATACTTCTGGTGGCACCATGACCTAGGGGTCCACTTAGCCTCTAACATAAGTAAATACCAGGAGTAGTCATGGGGTAAAGGCGGCAGGTACGTGGCTGACGATCTTATCTTCACGTGCCGGAGCCTCAGGCTTCCTGATTCCATGTGAAATCAGTTTCTTTTCTTTTACTATTTTATTTGTAGGCCTATTATCAGTTTTCATAAGTTTTGTACGCATAAGATATACGAGTAAAATAATTTAGGCTAAAATATAAAGTTAACTTACTCTACCCGTATGAAATATAGCCTATAACGTTAGGGAAAGGTGTAGTGGGACAATACATACAGCTGGAGTTTTCACTGGTATAAACTTGTACACCTTTAAGGTTTCTGAATCCAGAAATATAATCTTCGTAACATATTCTTTGCGTACGCTTGTATCTTTATGTCCGTTCTATGATCCTTCGAACAGCTTAGCTCTAAAACTAAAATTCTATCGAAACAAAATTCTGTATTCGAGTTACACATTTGTTAAGAATGTGTCAGGATGCATGTAAAATACTCCTTACCTACTGTCATTTTCTGGCCCTTTTTTCAATTATTGCTTGATTATTTCTTATAACTTATATACTGCCGCTACATACGGATATTTGATACATTACTTTGTGTGAATTACATGGAGGGTGATAAAAGCAAGCCTTCTGTTCAAGCGAGCCTCGATCTTGTATGAGGAAAATGCAGCATAATGGGCCGACTTACTAGGTCGGATCTGATTCTGTTTTAGTATATAGCTACATCTATGTTTAACGTAGAGCAATTATTCTTAAAATGTTCCATAAAAGATTTCATTTCTTTTGCTGGACATTAGTTGCACCGCTGTACATTAGGACATCAGAATAGTTGCACCCGCTGTGTTAGTGTTATAATATCTTCTTTTTTTTCCGACCCACATGTAAAAATGGCTTTTACCGTCACACCAGAAGAATGTGCACTTTGTAAATTCATTACCTCTGGGATAAGCAAATAATAAGCGAACTCATTAGAAGGGAACACATTGTAAAACCATTCCCCGAACCTCGAGTGGTGGAGTGAGACGAAGCTTTCATGCTTGGGAATAAACATTTTTATAATAAAGATATGATACTTTTATTTTGAATACTAATTTTTATCAAGGTGTTGGAGCATTAAAATTACTGAAATTATAACAAGTATATTGCTGTCTTTTACATTTTTAGAAAACAAATTATTACAGTATTTCAGTAGAATAAGAACATAATAATAATAATAATAAAATACATTGATAATTCATCAGTATCCCAATTTGCTGCCATAATTATGTCAGTGACAAGTCCCTGAATTCAACCTGGAACACCCAAACAGGAAATCTAAATAAAACAGTTATAACCAGTAACGGTAAGGTGTACAGCATACTTTTCACTGATTAACCTATTCTATTCTGCATTCAACTGAATAGCCTATTCTGTTTTCCATTTCCTGGGTATAACTTGTGAATACTGGTTTCTACAACACTTTAGAAAGCCGGCTTTAATAATAAATTACACAATATAGATGTACAAGCAGAAGGAAAAGATGTCGTGGTTAGAAGGGTTTCCATGGAGATATAAAAAGTGGAAGAAAGCTATATTACTTGGAGCCTCGTATTCTTCAACTTCATATTTTACGTGCGAGAAAGAAGAAAAAATACACCAGTTATATCAGATGTAATAATAGAAGGCTTAGGATATATCAATCATGGGAGTAACAGCTTTTAAATTACAATCCTTATGCCTTTTTTTACCTTTTTTTACCTTTTTTATGACGATGTTCATGATTATTCTGAAAAGGACAAATCTATTTGAATTTATGGTAGAGACATTTTTGCGGTAATACCTCATCCTTTTTAAGGGAAGTGAGATTCTTCGTTATTGAAGCCTAGAAGAAAATTGGATTCTGAGGAAATAAATGATGGTAGTCTACCAGTGTTATCCCAACCGTGGTTTAAAAGGTCTATGCCCTCCTCGTTTCTCCCAACCCTTTTTCTCTTCTCATCCCATAACGTTACTTGTGTAAAATATATGGAGCCCAATAGTACAGAGCCCTTCGTGTTTTTAGATTTATGGAATGAAGGTGAATTTTTCGTTCTCACATATATTTTAACTTGGATATGGCGTTATTTCATTTCCGGTGTTATGGGTTGTTGCTACGAGCAATATTGCTGAAGTTGCTCTTGCTCGATATTCTAACTATATATACCAACTATATTCCATATAACGTTAATTATTTTTCTTGTTTCTCCCTTGGTTATATGTGAAATGGTATCAGGTTTTCTAAGTTCATACGTAAATAGATAACATTTTACAATCTTCTTCTCCCTATTGAATTAATATAAACTACCAGGAACAGAATTTACAAGCATTAGCAATAATTGCTAATGTAGGCCCATTATTTAGTGATTGGAAAAACGTTTCTTATTATATAGACATAATTTATCTGAAAATACTTTTGATCAAACTTATCTATAGAAGTTATAATTTAATTTATGCTAATTAGTTAATATTAATTTCGCCTTGTACTTGATTATCTATGTTTATAAATAGATTACAATGTTAATAACATCTTTCTCTGCCTACGCTTAATTTGTTTCCTCCATCCATCTCTGTCAATCCAATTCATATCTTGCAGTTCTCTTTATTTCATTCCTGTATTGATCTCCTGCTTCCATGAGTTTCGAGGCCTGTCACTGGTTCTTCTTCCAGCTGGTCACCATTCTCATAATCCTTCTTGGTTAGCCTTTCTTCTGCCATTATTCTTACGTGTCCTTACCAATTTAATTGTTTTTATCATACAAAGTCCAAAATAAGATTCTTTATATTCATTTTTCTCTCATAACTATATTTTAATTTTTTAAAATTTTGAATGTCTTGCTAACTGCCATGAGAAATCCATTTCCATTCATAACAATGTTGACTCTAAATTTTTATTAAATTTCAAACTTCAGCTTCATATGTAACAGTACTTCTCACTTTTGAGTTGTCTTCGTAATTTTATATTCTTATTAATCTAGTTATATTTTTATCCCATAAAATGCTGTTTTATCATTGCCATTGTTACTCTATCTTTATTAATCCTGTTCTTAATATAATTTTCCTATTTATATTCTTTGTCAATTTTCACTTCTAAAAATATACTTGATTATCTTAAACATTTCATTTTCATAATATATTTCGTTGTCTTCGTTTCCCTCTCGTTTACACAGCAACTTAATTTACTTATTTTATTCATTTACTTCTGTTTTCTTCGGAGGAGGTCCTGAATGGAGTTGTTCCTTTAGAACAGACTTGAGAAAGTCTGAACTTTGATAATGTATTGTCTTGGCAACGGCAATACTGCTTGAGCGCCCTGAGCGTTCATTACATGCTAGTCATCCATGTCTTTGCGAATAAAATATACGATTTTAAATCAGTCCTTTCGTATGTGTAATTGCTTTCAAGCGGATAAAATAGGAAAAAGATGATTAATTATTAATAGTACTGTACTCCAAAGCAGAGTACTTCCCTGCGGGGTGCACTGCTGATTAGAGGGGCAAGAGGCGATATATTGCTCCGGTGGAGAAGGAGGAGGTGAGGGGTACCATCACAGGTGGCTAGACAGATTCTTATTGGTCGCCGGCATGCTTGCGCGCGCAACGGTCACATTCCTTGCATTCCTCACAGGGAAGTTCTTTGCTTTGGAGAACAGTATGTCTTGTATTACATGACCTAGGATTTCTACTGATAGGGTCAAGATGCTGTTCAGTTTTGCTATTTTCGTTTTATTTCTAACAACCAAGAAGTTTTAACAGGAGCGCTAGTAGCCACGTGAATCATTTATTAATGAGCCCAAGTATTTCACGAAATAGGAACACGGTAAAGTTATTCGGTGACTCACATTAAACTTGAAGTTCTTCAATGAGCACGAATAATGATAGAGACTAACGAATTAAGGTCCTTTCGGAGGACTCGTGCAGAAGAGTTTTCTCTTCAAAAGCCGGACTTTTAACTTAGACCTTTGTGTTCAGAGGTCAGACCGCAATCAAAGAAGCCGCAAAGGGTGTCGTTGATCTGTGAATGATATGTGTAATCATATTCATTATAAGAATAATAAATATATTGCAAGTTTGTGTGATAGGTAATGGGAGCGTGGATGTCATAACTTCTGTAACATTGCATGGAATAATTTAATATGATATCGATTATAGTATTGGTGTATTTGTATTTATAATAAAATTCATATCGTTTCGTGATTGGAAATATAGTTTAATATATACAGTCCAAGCCCTTGCATATAATATTGTTCATTTCCCTCTATACCCAGTCAGCACAACGGAATATCAATGTATTGGATTGGGTAATAGCTTGGAATATATTGTGGATTTAATTTCAGCAGGCTACATCGGTTGGAATAATTTTACAATTTTGGAATTGAAAATACATTCGTAGTATTTGGAACTCCTGTCTTTTTCCACTGTGCTTTGTGATTGTACAAAATCCTCAGCTTCCAAGCCTTCTGTATTTATTTAGTTCTTTCATCTGTTGAATCGGTTTTCCGTCTTTTATTGACAGCAGTATATTCATATAGTATGCCCTAGTTAGAGATGGTATCATTGGTAAAGCTACCGAGGAGCTGAGTTTGTCGATAAATGCCGGACAAATGGAATGGGAAGGATTTGTCTGATGAAACTCCTACCATCAAATATTTAATATGTGTATTGTATGAATAAAATAATAAACACACAATGAACGTCTAAAGAAGTGGTTGTAGAAAATCACTTATAATTAGTCCTTCAGCTATAATTATAATTTTATTTTAAGACATAAAGACCTTTCAACGCCGACCTTTGTTAATATTTACTATAATGCCACACTGTTCGATTAGTTATAATTGGATTACGTTTAAAACTAAGTAATAACAAGTCAGTTTGGGTTTATCGATCTTTTTCATTATTTTATTTATGACATTTGACATTATCCATAATACAAATCGATCGGCATTTCCGACAGAACAAAAAAAATACTAATATGATTAAAATACACATTTTTAGCGTAAGCCTATATTTGTTTCTCTTTCGTAGTTTTACCTCTCCCTTGTAGGGACCTTTATGCGAAGCGTGCCGCCCGGTAGGCCTATATTAATATTATAGAAACTTTTAAGTAGCCTATTGTATATTGTGATAATTCGAGTTAACACATTCTAATGAGCAACGCTCTTGTTCGGAGGTCAATATTGATTTAGGCCTAAGATTGCAATATATTTACCTAAAATTAAGAATAACAATGATAGCGAATATTACTTACGAAGGAAAATAGTTATAACCTAGATGAATATGAAAAAAAGAAAACACACATAATATACAATACATTCCCTATAGTCGCGTTTTTTGGACGTATACACTAATGGAAGATCTACCTAAATTGTGCCCCATTGAATCCTTAATGCTCTCCTTCAGAGGATTTAAACGAAGAAAAGTTTAAAATATAAGTTGAATTTATTTATATTTGAAGTAAATATTCAAAGGTTAAAGAAACCCGCTAGGGTCATTTTACAGAAAATATATGTATATTAAAAAAACCTTTTTGAAGCAATGTTATATATCACTAGGATAAGGGAAAGGAAATGAAGTTTTGTCTTTCCTCATCAAAAGATTGACATGGTCGTCGTACAAGTTACATGTTTTTGCTAAGCTATCCATTGGCAGACATCATGGATAAAAAAGAAAAAAAGGCATGCTAGTCTCACAACTTTGCAGAGAAGGAAAACGAAAATATATTGCATTTCAGCTCTGAGAAAACTTCAACGTGAAGCATTCACTTGATTTCAGTAATTGAAGTACGTTTATTATAAACCCATTACAGACAAGCGTACATGCAACATCATGAACCTTCAAGTTTGATTAAGGCGTATAATTTGATTCCGGAGACATGGTTCGGATTTTAATCTACCGACCATAAAGAAAAATCAACCTCAGTGATGGGGAAGAGACTAATACCAGTTCTCATTTGAATGTCTATTTGGACCCATACTCTCGTGATGTTGAGTGTTAAGGTTATACTGTAGGGGAAACTATACAGACGGACGGAGGAGTGGTTTTGTAGTGTAGGTAACGTACCGTGACATATTTTGATGAGAACATACATCCCTACCTAAGAGAAGGGGAGAGTCAGTTTCGGGAGCAAATTAAAGTGTCTGAAATGGAGCAGAGAATGAAGGCGATGCTAAAGAACAACTGTGTTGGGGTTGCTATTTCGCTTAATGTACATTACTGTTACTATTATTGTTAAACTGATTTAAGTAGCACTTAGATTCAGGACTAATGAGTTTTCAGTTAAAATTTATGAAGCAACTGCGTTAAGAAAATAATAAAGGTATATGGAATTTGACAAATGATAACAAGAAGACTCTACAGATTCTCTATTGAATACTACTTTTTTTTTAATCAAACTAAAGTGAAGAAATTTCTTAAATTTTTGTGAAAAGGGAATCATGTTGATTAATATAGTAAGTTATATAATTCTAGGTTTTTAGCCTATTCCCTAGAATGGGGTCTAGAAGAGGAAGGAAAACAAAAGGCACGAATCTATTGATAATTTAAAGGGTCCGAGATTCTCTTGTGGGAGTTCGATGTTTTATTAGAAGGCGTAATATGCAGTAAACTTACGAAAAGGAACGAATATTTTGGTCATTCACCTTGTCTCACTTTAACACTTTGAAAACGATTTAAAGATTTTCGCACCATATTAGTAAATTTTCAGATTTTACGGCTATTAATATTACCAAAAAAAGTATATTTTATTTCAAGTAAATCTTGTTCGCTGAAATCGATATGTTGTCCATTATATGTTTCACAAGATTATGTATTTTTATGGTCGCATTATGAAAACAGCTTTCGTTATGTAACATTTTTCTGAAGAAATAAATAAATATAGAAAATACAACATCTCTATTCCTTCGTACGACAATAGAAAATAATTTTCAAAGCAAATAAGGTAAGTGAAATGCCGTGTACCTTATTGATGCAGTTAATAAGCGAGTTAAACACACAATTTCGTGAAATTAGACAATTTTCAAAAGGATGTCATGAAATACAAAACAGATAATTCCATAAATTTAATTTAATTTATTTAATTTAATTTAATTCACAGTCGTTGAGTGTAAGCTACACTATAGACATTGTCAGTTATTAATACAATATTATTTACACAATAATGGGACACTTAATTTCCATAAATTCCCTTATATTATAAAATGGGTTCTTTAGGAGCCAGCAAGTGATACTTTTGTTGAAGTGTTGTTCATTTCTAAGAAATAAGTCGGATGGCATCTTATTTGCTACCTTGATAGCCATACATTCAAAGTTTTCTATTGATTTTGACAGCCTATTATACGGAATAATGTATTCTTTGTTGTTCCTAGTATCATGTTGATGTATGTCACTCCTAGTTGTGAAATTACTAATATTGTCTTTAAAATATGATAATAAACTCTTTATATACAAACAAGTCACTGTTAAAATTCTCTGATTAACAAAGAGTGGTTTGCAGTGTTCGGTATATCCAGAATTGGTCATGACTCTGATGATTTTCTTTGGTAGCGTAAAGACTTTATTTACATGAGGACTGTTACCCCACAGTATTATACATCCAGATGCCTAGATTATGTTAATGAATAGGCTAGGTTAATTATCAGGACGTCTCTTTGCCTAGATTATGTTAGAGAATAGGGAACTTGTTACTAGTTCTCAGTCAAATCCTCAATGTGTGGTTGTTATTTATTTCTAAATTGTTAAATTACTTCTAATTACATCGGTTACCATCTCCAAAACCCCTTTCCAACACGGACTTTCTTCAATTTAGCTTCGTATTGGGTCAGTGCAACCAAGATAACGACGAGTAAGCTCAGCTGTCACTGCTGATGCGCTCCATGACTGCATTGTTTTAGTTTTAGTCCAAGACCAGATGAACAATTTACTAAATGGAACATATTCACATTAAAAAATATGTTAAGTGATTTTTCTACACTAGGCATTATTAGCAGATTTTGAATTACCAAAATCACCTTTTTTTTAAAAAAAAAAAATCTACCTATATTATTGCTTGCACACTTTCACTTTAACAAAACCTTTACATGCGTTGGTAATATAGCTTCAATCCTGTTAACTGTATTTAGAATGGGAAATTTAAAAACATTTGTGTTTCCTTCCGTTTGTGTATTTAGTTTAACATTTTTTACTTTGATGTAGGATCTGAGGTTTTCCTGGCGCAGAAGCTGAGTGAAGTTTTCTCGGGCAGTCAGCCAGGTGTTTGCATCAATTAAACCCGACGTTTCGGAGGCCAACGCTGCCTCCATCTTCAACGCCTTTGAAGATGGAGGCAGCGTTTGCCTCCGAAACGTCGGGTTAAATTGACGCAAACACCTGGCTGACTGCCCGAGAAAACTTCACTCATTTTTTACTTTCTTCATTAGTTAATCACATTTTTTATACACTCTGTTTCTTTGTCTCTCTTCTTTCTTCACTTAGATATTTTTGAAACTGCACCCGAGCACGAGCAGTCTTGCTCATTCGGGTGTATTTCTAAATGTTAATATTTCTTGTGCTAGAATAATTATCAATTATGTAAGATTAGCCTATCTTTCTTTTCCTTTTTTAAATAGCAGTTGTAGTTATTTTTTAAATTTGTATTTGTTCTGCTTTACTTTACTTCTATAAATATGTATTTGTATAAATATAAATAAATAAAAAAATACTTTACTATATTAAGGCAAATAGCCTATAAGTTAGGTCGTACGGTTAAAGCGGAAAAAAAGTTCTTTTATCAAGGAATTCAATTTGCTGCAATCCATTTGGAAAAAATATAATGTCCTTATGGAAATATTTGTTATAACTATAATATTAAATTAATTGATTAATTCATATGATTTAGTTCTGCTAGTTTTTCCGCCCCAAAATAGCGTTCTGTATATGTAGACAGCTTTTCAATACTCTTAAATGGCTTTTTATTTTAACTGTAATGCTTTGTATTATTTCTCACCAATAATTCCGGAATAATTGAATCAGTTTTTTGGTTAATTTTATGAATCTTTTTCATGAACTGTGTCATATTACATTTATTTCACTTGCTTCATGATTGTACTGGTTCAATGTGAATTTGCCTGTAATTATATAGCTCAGTGATAACGAACATAGCCAAACTGAAAGGATTAAGTACATCTGCTAATATGTGATCGTTCAATTAGAGTGTGAGGTCTATTAATCCATTGCTTGTTGTTCCGTTATAAGCGGAAGCAGAGGACGAGATCTGTTTGCTTGAACAAAATTTGCCTGACAATTGCATAAAGTCACCTGGCGAATCCGTATGCAGCCTTATCATAGCCTCATCAAGTGACCGTAATGGGGAAGGCTGTTGATTATTAAAAAAAAGTTACTTTTTTTACCAGAACTGAACGGCAGATTTTAATAGTTATGTTTTAGAAAATGAAACAATATCACGAAAAATAAACTACATATACCAAACATGTCAGTAATGTGAAACGCAGAAAGCTGTAGCCTATTTGTCATTGGTAAGCAGAGAAGAACAGCATAATGTCAGTGTACAATAAAACTAAAACTAAATTCCGTGGCGCTACATCCCTGAAGGGACAAGGCCTACCACCCGACCGCAGCGTCATCTACCATAAGCAGACAAAACTTACATAAAACTATACGAGCTGAAATGAGTCTATCTAAACTAGATTTCATTTTAGGCGCTACATCCGGTCATTACTAATCTACTTTTTCGTCTTGATTGGTACATTGTGACTTATATTCTCATCAGTGTTGTACGTACATATTGTAAAGTAGGTAGTAATATAAAATAGCATCAAATTGTAACTACTCAATATCAAGTTATATCAATATTAGTAACCATACTATCTGAATGAAGATAAATTATATTAAGCCATTGTTTTAGGTTAAGTTCGTGGCATTGTGATCAGAAACACATCCAAATATTAACATGGCCAAACTGCCATGGGGAGTCATCCATTTCAATAACTTAGTAATATAATACAAATATATTTTTAAAAAAATATAGATGAATACTATTATTTTCGATCCCTCACAGGGTACATGATGATTTGTGGGTCGCTGCCCTTTGCACAAAATTTATACTCTGGAGACCGAGCTCCCTGGAGCTTATACCTGTGCACAATTGCTACTCATGAATTAACATCCAGCGGTTTTTTGTTCAACCGGAACAACACAAATTCATTAAAATCTTTTGTTATTACGTTCCATTAGTCACTGGTTTTTGTTATTAATTACTCACCTAATTTACCTTTTAGAAAAAACATAGTCCAATTATATAATATCATCGCAGTTCAATTATTGTCGATACGGTAGGCTGTTTCTGGAATTGTTAACTCGGTACTAGTTTGCTTTTAAAAATTTTATGTGTTATTTATATGGTCATTAAAGTAGGCATCGAAGGCAAGAGCACTATTCAGGTGGCGAGGATATAAATATTGCGAATTTTGTATAACATGTTATACAGTTTAAGTATGATATGATATGAGCTTATGTAGAACGTTAAATGTTGAACGATATAAAAATGCTTAAATTACTATATTGTTTTCTAGTACCTTATAAGTAGTTCCCCGGAGATTTATTCTTGTTATTTGAACTATATATCTACAAGATCTGCTCCTTACAAATGGAAAGAATAGCAGCTGTAGTTATCAGTTTGGAGTTTGTGTTGTGCATGGTAATGATACAAGTAAAATTACAAATTAAATAAACAATAACCGGAACAAAACAATATTTACCCTTCTTAATTTCATGTCACATATTTATCTAAATATTATACATTCCGAACTATTCAGGTGTGTATTAATGAACGAACGAAAAATTATCCTATTTTTATTTTCGAATGTTTAATGAGAGGACAGTGACTGATCTTGAAAATTCTACTTTTTTATGGTATTGCAATAGCATCTGCTTCTTTCGTTTACAAACTCCTTGGCCGAGGCTTCGCTCTGCACACTTTGTGTTTTAATTAAATTTCCAATGAATCGCCAATTACATCCAATAGCTATTTATCAGTATTGGTTGTCATGAGTAGAGACCGGATTTTAAAGGGAATTCCTTTTTTTTATATTTCCTCACAAAACGTGATAAAATTGAACAGGACATTACTGAGTAAGTTTCAACTGCGAATGACCTGTTTTTAACGTCCTTTTTTAGGCTCATTTCCCTTTTTTTTAAAGGAACTTTCCCTTTCCAGTACCTTTTTTGCTAATTTATTCTGAAAAAATCGTAAATTACCCAGTATTTGGTAATATGAAAACATTAAAAATTGTTTTCACTGATTCACCATTGAAAAAATAATTCCTCCCAGCAGAATAGAGCGTTAACAGGGAAATCATAGGCTTGCCATTGCCTAAGTCTCCAATTATAACAAAGTGGGGAACATGGATTTCGTGTGCTATTTTACTCTGTGAGAATTTCAACAAGATCAAAAAATTTCTTCAGTCATTAGATGTTACAAAATCAGCAGCTGTAGAGCAAGCAAAGGCTTTACATAAAACAAACATGTATCTCTCTGTTGAATTTTTACATTCTTTTGCTTTTATATCCCTTTTTCCCCACCTTTTTTTGGCAATAATTACCCTTTATTCCCACCTTTTTTTGGCAATAATTTTCCCTTTTTTCGTCCTTTTTTGGGTGAAAATTTTCCCTTTAAAATCCGGTCTCTAGATGACTATAGTTCTACCAACACTTCAACCAGAATGTGTATATTAAATTTTTATTTCTGTAAGCATATAGAAATTTAAATGAATTAAATGTAGATTTACATTTTAGTCAATACTACAATAATTATATAGAAGGCAGAATTTGTTATTCATTATGCCAAGGGAATTCCTATAGATGTATGTGCCTACTGAAGTAGTTCTTCGAATACATCTTCAGTATATGGTGAATTGACTCGTGCGTAACAAATTTGTTTTTCATGAACACTTTCCCCTTAAATTATTTCCTGTACACTTATTGTTATTAGTAATAGAAGAGTTTTCCTACCTTGCACTTCAGGTTCGATGAAAATGATGAGATTTAGTCTATGCACTTTTTAAGTGACAAATAAGTATTTTTCATGTTAGGTTGATTGAGGTTCATGGGTTTTTGCACCAAGGTAATTCTTACCAATATACTTAAAATTTGCTGGGTTCGATCCCTAACGGGAGAATCTCGTAACACCACATTCTTTCGGATGTTGATGCTATCAGCATTGGAAAACACCAACCGGTCGAATATAAAAACCTTTTAACTCCAAATAAATATTAAAATTATATAAGATTAAAATAAAGGTTAAACCTCGTAACCCGAGATACTGAACAATGAAATTTGTTTTGTCTCCCCTGCATAATTTCAGTTTTTGGAGTCACGAGGTTTCCTCGTGAGGATTATGTGTTAATCCTCTCCAAAAGTTGAAAATAATATACCTTGGTTCTTGATTTCAAAGGTTTAATTAACTTTTAAGAAATCATTAGCCCTATGTTCTATGTTTGTTCGTAATATGTTTGAGAATGCCTAAGTAAAAATAATACATTATCTAAATATAAACTCTGTTGTATGCAAGGCTTGTATGTCAGCTTT
This sequence comes from Ectobius pallidus, assembly GCA_964059195.1. Classification (NCBI taxonomy): domain Eukaryota; kingdom Metazoa; phylum Arthropoda; class Insecta; order Blattodea; family Ectobiidae; genus Ectobius; species Ectobius pallidus. Next base: position 161,408,085 of record CAXKWD010000001.1, on the reverse strand, counting down.
CCATGCTTACATTTCGTATCCATTCCCTGGTTACTTAGATATCTTGATAAAATTGAACATAGCTGCTATATCTGCACACGTTGGAATAAGAAATTACCCATACTCGTAGAAGATAATATGCGGAACACAGCTGATATAATCTGTGCTAGAAATCATGTTGGTTCGATTGGAGGCCGGAATCGTAGTGGCAAGTGTTTCATGTTCTGCTGGCATTATCTGCAAGATTCAGGTATCCTTCGGCTACCATTTGCCGTCTACAATTACTAGTCGAGAGATAGGACGTCCGGTTTACATGGAATTTTCACAGGCAAATGTTATTACTGCCAACTTCGGCATTGTCTTGTCTGTTAACAAAAGCCAGATGAGGGATCTAGCCTTCCAGAGGAGGCTTGTGTAGTTGGAGTGTGAGATTTTATATTACCTCCAATTTCTCATGTCGAAGAATACTTATAACTTGAATACTTATACTTACAACTTGCATGTAAATATAATTTAAAAATAAAATATTCCTCTAATTCTACTATTCGTATTTTTTTTAAATTTAAAGTAATGGGGTAGACTTCTCTTAAATTATGCTAAGAAAAACGGAGATTAAAAGACTTCTCTTTTAGAGTTATGTGGTGCCCATATATAGCATCAGGGAAGAAGGACGCGACATCTCTCAAGATTTTTTAACATCATAATTGTACATACACAATTCTTCCATTTAAATTTGTCTGAAATTGTTAAAATCAAAATACTTTTTAATAGGCCTATAGTCTTTCTTTTTTTATTTAATACTTCGATGAGAATATTCTTGTAATATTTATTTAGGAAATAAGTTTTTCTTACATTAGTTGACATTATTTCACAAAAGGCTAATTTAAAAAGAAGATAACATAAAAATACAATACTAGGCCTACAGTGAAAGTAGCCTTTCCATGAAAGCGTCCTTTAAGATAAATATATTTTAGGCTATAATGCGGAACCCAATACATATACGGAGCAATTTTAAACTTTTACATTCTATTGAATGAAAATCTTCATTAACGTTAAACGTTACTTTATATAATATCAGAGAATGCTTAATCTAAAGATCAACATTGACTGTTTTTCACAAAAACTGGAACGAGTTAAATAATGACAAACTGAAGATTAATTTTACCAAAAAAAAAAAAAAAAAAAAAAAAAAAAAAAAAAAAAACTGTAAAAACTGAAAATATGATCAAGTTCGGAAATACAGTGGAATGCACTGTTATTAAATAAGTATTAAAATTTGTCGCTAAACATTTGTATATGTTTCTTTAAAATATAACTTATAACGTACACATAATAGTATGTCGTGTTGCTAGATGGCACTTTAAAGCACCTTTCAAGATCTACGAAACAAAATAATTACGTTTGTAGACGAGAAATAAATCAACATACTATGAAGTCAAATGCTCAGAAAATTTAATTAATGTTTTGGGGATAACATTCATACGTTAGGAGTTATTTGTGGACTTTTTTCCTTAGTTTCTAACTTGGAACAATAACTAATTTAAATTACCTTCTTTTTCAGTTTGAATGTTAAAGAACCTGTTCACTCTTCAACATATTTTAAAGAAAGTGACACTTATGTAGTGTAGAAGATTGCACCTTTCAAATGACACATCAAGAGTTAAAATTCATTGAAATAGATGCAGACGAGGAATATACGTATTTATTAAATCGCTGAAATTCCATGGATGTGGTCACATGTACAAAGTACAGGATTGTGCTGCGATTGTTAAAAAAGAATAGTAATTATTGTGATATTGAGAGAATAGTTTATCTAAAGCTGACTCGGGAAATCTTCATCAAATTGTAAAATCCGTCTACTTGAAGTATTATACCCCTTAACACATAATGAAGCGATAATACCAAAATGACATAGTTTTCATTTACATATCAAAGTCGGTTTAACGTTACCTCTATCGTTAGCTCAATTTGGTCCACAACCTGGGTGTTTCATAAAGCGGGTTATAATTCGGGGTTCTAAGTGAAAACACAGCAAGGCTAATTACATTGACAATGGGATTATCGTTGAGGTAAATGTAGTGATTATCTGTTACAGGTACACTCTGACACGACAATCAAGTTTGTCAGCCGGAGTTTCAATGTAAATGTATGGTCATCGTGGAACAAGAGTGGCAAAATGATACATTAATCCGTACTGCCTACATTGTAGAGTGTACAGTCATTGTAATGTGACACAGTTAAATTAGGCAATTCACAGAACCGGTATCAAATATTTCATGGCTCAAATGTTGTTAATTACGTATGGAGGGTATTTAGTAGAACATCGGGAATAAAACACATTTTGTTTGGGTATTTTTTTATATATTTAAACAAATAAGTACTATTGTCTCCTCATTTAGTTTCTCGCTTATCTCCTCATTCTCCCATCTCCTCCTTCTCCACTCATCCTCCGCTCCTTGTTTTCCTTCCCAGATTCTTTCCTCCTCCATTTCCTTTTCCCCGTATCCACTTCCTCCTAATCAACCCAACTTCTCTTTTCTTGGTAATTATGTTCAGTATTAATTAGTTTAACCTCTAATGGATAATTATAAACAGCAGTTTAAGTGACCTCATTTGGAGAGAACAATATAATATTAACATAAATATTTTATGGTCGTGCGAAATTGCTATATATTAGAATAATATATTCTTTATTCATGTTTCCAAAGTTTACTATATATCTGGTAAGATTATTTGACAAAGACTAGGAAAAATTCCTCTGACATTGGGACTCAAATTCGGGACTTTCTGCTGTCTGATTGCCGGTTGAGCTAGCAGTTGTTGAGACTCTCTCAAGTGTGAACTTTTGGGGTGGCGTGTACCAACCAAACTAAAGTAGTAAATCTAAGAAGGAAACCTGAAGTAAACAAAAACCAGTACATCTGTCTCATTCTAGCACATTACTCCTATGACTTAAGAGTGCGACAGATAAACTGGTTTTTGTTTACTTCAGGTTTCCTTCTTAGATTTACTACTTTAGTTCAGTTTACCCCTGGTTAGTGCACGCCACCCTTAGTCCTCACTGAAAGATTTCTACGACATATATACCTTAGGCAGACTAATTTGTAGTAATTTGTGACCCGTTTTCACTGTGTATTGAACAGTACCGTGCAAGATGAAGATTGAAAATATATGTACATGGGCCTATGTATATGTGTTTCTGTTGACATAACATGAGTCCTGTGTTATGGCGCAGAGGATATCTTCACTCCCCTCACGCCACGGGCCCGGGTCGGATTCCCGGTCGGGACTATTCACCCAGGGGGGTTTCTCCGGTGGTTTTCTCACCTGTCAGGGAAATGTTGGGTAACTTAGGCCTTTGAGGTCCCCGTACATCATCATCTTCATTCCATTCGCGCCTTGTTCGGAATGAGTGTAGGGAGTTCGTACTGTCTCGGGATGGCTCCGGCATTGGATTTTTTTTTTTTTTTTTTTAAATACCGTACTTTGTTACTTATTGGCCCCTATCCTGGATTTCCATCATGGGCCTCTACATCCACTGTAATTTTTTTTAATTTTCTGGCATTGGACTAATCACCCATGTCCTTGTCTGTTCAAATATTATGTCTGTTAACAAAATAAAATCCCTTCCACGATAGGGTGTGGTCTTTTAAGTCCTGGGCTGCGTTGGCCACATAAACGTCCCTACAATCGGAAGAGGTTAAACTAAGAGATAGAAATTGTTACACTAGAATGATTAGGACAATTATTCGTTTCACACATGGTGCAATGTTTTTCTAATACTATTTTTCCTAACTTCATTGTTTTTTTCTCTATTTCTGTGTTCATTTTATTGCAATCGTGTTTTCTGTTTTGCTGTTCTTTTCTTTTTATACGTTCTACATAGTACCATGTCTACTAGAATTAGGTAGAGGAAGTATTGTGTTTGACCCTGGAATTCGATCTCGAGTTTTCAGCATTACTACTTTAGGGTCCACTGAATCCAAAAATGCATGTTTCATAACCATGGAAGTGTAACAAATTACCCAGTACAGCCTCCAGAATGAAGAGTTTAAAATCAAGTCGCGCTCTACCGTTGAGCTCTATCAATAAAATTACTTTGTAGCCTAATGCCTTTTTTCTCAACTTCTTTTATTTGACCAGGCCATTGGCTTACATGGAACTATCATCAGGGCATTTTCGTTTGAGTCACATAAGAAGAATAAAACTTTCACTATTGGCCTTTATTGTTAGTCTTTCTTTTCGAAGACCTTTAGAATGATATTTACATCACATAGTGCAGGAAATGATGAAAATGTATTTCCTATTGTAATTAAATAATTTGCTAAAGGTTTGTGAATCTTTTATGCCAACACGCTTCTATAATATTGTTCCATAATAAACAGAAAGGGGTTTATTGCACATAATTTGGTATTTTATAAAATGGAGAAATACTTGCGATGAACATTGGATTTTAAAACCCGATGTAATTCCTCTGTGGATTCTATATTGTTTTAAATTATTTAGTTTATTTTAAACAGAATGGGGGTTAATTGCATTACATTCTAAATTGAAAGGTGTAGCTGTGTGTGTTCATGGTTTCAATGCCTGCAACCTAGGCTATTCGAAACCAATTATCACATGTTGATGAAATAATGTGTGTGTGCTACGAGTAATGTAATCAGTGGATAATTCGATGTCATTTTCTGAACTAAGGTAATTTCTGTGCGTTTGTACATCGAGTATAACCTCAGAGAGAATGAAATGTATTTTTCATCTAAAACCTGATCTCTGTAGGGACAAATTATGAATCATAAGACAGATTTATTTGTTGTTATCAATTTATGTAACTTATATTATAAGTTCATGCTTTATTTACGCCTCTGTTTTCTCATTCCAGGTACGTTCCTTACCACTTGGAGTAGGCGAGCATTGGAGTGTGTAAGTGTTAATTGTTAACATTTTCTCTAACTTACAATAACTTATAAGTTAATTGGTCTCAGTTATTCAAGAACTCCTTAGGAATTAGAATGGTGTACTGCAGTACTAAAGAGAACTTAACATCTACAATCAATATTTGGATTATATTTTGAGAAATTGTTATCTTATTAACTTTATTATTATATGCTGCAGTAAACAAACAAAACTTAGGATGTGGCATCCTAAGAATACTTATCAATACGTAACTGACGGTACTTCACTCTTGTACCTCTTGTATATATTGCACCTCTTGTATATTTATAAGTTATTTGTAATTGAAAATTTATGTATCACAATGCATGTCATGTTGTATATAGCCCCTTAAGGTGAGCTTTGCTCGTTGGGGTTTTCTTACAATAAATAAATAAATAAGCTTATATACGATTCACCAGTTTTATTATAGGTATACTTTCTCGCTGTAAATTATTTTTGTAAGAATTAAATTGAATTATAAAAGTTAAATATTATTTTTAGATTTTATTTACTCAATATATAACTTCCTCTTTTTACTTTTCTACTCTTAACATAGGTAGAGGAAATATTCTTTCAATCCTGTCGAGATTTCAGCATAAATGAAATATTTTTGGGGTGCCTGAATCCAAAAATATTATTTTCAGGAAAAAAATCTGTGTTTCTCAACAGCTAAGCTCGAGAGAAAATCGTGTAAAACAAAATTATGTGTTTGTTCTTGGGATATGACGCGGAGACTGGCGACGTTCTTATCTTATGTTGGCTACCGCTTTTCATTTTTAAAAATGTCATTTTTCTCAATTTTTGTAGAAAATTGCTCTAACAATTTTGATTAAATTTTGTGCACAATTATATTAAGAGCTAAAGCTTTTAGTTCGAATATTTTAAAAAAAAAAAAAAAAAAAAAAAAACCTCAGAAAGATAATGTTAAGGCAGACTTTGTTTGTACAAATTCAGGATTTCTCTTGCATGGCAAACGATACACCTCTTTGTGAGATCGAGTCAATTGAAAACGCACTCCCTGTAATACGTCCTCTTGTTCTATTTTAAGGTACATAGTGAGAAAATTGTGTTGTCCATGCTTAGGGTAGAGGAAGTTATGTGAGTGAAGCACACCAGATTTTTTCCTCGTATACATTGTTGTTGTAAAATGTGTTAAGGTCATGCAGTATTATACAAAGAAAGAGTAATTATCGCGTATTTCACCTGAGATTGTGTGCTGAATTATTCCCCAGGCAATGACGTAATATGAGAATACTTTCTCCAGCGCAAGGAGGTAAGAATTAACGATGTTTTTTGTGTATGGAGAAGTGTAACATTGAGCGGGGTGGTACGTGCAATTAGCTGTTGTACATTTAATTACCTCATCGATGAAGGGGTTCAAAACACCCCTCACAGTAGCCCGGAAATGCGTGCTATGAGCAGAAGCTTTAATCTCACGTTCCTGAACACCACTTCAGCAATGTAATATTTCACACAAGATAACCATCGACATTGATATAGCGATTTGGCATTGTTTATTGCTAATTAGCATGCTGTTTACAAGACTTAGTATGTCTCGTATAAGTGATATTTTTAGCTTATACTGATTTTTCATAAATCTATTTTTCTTTATCATCATGCAGCATATTAAAATTGTGTTTTTAGTGGTTACTTTGTTTTAAAAATGCAAAGATGTATTAAGTCGATTAATGTATGCATTTGTATGATTATTATAATTGTATTACATGCAGTATATAAATATTATCCAAGGAGAGGTCGGCCGTCGAGGTGTTGAGTTAGCTTGCTGGCCTCTAGATCTCAAGGCTGCGGGTTCAAACACAGCCACGTTTGATGGATTTTTTTTGACCTAAAAAGTCTGAGCACGGAAACCTTCAGGAAGGACTTTAAGCTGCGGGGTCTTGTCGTTGATTTACGCCACGTTATAGAACTGCAAGCCTAGGTGAGAGCTTTTGGAACAAAATTCTTCGGCCCTTTCACGTCAATAATAGGCTACCTTACTTCCCTTCGAGCAGTGTTGAGGCGATGGACTTACTGTCCCTCTGCACTCTCTCTAAAAATAAGCGTAACTAAATTAGTCCTAAGTAATGAAACTTCCATAAGAGGACCTTTGTTCTATTTAAGAATTCGAAGGTATAATTCATACTAAACTAAACTCCGTAGGCTCTATTGAGTAGGTTGTACATATACTTTATTGTTAAACTAAAACCTCAATAAACAAGCTTCATAAATGACCACATAATCATTATTTAAAGTTACTCTCCGTCTTTCTTGTAGCCTTCAATCTTAAATAATATCTTCTCAATTAAGGTTAATTCAATCTTATAGTCTCAACTTCTCTAGATCGTTGCCTCAAATTTGCCAAATGGGCGTCTGTATAAATGTTTGTATGTCCCAATGGTAGAATATTGAATCTCTTTGAGAAAAAATATTGTCCTGGAAGTAACTTGGTAACATGTTCGGAAGCCCGTTACTTTTAGTACAACACTAAAGCATTACGATACCGTAAATGTTTCACTTTTAAAAAATATATCTGAATAGAGAGAAAAAGAAATAATTATACTAGCAATTTCTTGCCATCACTCAGCTTATCTCATCCCTGTTCCCAATAAATCACTATTTATGCGCTTAGTTGCTTGATTTCTTCTACCTGAGATTTCCATTAAAACTCCTACACTTTAATATAATGAGCCTATTTTCTGGTCTTACTGTCTGAACTACCGAACTGGTATGCGTTATTTATTATGTTCAACAATAATAACAATGAAGAAGGGTAATAATTATGATGATTATATTGATAATAAAAATAATAATAATACACTAACTGTGAAGTCACTAAATTTGACACTTGGGCAATTTGTGTTCCTTTCTGTGACAGTAAAATGGCTATAAAATTTCTCAAAAATATGAAATTATTTTCTCACGAATTTAACCGGACATAGACATAGACATAGACTTCCAAGGTTCGCTACGTAAAACTGATGGATTCAGGTACCGTATTAGAATTCATGTAGTTGTTAACCAATAATAGGCCTAATGTGATATTTCCTTTTCGTCTAGAGGGTCAGAAAACTTCTTCCCCCAAGAGTAAACGTGAAAATAGGCTCATAAAACGTTCCATTAGGTAGCTAGCTGTACATCTTGTAGGCCTTTAGAAATATGAAGAACGGAATATTGACTTGACGAAAATGATAGGTACATTTATAAACTTGTAACGAGATTTATAGCATTGATTAAGCTATACTGAAACGACTATCTTCATTCAGACAAATATCTGGCCTTTCAGTCATTTTCCTTTTTATTTTGTGTGTTTCACGCTTATATAACGCTTATATATATATATATACAAACTTTAAATGAAATATCCAACTAAGTTGGATTCAAACTTACGTAACTTTGTTTGTGCACTGAAGTCAGTAGCAATTCACTGTATAGGGTTTCTTTTGCTCGGATGTATTCCAGTCTAAGCGATTAACCTATTTCCGGGTATTGAAGTCGTTATTTCAGTACGATCACATGAAACGAGCGCTCCTGATCCTTCATGAGAGAGCTCGGGGATAAACAATACCAACAGATTGAAGTATCTTCCCACCAGCAGTACAGCGCTCATCACAAAAACTGAAGGACCGTTTTTCACAATAATTATAGTCCAACTCCTCTGCATTATTATGCTCTATATCACTGCAATAGAATTAATAATAATAGCAGTAATCTGTAACATAAATAGAAAAAGCACTCCATATTGTTTGTTTGCTTTTATATGTTCATAAATACTTCAGCATTATCAGAAATATTTCCTTTAATAACGTTCTTCAGAAAAGAGACGAAATTTGGTTTAAATTTCGGAATGTAAGAGAACTGAATTTGAATAAAATTCTGGAATTAAACATTTCATTGATGCTCATTTGCCAGTATTTTTTAATCAGTTTGAGGGTAAAATTTTATGGAAGTTTCTTTAACGTATTTTAAAATTACATATTTTATTTTATGATTAGTTCTAAGGGTACATAATTTTTACTTGCAAACGTAAAGTAGTAGAGGGTAATATTTTGCATGCTATTTATTAATTTATTTTTATTTACTTTTCCAGTCTTCAAAAGAAACATGCGGATATATGTAAAATTATTAATTATTATTGCTGTCTCGTGCATGAGTTTAACTATGATTTTGGAAAAGACTTAATGTCTTTTAGTGACAGTGTTTGAAATGATTTTGGATAAGTATTCATGTATTTTAGTGAAAATTTAGTAAATTTAGTAAATTTAGAAAATTTTAGTAAAAATTACTAGTCAAAATAACATAAAACGTCGTACGATGTACGACCGTTATAAGAATTTCAAGGGTCTCACACGAATAACAAAACGAGCGCAGCGCTCGTTAATTTTGCGTTTTCCTGATTAGTTCTACATAATGGTGTTACATCGTAAATAACTATAAATTAATGCAGATGTTCGAAGTACGAGATAGTGGACTCTGAACTTAGTGGCCATTAAAAAACCACTGGTATTTTGAGCTAGAGCAGCTCGTGGTACTGAAAAAAAGATTAGGTAGCGCCTCTGGAACGTATGAGAACTGGAGGCATCCTTCATAAAATGCTCTTTTCGTGAAACCGCGTAAGTGCAGACTAGTTTGGCTTATTTTCGGGATACATACAAACAACTACCGGCGTGGTCTTGTGGTTAGCGTTGCTGACTACAGATGCGTCGGCCCGGGTTCGATTCCCGGTACCTCCTCGGATTTTTCTGAGGTAGGGAGGTCTGGTAGGGGTGCACTCAGCCTCGTGATTCCAAACTGAGGAGCAACTTGATAGAGAAGGAGCGGCTCCGGTCCAGAAAACCACCATTAACGGCCGTGGGTGTCGGCATGCTGACCACATGCCCCCCAATCCTGCCATCTGCCTACGGGAGATGATGCAGCGGCCGGGTGGTAGGCCAAGTCCTTCCGGGGATGTAGCGCCACGGAGTTTAGTTTAGTTTAGAAACAACTAGCGTACTGGAATTTGTGACGAGATATTTGTAATACCTGTAGTAAAGACGATCAACAATAAGTGAAATAAATTTTGTTAAATAAATTACCGGTACACAAGGTATCAGATAATTCATTATTTGGCGCAAAACCTGCTTAGAGAAGGCAGACATTAACCTAACAGTATTGAAGCTTTGATCCTAAACTTAGTTCTATCTTTCTAGTTGGATACAGTTTAATAAATTCCAAGGTGTAATTAAGACAAAAATGTAAGTTATATTAATTTGTGGGCCTACATCATGTACTTTTTAACAGTGGCTACTTTCACATATTTTGTCAGTGTATCCAAAAACAATTATCTCTAAATTATTGCTTTCATTAAATTAAAAAATAGAATACTGTACCCAACTTGAAAAGAAAATAATACTGTATATGTATATATATATATTTATTTATATATATATATGTATATATATTAGTCCTCTTTAGTACATACTCATTCCTCTTTAATGAATGAGTATGCACTATTGTTTTTAGCTTAGAGGTTGTTTCATGGTCTCTCTGGGTGGAATACGTTGCAGGGCTCAATCTACTGTCATATTTTTGCACGTAACATGTTTCATTAGACTATACAAGTGTACATATTTGGGGTAACTTACCAGTTACTGTGTCGTTATCTGTTACTGTGTTGTTGTGTTTTTCGTTTATATTTATTTTGATGCCTTCAAGGCAGATTGTGGATGAGCTACCTGTTTCAATTTTAATTGAACATCAATATTCTAACCTGTAATTCGATAGGAAGCATGGTTCGGATGTTTATTGGTAATTGGTTTATTCTTAGAAGTTGTCTTCCCCACATTTCATATCAAGTCTATATCCAATACATGATCTACACTTTGAAACCACTGCAAATTATTATTTACATAAAAAAGTTGTGCAAAAATTGTCTCACGAACTTTCTCATATATTCGTGTTATGATTTATTTTAATTATATTTGTTAGATAGGCGGAATATATGTACAACTTTCTAAAAATTAATACAAGATATTCGGATCCTACCGAGTGGCACATATGTACCACATCATCACAGACATATTAGTCGATTCAGCCTTCGGTTTGGTTTTCCGAGGTTTATACCATGGTAATTTGCTAAGTTGAGGTTTTTACTAACTTACGTCATATACTAGGGGTACGAAGTAGCGTAGTGGTTGAGGCGCTGCGCTACAAACCGGAAGGTCGCGGGTTCGAATACCGATGAGGTCGTTGAGATTTTTCAATAGGCCTAATCCTTCTGGTGGCACTATGGCCCTGGGGTCGACTCAGCCTCTAACAGAATTGAGTACCAGGAGCAATCCTGGGGAAAAGGGCGGCCGGTGCGTAAGGCTGACAGCCTTACCACCTTCATGTGCCGAATGTCCAAAATCTGGGAGCCTCAAATTCCTGGAACCCTCTGGGCCTCCATGATCTGTATAGGGATCACTTTACACTTTTACGTCCTATACTAGATGTGAATTCTTTTCAGATTGGTCGATAAACTATATTTTCGCCTTGTGATAATAATATATTTGCTTGAGAAACGCGCATTTCGTTCTTACAATGATTTTCGCTTAATAATCTAAGAATATATCGAGTTCGTACTGTCCAATGTAATAATCGCAGTACATCAGTCCACACCATTTAAAACGTTGAATAATGAATTCTCTGAGTTTACTATGGTAGATATCGATATGTACTATCCCATGAAATTCTATCACAGTGATTTATAATTTCTATGTGATTATGACGAAAAAAAGTCGAGTACTCATTGTTTTGCAACCAGAGCACCGCCTGGATCTGAATAAGCCTACACAAATATCACGATACATTTATTAGTATTTTCTATCTCCAGGTTCCACTTTTGCAACTCGACAATAAAGTTTTGTTTATTTTTTTTCTGCCCGTAGTTCGAGATGCCCAGAGAGTAATGCAATCACATTCGAAGGTAAATTACCGATGAAGTTCTATGCAAACTGCTGTCAAAGTTAATTTAATCTGATTGAATTTCTTTTCTCTAAAACATTTAACAAATACGAACAAAGATACATAATTAACATTTAAATTCCAAGAGGCAAGATCGATTAACTACGGTTAATTTATTTCACACATGGATCTTGGAAATTCTGGAGTATCTTCCATTATCTCCAGATAAGAGCTAATGTGATTTTTACATTTTCCTGAAAATAAAATTACCACTTAGAAGAGTTCGCTTCAGAACCAGATGGGCCATTATAGCATCAGTATAGCAATTTGTTTGAGGCTTAGTGCAAAAAGACATTGCATCTGGCATCCGTAGTCTCCTTGAGTTACAGGGTGGGTTCTTGATGTCGGTGGAGATTTCTTCTGAACACTGCAACGCCTGTGAAAATTTAAATGTTGCCGTTAATATTTTAATGTAGAGTTATGCGCATTTCAATTTTAGTAACACGTCCTAGCGGTCTACCCGATATACGAGGCGCGTCCATAAAGTAAGTTTCCATGGGGCCGTTTACAGAAACAAAACACAATTTCAAGGAAATATTTAGGCTATTGCAACAGACACAACCAGTGTTCAGCTATTTTTCAACATATTCGCCACCGAAATTGAAACATTTGGTTTACCGTGCCACCAACTTTTGAATACCTGTGTTTGACAACCACCGTTTGACAACCAGCTCGCCTCTCTGTCATTCTTTGTCATTCTTTGTTATTTCGTGAGGTTTAGGAAAATATGTAAATCACTGGGAGCAAGGTCCGGGCTTTAGGGCGAATGTTTAAACACCTCCGAGCCGAACTTCTGCAGGAGACTTGCTAGGAGGTGTTTAAACATCCACCCTACAGACCAGATTTTGCTCCCAGTGATTTCTATATTTTCCTACACCTAAAGAAATTACAGGGAACGACAGAGAGGCGGAGATGTTTGTCACACAGTGGTTCAAATCCCTTGTGGCAGACTTCTACGACACAGGTGTTCAAAAGTGTTTCCACAGTACGACAAATGTTTCATTCCCGTTGGCGATATGTTTAAAAATAGTTGAACACTTGATGTATCTGTTGTCCATTAAATTGTAGTTTGTTTCTGTAAACGGCCATAGGGAAACTTACTTTATGGACGCGCATAATAATTTTACATTGAAGCGATTTTCACATACTAATTGCGCCCTAAGATTTGTGTACGTTTATATATTCGCTTACTCCCCTGAGACCATTTGACCTGAAACCACTCATTTCCCTTAACTTAGGAATTGTCTATCTCAAATTTAATCTTGATAAAGTTCGTTCAGAATTTAATTTTTAATTTCGTTAATGTTATTTAATTTACTTTATGCAGTCCTGTGCAGTCATGGTATGATTTGCATTCAATGCACTGTAATGGCGATGTTGTGAGCGCATCGATCATTCCTGTTTCGGAACCTCACTGTTGTGCTATTATTTATACGCACATAGTGATTTTTTTAAAATTCTACAGCCATATGGACAAAAAATTGCTTAGTTGTAAAATTCACTTCGTGGTAAAATTATTCTTTTCACAGGCCGTATAACTGCCTTAATCATCTACACAATTTTTAAAAGTCCTAAACTATTGTAGGAATGATCGCCCCAAAACTAGGAATCTTTAATTTATTTTCACGTTTTTCTGGTTTATATTGCCATTTGTATCTTCATCGTTTCTCATTAACGTCCAGCAGGATAATCATCGTTTCTCAATAACATTCTATAGCCTAATAAATGAGTACCCTATCTTTACATTCATTACATTTTTAGCAATTTTTTTCTCCCTACGTGGAACGGTTGGTTAGGCATTGGCTTCCTAATCCCAATTTTGTAGAATTGATCTCGTCCAAGGTTTATGGGATCTACAGGAATGTACATGAACTCTTGCGGGACAAAATTTCGGCACACTCGACTGTTAGAGATCTGGGTTTCAGCAAACAATCATATTATGATTTATTCACGTTTTTTCAACAGTGATTTAAGGAATATTGCCATTTTACTAGGGTCATCGTTATTTATGTTTCATATATATATATATTTATGTATATGTATGTATATAATAAAATTATTAAAATGAATCATTCGATTGAGATGTTCATTTACAAGTTCTGGTCTCATGATGTAAAGATTTATTTGTTATAATAAGAATATAATTGGGAGGGCTTCTTATGAAAGAATGTTTGTACTCCAGCGAAACCTACTAGAAAATGCAGTTCCTTTTAATAATTCATAAACTAACCAAGGCCAGGAAACTTTGAATTATCTGACTCTATCTCTCTTTTGAATTAAACAATCCGGTCAAAAGTGCTTGGACTTGGACGTCTTGTTAACAAAGCAATGGCAGTTATACCGTCAATTTAATGAAATAAATGTTGTAACTTGTAAATGAGAAAACTCTACGTGGTAACCGTTGTTACAGAGACAATGTCAAACACTCATGTATAGCTTGTAAATTCCTAACCACCCTTGCGGTTTGTGGAAGTAACTCAGTTTCTATGGAGTTGACTGTACGTCCTGTTTCTGGTCTGATAGTTCACTACTCGGGAACTTCTTTACCTACCAGCTCCATCATCAACACCACCTGTCATCAAGTCCATGCCAAGGTGCTGACCTTGACTGCCGTTCTCATATGTGTGGGTATTTATACTCGTAGTCATAGTAATAATTCTTACATATGAGACAGCATGTGGGTCAAACGAATGAATGAGACTTTGGAATTTGAATCTTCAACGAAAGAATATATTGAACTATCCCACTTCACCTAGTTATTCTAAATGTAGAAAGATCGTTGCTGCTTGTTAGCTCAATCTAGATTTTTCTGTTTGAAAATCAATGTACGAGAATCAAATGAAAACCACAATTAATTTGTTCCCAATATCTTACTGCAGGAAGAATGCTTGCGCCCGGGCGCCCGGGAGAGGTAAAGCTATGAAAGAGAAAGAAAGAAATTTAAAAAAATGCTTGCTTGTACATTATTTTTCCACATAGTCCCCTCCCAGTTCAATGCACTTACGCCATCTTATAGGAACTCCTTCGATCCCTAAAAAAAATATATATATTTTTGTTCACGCTGTAGCCACTCGTGCACTGCCGATTGGACGGTCTTCATCAGAATTGAGCTTATACCCTCCAAGGTGCTCCTTTAATGGATCAAAAATGTATAAGTCTGATGGTGCCAAAGCGAAGGGTATTGCTGAGTGAAGGTGTTTTGCTTCTACATGATAATGCCCATCCTTATTGTGCTCTTGCAACCATGAAAACCATCGACGACATTCACTCCAAGTGCTCCCACATCCGCCATACTCGCCAGATTTGTCGCCATCATATTTTTATATCTTTATGCCATTAAAGGAGCACCTTGAAGGACAGAAGTTCAAGTCTGATTAAGACGTCCAATCGGAGGTGCACGAGTGACTACAGCGTCAACCAAAATAATTTTTCTCACGTGGTATCGAAGCACTTCCTATCCGATGGCATAAATGTTTTGAACTGGGAGGGGACTATGGAGAAAAATAATGTGCAAGCAAACATTCTTCCTGCAGTGAAATAGTGGAAAAAATTAATTGCGGTTTTCATTTGATTCTCCCTCGAACTTACTTGATAAAACGTATCGGTATTATTTAGTTACAGGTTTTCGGTTTAATCCCACTGAAAGATAAAATTCTGTGTATTCTGTACAGACATTGTGCTTTAACGTTTTCCATATTGATTTTAAAGTTTCATATAATATTGACTATATAAAATTTACTTACCAATCATGAAGTATTATACAGGAGAGGGCAGAAGTAGGTGTACAGTTTTACATTGAACATTTTGAATAATTGAACATAGGACAGTTGTTTGAACATTTACGCTAGTGATAGTGATAATAGTAGTTAGGCCTGTCTGTGTTACTTTATATCATAGAATTATACTACAGTGAAATTAAAATACATTTGTATTTGCATACACCACGTATCATTACGGTATACCTGCTTATGCCCTTCTTTGTATTGTCATTCCATAAAATAATATAAGAAATTATAAAGAACGGCTTATCAAATTCATAAACTAAAGATAGACCACTGATAGATATCTTTTTATCCATAGAATACAGTGTTTATTACTTTTAGCTCTGATGATTATGAGCGCTACATCAAAAAAGTAAATCAAACTGTTTATAATGTCTATCTCACGTTTCATGCCTTATTCGTGTATCTTTTATTCAAGAATATTGATTAGAGGGGTTACCGGAAGTTGAAAATATTATGATACTTTATATGATAGTTTTTGGCTAGAGATTTATTCCAAAATTATTTGTAATTTGTAATGTTGCGAGAAAATAAAGTAATTCTATTCTGCTTTGAAGATCTATGATTCGAATTGTTTCTTAGGACAGATTACGTGAACTAAGATTTTACTTGTTATGAATGTTCAGTTAAGAAAACTTACACTTGACTCACATGTTTAACTTTTATGTACTCTTGAAGTATTGATGCTGAACTCTAACTTATAAGAAAATAAACATGTAACAGTTAACTACAGTTAACGAAAGTTGACCTTGGCATTGCGGAGTTACCGTGCCCGCCTCTTCCGAGGTTTGTGGGTTCAAACCCGTCGAGGTCGACTTTTCTCAGGATGTACACTTCTGCGCACGAAGTTATTAATGCGCACATATGAAAAATTATGTAAATAAACTGGTCCAAGAATTCATAGATAAAAATGTTATATTTTATTTATTAAAATAGTGCATTAAAATACGTATAAGTACACATAAGTCTTCTATCAGGATAACTTAAACTCATGTTGTTAATTAATATATCTTCTTATTTGCTTACATTTCATTGCTGGTCAAGGAAAAATTATAAATTATTTAATGAGCCTAATCTAACTTAGACATTTTGTCGTAATATAATATTATTATCTTTCTAAACCACTAAAAACCTAATTCTTCTGGATTTTATACTCATATACTATTTCCAATAGTTATTTACCCAAAACAAGTTATTTGTCTTAAGTTGTTTTACTTCCATTGGTGTATTTATACGTTGTTAAATATGGCACTAATAACAGACTCCTGGAGGCCATGAAAGTAACGTAGGCCTCAGTTACATTAGTAGCTTATAGATGTCCCTTCCATTTAATGCTTCATGTACTTGAGGTATTCAAGCATTGGGAGGTATTAGCTTAAGTAGAAATTAATGGGTAAACCGGTTAATTGGAATTAATCAGAATAGCCCAACATGTGTACAATAATTCGTGGGGACTTAGGTAACAGGTAATCGCCTAAATAATATTAATTTAATATTAGGTATAATAATATATAAAACTCTAATAATATATAACTCAATAAACTAATTAGAGAATTACATCCTTCTATTATTATAATTACATTAATAATTATTATATCATTATTTTCCACCGGCCTCATGCTCCTGCTGTTCAGAGCGTCTGTCTACTTACAATGGGATTCTGGGTTCGATAGATTGGTTCCCTTGGTCGACATGGTCTCGTTAGTCAGTAAGGATTTACATTTAATGACGACATTCGTATAATTATCCCCTCATGTAATTTTTTCGGGATAATGTAGCTCCGCCTAAAGGTGTTTCATGAAACCAAAATGAGGCTATACTTCCGCCAAGTCAGGGAGATTACAACAAACCCTACCAAGAAAGATTTTAGTCCAATTATTTTCTTATTAAAATATTACTTTAACGTTGGCATTGTTAAAAGCAATTTTATGAAAATTTATAACAAACATTACTTGTCCTGTGATTAGTTTGCATTGTAAAAATTAATAACCTGCCGCAAGTAAAGTTCTTACAATTTGTACAGTAAAAATGCATAAGATTTCTATTACTAGGAAATATTGATAATAGAACAAATCAGTGAGAATGGGCACGGCCTTTAATTGCAAAACTAGGACAATCATGGTAATAAATTTTGGTAAAGGATTTCGAATTACATTGTAAATTTTATAAAATCTCATGAGTCTTGAAATCTCAACCTAATTCCTCACGCTCTTCTAGAATTTGGCGTATTCATCATTGGGCGCTTATGTATAGTATACGGCAAGGATTATGAAGCATGTGCAATACAGAGCATTAGTTTTATAAAGATGTAGCAATATATCAAGCACGCTGAGGAAATAAATCTGCAATCATTTCGCAGATATAAGGCAGGCATGCTTCCAGTTCACTGGCGGTATAAATCAGTCCCCCTTCTCCCACACGATCCGTTTGATTTATAATACTTAAGCCCCTTCTTTCCAGCATTATTGACCAACCACCAAACACCCAACAATTTTTGAAAGGTCTAATATCGTATGCGATGCATATATTTAGCTCTGTATGGTGGGTATAGGCTATGTCAAAGAAGTAGCGTTATTCACTGCAGATTTGTGGCGACTGTGGCAATTTATACAGACGATGAATGTGGGATATTTATTGAAAGATACTTAAGCTTATACTAGTTTTGATTCCGTTTTGCACGTAAAATTACTAACGTTCCCTAGTAATCATAATTATTTTAATTCACCAGAAGAATTTTTACAAATTCATGGCTTTCATCCCTTAAATCTAAGAACCTTAATACTGATACTAATAAGGTATAATTGAAATAATTATAAATATAACTCTATATACTAAACATATTACTTCATTACAACCTGTCTTGATCACCTAATCACAATTTTTTATTTAATAAATAAATAATTAAAATCACGAATTCCTATTAATATTTGTTAAAGATTGTCTTAAGGAAAATAAATGTTAATTTCAAAGATACCTAAGTACTTTTAAATTTTGAAGGCGGTAAAATTATGTCTATCTGAAATAGCTTCCAGACAGATTTTGCATGTTATAAGAAAAGATCCTATTTCCGTAAATTGATGTTGAGGCCCTTGTGCATTAGGGCGATATGGATGTTTATTCAGCCCCACTATTATTCTGTTTCATTTATTGTTACCCTACCGTATTGTGGTCAGTGTAACATAATCTTTAAGCTGATGGCGGCGTACTACTACTACCGTGACACTATACTGCAGCAATTATAATAATTATAACAACGCTAATGATAAACTTGATAATAAAAGAGCATTTCAATTTGTAATTGTGCTATATAAAATACGAGTGTTTTATATCAATGCACAGTTTGGTTTCGTGAATACAGTTTATTGATAATATAACTTTGGTAACTAGGATAGTGTTTCTATGATATCAATAATTCCTTTAAGTTTACACTATCTGAAATAAAAAATAGAATATTATTACATTAATATCTATATTGAACTGTTATTTTGTAAGCCTACATTTCCTTTAGCAGTGTTGTACGAGTATAAAGACGTACTGAGTTACCGTGTCTGCACTTCTTCTGCAACCTTTCGTTTGTTTAATCACATATTTAGTGGTTCTTAGAAACCACATGTACGGTTCACACATGAAGATGGCATAAAAAATAAGAATTATTCCCGCGTGCCAGTAATGAAACAGGTTGAGTTAATTCAGCAACTTCTATTAAAACATGTTCTTGCGGTCTTGAGACACTGCCCCATAAATTGATAATCATCACTGGTCATTTTGTGTATCCCTACTACGCCGTTCCTTAGAATGGCTCATAGCCTATAATTATTCCGAAAATATTTATATAATATTCCATGGATTGAAAGTAAATTTTATGCAGTAAATACTATGGAAATTAAGCTTTAAAGATTTTCAAGGCTGCACATTGAAGAGATGTGGCACCATCATAACAGAAAATTTGTGTTCTTCCATTGAACTCACAGTCACCACACAATGACTTCAACTTGTTACTATGACGATACATAACAATAGAAATTCTAGTTACTTCTATACTAAAGGAACTAATTACAATAAGCATATTAGGAACATTGTTACCTTCAATACAGAACTGCAAGGAAATTCAAAAATAAGAATGTCTTTCGATTCAGCAGTGGCCTGTAAAGAAGGAAAAACAATGGCGTGTCGTTGCTGAGCATGTTAGCCGGTTCCCACACATCTACCTTAGACCCGTAATTGTAAAAGCATTACAACTTCCCGTTCCTTCCTTCCTCAGTAGACCTTGATGACGAAAGTAATTGGCATATAACAGCAAACCAAGGAAGACTAGAAGGAATTACTGATGAAACTAGCAAAGACCATGCTGATGGGAGACAATGTTACACGAATCTATAAATACGAACATTTTCATGCACCAGGAGTTGAAAGAAATAATTTTGCATTCACCTTTTCGTTTCAGGCTGTTCAAGTAAAAATTAATAATAATAATAATAATAATAATAATAATAATAATAATAATAATAATGAGTCGTTCTAATTTTTTATTCAAATTATTGTAGTAATACCACTTTTACCATACATAGGGTGTACTTCTTAGTAAGAAGGCTCTTGAAGTACACAAATCATTGGTTTCAAATAAGCCGACGAAATTCCATATAGGCCTACAGATTTCTATTTACTTCTTTCATTTCATTCATTCTTTCTTTCTAACTTTCTGTCTTCTTTCTTTGTTATTTAGTTTCATTCTTTCTATTTTGTGTTTGTTTTCTTGCGTTTTCTCTTGCTTGCCTGTTTATTTTCTTTGATTTTTTCCTTGTTGAATTGTTTCCTCTGTTCTTCCTGTTTGATTGCTTGTTATGTTTGTTTCACTGCTTGCTAGATTTGCTTGTTTACTTAATTGCTTGCTTGATCCTTCCATGTTTTGTTGTTATTTATTTGGACCTGTTTCATTTTTTCTCTACCTATGAATTAATGCATTTATTTAGTATATCCGTCGTTTTCTTATTTTAATTTCACTATCTCTTTCCTTCCTGTTCCTCAGATTTATTTTTCGCTTTCCCATTTCTTCGTGTCTATTCCTCTTCAATTTCATTTTATTTTACTGAAACGCTAATATCGTCAAACGGATAGGATAACACACTATTGGAAATCTATCGTAGAATTTTCTTGGTTTTGCATTCTCTCTATGTTATGCAATTGTACGAGAAATAATAATTATTTTTAATTAGCATTCTCTAACATTTATTTATTTTTATTTTTATTATAATATTTTTTGGAGAGTGTTAAGATTGAATGGAAAATTTATGTCAATTGTTTCAAGGCGGTAAACATAATTTCTGAACTGAACTACTCGTCTTTCAAGCACATTTTTACTTATATATAAGAGTATATTTATGAAGTAATGAGAAGTGCAATATATCGCAAATGAATTTAATAAATACTTCTCAAAAATAGGGCACAGTGTAACCTCAAACGTTAATAAGGCATCGTCAGACTCTTCGGAGTACAATAAAACAGCCATGAATCCAATCACATCTATGTTTCTCAGTCCTGTTAATGAATGCGAAATTATTAACATTGTGAAGACCTTAAATAATAATGTAGCTCCAGGCATAGATGGAATAAAAAACATTACATTGAAATCTATCATTAAATATATTGTAAAACCTCTTGTCTATATTTTCAATCTTTGTTTCACAGAAGGTGTTTTCCCCAATACTCTAAAAAATGCTGTGATAATACCTATACATAAATCCGGGAAAATGAATGATTTAAACAATTATAGACCAATATCACTTCTTCCGGCCTTTTCCAAGATACTAGAGAAATGCATAAAAGTTAGGCTACTAAACTATTTACAAAAACATGAAATTATATCAAAAAATCAATTTGGTTTCCAGAGCAACATATCTACTGACGATGCTTTTATTAACGTTACAGGTAACATTATTAAAGAATTAGACAAAGGTAATAATTGTTTAGGAATTTTCTTGGACTTACGTAAAGCTTTTGATACTGTTATTCACTCGATACTATTAGATAAACTGAATAAGATAGGAATTAGAGGAACAGTTTACAAATTATTTGAATCATATCTGAGCAATAGATGTATAATGACAAAGGTTGACAGCCATATAAGTGAAATATCAAATATTGATATTGGTGTGCCACAAGGAACGATATTAGGACCAATCTTATACTTAATATATGTAAATGATTTGCTAAATTTAAACCTAGATCAAATAAACGGCTCCATATTTTCATACGCAGATGACACTGTTGTGATTTTCAGTGGTCATTCATGGGAAGTAGCATATAAATACGCTAATACTGGCATGAAAATTATAAAAAAATGGTTCGATTCTAACCTTCTGTCACTAAACGTGGATAAATCAACATTAGTTCCTTTCTCATTAACATCTACTGGTCAGATAGCGCGGAAAAAATGTACAAATTTAAATTTAATAATACATAATTGTAATTTTGATGTGAATTGTAAATGCTTACCACTGAAAGAAACAGCCGTTGTGAAATATTTGGGTATTTTTATTGATAAACACCTTAAATGGTCTCACCATGTTAACTACATCTGTAATAGACTACGCCGAACAATTCATAAATTTGTCATTTTACGCCACTGTATGCCCATTACTGTTTTACGTTCCGTTTATCTAGCACTTTTCCAGTCCATTATTCAATATGGCATTCTCGTCTGGGGAGGATTAGCGAAAACTACCCTTAAGCCCCTCTGCCTTTTACAAAAAAGAATAATAAAAATCTGTCTAAGAAAACACATTGATTACCCAACTAGCCTAATATTTTCGGAATTTAATGTTTTAAGTTTGGACCAAATTTACAAATTTTCTATATTAAAATATTTTCACAAACATCGTATAAAATACTCTTCCAGTGATCATATCTACAAAACTAGACGAAATACTAATTTACTCCTATTAGAACCCAAATGTCTCACATCGGCAGGATTAAAGCATAGCATTAATTTTGGACCGCGCTTCTATAACTCAATTATCAGAAAAAATCCTGATCTCTCAGCATACTCCACTGTTAAATTTAATAGATATGTAAAGAATTTTTTGTAATTTTTTAGCTTTTAAGTAATTTTTGTTCCACTCCTTTTATGTATTTATGTTTTTATGTTTAATGTTTTTGTTTTACTTTCTTTTTTAGTTAAGCACATTATACACTCTATTTCTTTGTCTCTCCTCTTTCTTCACTTTGATATTTTTGAAACGGCACCCGAGCACGAGCAGTCTTGCTCATTCGGGTGTATTACTAAATGTAATACCTCTTGTAATATCTCTTGTAATAAATAAATAAATAAATAAATAAATAAAATAAAAAAATCTATTTTATTACTAAACCGTGTAATATTTTAGTAGTGTAAATTTTAATTGATATGTATTTATTTACAATTTTCGGATGAGAGACTAGGCCTAGTTAGCCGAACGTGTCATACTATAGTTCACTACAGCTGTACCGGTGTATACCGGTGTTGTTGTCTATAGGCGTAACATTTCATTATTGACAGTCGTGTCTGCGTCATAAATATAAATTGCAGACTTCAGTCCAGTCGAGAAAAGCTTACTACTGCAGACAAATGATTTATACACAAACTCGGCTCTCGCCGCCCACCCGTACTGTATTTCGAATACTTTTAAATCGCTGGATTATAAATAATCTCCTTTTTATGTCGCTGATGTGACCATATAACACTCACAGTTTACGCGATGCATGCACATAGATTTTTACGAAACGTTTCAAGTTTGGAGCCTGCAAAAATGGATTTGTGATTTGTCGGATTATGCACATTGATACAGACGAATTTGTGGGATTTATTAAACATTTTAATTCGTTAAAAATCAGATTAGTTTATCTGAATTATTGCATTTAGTTAAACTAACTAGTGATTTTGTGAACAAAATGGTTAAGGGGTTTAAATAGCATTTTAATGTTATTAAATCCTAATTGCAAAACTGTATGATTGAAAATGTTTCATATAATAGCTACATTTAAAGTGGTTTTGTTTGAAATATGTAGCATAATTCACCTAATAAACGATCCTCAAACTAGTAAAAACACACACTAGATTGCATAGTATGATCATGTCATGAACTTAATGCGATATCATTAGCTTTCCGTAGTGAATTTTGTCGTTAAAGCAGTTTCTGTCCCATATGTTGAAATGTTACTTATTTCAAGTGGAAACTTAAGCGACAAAACTTCTCAGACTCGTAACTTCTATTTATGGTTGTTAAATAATTTAACTTATTTTGTCTTCATTTAACACGGATAAGAAATAACTATTCTGAAACAATAGAGATATAACAAGTTTGCATACCTGAAGGTAGGCCTGTTTAATATTTTATCGTAATTTATCCCATATTCTAATCTTTTCAATTAATCATAGCCAGTGACAGTAAAGGAGGAAAGGTTGTTCGTAAGATTCCTTGGAAATTACCTGCTTTTTGGCGGTTTAATACCCTCAGAAATTTCTCACAGAATTACCAGATGGATTACATTGATAAATAGAAAATAAATAAATAAGTTAATAAACTTTAACCGTTTCTTAACCGATCTTTAAAACCGACATTTAAAAAATCTAATCCTCTCTTTTTCCTGAAATTATTAAATTAAGACTATGTTACAAATGTTGTAGAATAGACATGATCACTTTTAAAGATATATATAAAGAAATTACGATTTCCTGCCGAAAAACAATTCCGGACATACATTTTCAGCCAGGTATCACTATACCGTTAGTTCAGTATAAAAGTTTAATCATTAAATAAATAATAAATAGTTTGAAATTCATAGAAATCTAAGTAGGTCTATCTAATGTGAGCTTTTATACTCGAAATTCTTAAATGTAACGAAACAATACTTTAAATTTACGAAGCAATTATATCTTAATTTTAAATCTTACAGGCTATATTTAAAATTCATAAAATGAAAATAGTTAAGCCTAACTCTCAGAATTACCTTACTGGTTTCTTGTGGAGCAATATTACTAACTTAAGGCCTATTTATAATTTTATTAGATTATATTAGATTTGTATAAGATTATATAGAGTCCATGTACGGGGTACGCCTTGGCGCAGTTGGTTGAGGCACAACACTACAAACCGGAAGATCGCGGGTACGATCCCGATGAGGTAGCTGGAATGTTTCCATTGGCCTAATCCTTCTATATCCGAGTCGAGCTAAGAAGGAAACCTGTAGTAGACAAAAACCAGTATGGTCCTCTCCCTCTTAAGTAATACGAGTAATGTGCTAGAGTGAAACAGATGTACTGTTCTTCAAGTTTCCATCTTAGAACGGCCAGACTTCGGTGGCACTATGACTCTGGGGTCGACTCAGCCTCCAACAGAAATGAGTACCAGGAGCAAACCTGATGGTAAAGGCGGCCGGTACGTAATGCTGTGAACCTTACCACCTTCAAGGCCAAATGTCTCCAAATCTGGAAGCCTCAACTTCCTGGAACCCTAAGGTTCTCCATGGCCTGTACAGGGATCACTTTACCTTTACGTTTAAGATATATCACAGAGGTAGCAATTACAAGATATAACAACTGATTGTTCGATCGTGTACAGTCTTATTGTAAATTTAAAGTGAGCAATGTTTAGAAACAACATACAAGGCTCCACAAAGTACATAGGGCACACTATTATGCAAAATGATTTGTATCTTAGTACATGTGTTTTGGTATTTTCTAATTTCACACACGCATAAGAATCATTTATACATGAAACCAAGTACTACAAAGAATATTCACATTATGCTTCAGAGAAACCTGGAACTAGACTCAAAGAAATCACATTCTTGAATTACTAGATTGTGGGTATTTCTTTTTAACGATATTCATTCAAATCTATTACTTATTTGGTAACGGGTACTGCAAATAACATAAGGGTATGAGCTTAATTATCCCACCCGTGTATCAATGTCTTATCAAATAATTTAACTCTGCTTTATGGCATAGTTAGAAATTAATTATAAATGAATAGAACATTATTATTGATCCTGGTTGTAGTCTAATCAATCAATGATGAAAATCATATGTCGTTTCTACCTCCCGATTCTGGGAGAGGTTCAGATGTGGAGGAATTGCATGGACAACACCGGTAATCTAACATTGTGGCTGACATTCATTACTAAGGTATTACCGAAAAACTACCTAGGTACAATGGTTGCTTTATCAGGAATGTCAAATTGGTAAAAGAATTAGCATTCGCAATTTCGCTGTGTTGTTTCCTTTAGTGTCAATATTCTTTTGTTTGTTTATTTATTTATTTATTTATTTAGAAATGTGAAAGATGTTTAATGTGTTTTTAATTATTACCGATTAAATATCTTTCAAGCAGATCTGTTGCTTTCGAAATTTAGTCGCAAATATGGGTATATTCAATGGAGATAGATGTATAAATTACTTAAAAATTGTTAATTAAAACTAATAGGAAATAATTTGCATATGTAATGGTTTTAGAATCCACAAAATTTATGGGTAGGGCCGCATAAATAGTATTGTTAATTAGAGAAATAAAATTTATTTATTGGTGGTAATATTTTATAATTTTTTATAAGTACTATGAGCCTTGTTCTTCTGAAACTAGAAACGAATAATACTGTATGTATATCAAGGCTTCTCAGCATTCCAGCCGAGTGAAGATGTTCAACTTTTTACTATCTTGCTCTAAATCCATCTTCTGGGAAGAAGTGAGCCAATGTGGAGAATGTGTTGAGAAATACTTTTCTCTGTTGAAGAGATATTTTGTGAACTAGAAAATACGAATAGACGTATGCGCGTTGAAATATTGAAAGATAAAAAGGAACAATTTCATTAAGATATGAATGATAAGAGCTGCCGTATAATAAATTCTTTCAAAAAATTAAGGTATTGTGGGTATTTTATTAACATTGCTCTATAATGTACTCGTGACCATTGAGGATAGGTGGAAATTATCAAATATACTGAACAATTTCTTGCAGTGACCTACCATGTCTACTATCTCTGAAACCATTTCTTGTTATGAAGGAAAGTTTTACCGCAGCCTTGCTTGCCTCCTAAAGAGGAAAACTGTCGAGAACGTTTTTACTGGTGAGATGTTTTGAGGAAGACAGTTCAGGGCAATTGTCTTTGTTTTCTTTTTATTGTGTTATAAATATCAGTGAAGATCGATGCTCTCGAAAGTGAAACGAGGAAGGGTGAATTCTTCTAGAACAATTTCAAACAAAACATATTTATGGAGACAGGAAATTATTATCTTCCTTTCGTAGAATAATAGCAGAAAGACGATAATAAATTTGGGATGACGTAAAAATAAATAAATGTCAAAAGGTTCATTTGTCTCATAGTTTGAGAGAAATAGGGACAGAAAAAGTGATTTTTAAGGTTCAGTCCATTATTACATGAATGTGCCTCAAAATGAAAAATCTTACCTTTTCTCATATATTCTGTCTTTGTTCATAACAAATTTTAAGACGTAATTTCATACACACATGTGTATTGAGTTCTCGCATATATCAATGAAATTGAAAGTTACTGCAACTAATGGAAGTATCGTAGTATCGTTGGTTGTATTTTTAAAACTGCAGAATTTTATATCTCTCTTTCTTTGTCTAATTAATTATTTATGTAATGCATGTATTAGGGGATTGCCCCTTGGAACAAAAATAATATAATTAGCTAATCTAGATCATTAGGATTAAATACTCTTAATTTTATATATTTTATCAGGAAAAGAACTTGAAACACAACGAACATTATCTTTACAACCTATGGGAAAATGAGAACCAGGCGCTTCTTGCTAAATACGCATAAACTCACAAAATGCAACTGAATAATATTAGCGAACAAAAATGCAAATACACTTTAAGTATATAAAAAAAAGTAACTGCGATATGTTACAAATTTTCTGTTGAAAATACAATTTTCTAATTAGTAACCATCCTGGGTAAGAAGTTTGTGAGAAGTTTGCACATAAGTCCATAATCTCAAGAACAGTCAAAAAGTCCATAAACTCTTTTAAAAACAGGCAAATTATCCACAATCTCTTTTCAAAACAGCCAAATAGTCCGTAAACTCTTTTCAAAACATCAGAAAAGTCCATAATTTATTTTCAAAACAGCCATAAAGTTCACAAACCCTATTTAAAATAACCAAAAAGTTTATATCTCTTTTTAGAGCAGCCAGAAAGTCCATAATCACTTTTAAACGACACTGAAACCCTAACCTTAATTTATTATATTGTCAGCACGCTATGTTTGCTTGAGGTACTACGCTACAATAGGTAGACACGGGTTCGGGTCAGATGAGGTAATTTTGTATTGAATTAATCTCCTCTTAGCTTGAGATTAATAGAAGCATTCCTCGGGATTGATGTAACATGTAACACTTAACATGTAACATGTACATGCTGAAATCCTTACCACCTTCCACTTGTCTAGAAATTCATTCCCTTAACCTCTAGGAATCATATGAACTTGCATGGCGTCTGAATGAGGAACTCTTTACTTAATTTAACTGCATTCATAGCTTTAATTATTTAATAGATCTTTCATTTCCCATCTGAAAGAATTGCAGACTAAATACTATTGTCAGAAAGCTTTTCAATAGTGCAGGGAGCCTGTAAAACCCACTTATTAAGACACGATTACTTGCTTTGCTCGTTTCATAATTTTCATACGAGTATTTGAACTACCATTATAGGCATGCTGCATACGACTATTTTGGGTTTTTATAATACCTAGTAATTGGAGCAAAAGACTCTCGAACAACAGCGCTACAAGGCATGCAGGCCGCAGGGCTTCTCTTGAGCTTAATCGTCAAACAGTAAGCATTAAATGAACCAAATTGAACCAAATGAGGAATAATATTAAAATTAACACACACGGAATTGATTTAATTTTTATACACGTTGTTTGTTACCTTTTTCATTTGCTGCTCTCAACGTCTAAAGATCGTTCCTTATTCGATAATAATCGTTACCATATCAATCGTTACATCGTTGTTATAGTGAAAACCAAAGTGGATAGCATTATGATACCGTTACTTCGCATGTAATAAGCGTATAATGGTAGTCTATGATCTTACGAAGAATCAATTTTACGTTTTACAGAACACCATATAAGTATTTTCATATCACTTCAGATTTCGTCTAGAATATTATTACAATCTCCAGACACCTGATAAATATTCTAATCCACGAACATGAGCTTTCTCTGAACTGCACCTTATCCTACAATAGTATTAGTTCTTCTTTTACCATTGTGAGCATTTTTCCTATCCCCATTCTACTAATATTCAAAAGCTACTGAATTTGAATTTAATTAGCACTTAATAGAAAATGTTAACCTGATGTTGCAGTAAAGCCTTCGCTACTTGGATTTTTTATTTCTTACGTATCATAAAAAAAAAGACTCGAACAAAGCAGCTTCCCTCCTAATGCTCTATTAATGGTTCCAGCGTGATGAAAAATGTCAGAGCATCTCTTTTTTATTTTTACTTGGAAACTCTGTACTCTTCTTCCCTTGGGGTTGATTTTCTCCAGACAAACCAAAAGGATAACAATCTCGCCTTTTTACGACGGCCGATGAAAGGAAAACAGTTTAGACGGCTAAGGCAGGGTGAGCTTTTCCTTCTTGCCATAATCCTAACTTCAAATCTTGCATTTTCAGTAGAAGTGGTATGTTATTGTTAATAATATATTTAACAATGTGATTATTAATTCGTTTATTTGTATGGTTTAAATAATAATAATTTAAACAATATAAATAATAGACTAAGTTTGATAATTCTAATAATAATATCTGTAGAATTACATCCATGCAAAAAATTCTTACAGTATAAAATTCTGGCACAATGAACTGACTACATTTATAAGCCCAGGTAGCAGTACACAACCTTCGTTAAATATCCATAATAAACAAATGCTTCATATTGTGATCAAATTTTATTGTTTCTCCAGATTGTGTGCTCTTCGAGTCGTGGAGAAGTCTGTTGCTGAGGCTGTAACATATTTCTGGCAGATCCCAATATATCTATTTATATAATGATCATGAGTAGATCTCATATTTTCTTACTGGTTTTTTATTGTTAAATTTAAACTGTACCGAAGTTTCTATTTATATCTTCTGTACGTTAATATATAGAGTGCCTTAAATTTGTTAAGTTAGGTTCAAAACAGCATTAATGCGGAGTTACGGTGAATTAATGGAAGTTCAAATCACTTTTGTCAGATGATGATTGGGTACCCAGAATACGTCAGAGCAAATTGAAGCCATCTATCACTGCCACTACCTTCACAGTATCAAGAAGACAATGAGCTGGTCCCATCAGCCATTCTGAAAGAAGGTCGTTGATTTTTAAAAAATAAGATATTTTAATTGACTCTTGACTCACAATAATTTGGATTACAATAATGAACAGTTTCAAGATTGGTAAAAGTTTTTACTCGGTTTGATGAAAGTTTGAAAGTGACACATGATTGAGCTTCTGCAAGAGGGAAGTGAAAAAAAAGTGACAAGTTTTGACCCAGCTTGATATTTTTCTGTATTGGAAATGCAAATTCCTCAAAAGCTTCTGTAAGTAAAGAATCATCTCAGCAGATGGAATTATTAACAGTAGCTCTTTTACAATACCTAGAAGTCATTTTAGGGCTGCTGATGGGGCTTTCACATTTTCTTCTGGTTACTATACACGTAAGGCATTCATGGTGACAGAGGACTCCAATTTGCTCTGAAGTATGCTGCATATCCAACCAATATCTGATAAAGGCTATTTTAACTCTCAGCAATTAACTGTGGTTTTACAGATGTGTTGTCACTATTTTTATCTAGCGTAATTAAAACTATTATTTTGCTTTAAGTGATAGTTTTCAAGGATATAAACGTTCCTTTTACTCTAGTTGTAACATTTTTTTGTTCCTGTTCCTATTATCGCCATGGTGTTATAAATACACCGTTTTGCGTGCCACGGCTTTGAACTACATTGCCGGGTTATTTATTGCTCTTAAAAGAATAAATCATTTTAAATATCCCATAAAACAGTGTATACTTTAATCATACAGAGCACTACATTTATTATGTCATTACCTCAGTTAATTCCTGTAAGCATTAGTAAAGAAATATACAATGATAAAGGTTAGTTTTTAAGCTTCATTGCATAGTGCTTTGACAGGAACATTACAGTTTATTTGCACGAAACCAGATGGATGAAAACTTCTGTTGTAACCTAAAATATGCAATTAAATTAGACGGAATTACAAGAAGTCACTTGTATTCAATATTTTAAAAATAGTGTTACAAAATCCTTCACAGATGTCATTTATATTGTATAACATTGTACAATACTATTGTACCATAAAATTAGGACAGTTTAAAATCTTTGCCCCTTCGGGGCTGAATTATATGAAGAATGAATGCCCTTTCAATACTGAAAAGATAATACAAAAAGAGGAATTTTCACTGACTTTAACCTTTTCACTGCTACTGAGGTGTAAATGCATCACATCGAACAATTGTTGAAATCACAGATCAGGAGTATTATAATGTAAAATGTATGTAAAAATGTTAGAATTTTTATTCACAATATTACGATTAGGCCTATAAACCTTAGAAAACACCTGTTCCCCATAATTTCGTCTAATTGATTTTAAGCTCAGTGACCACGGATGCTTTCACTTGATGATTGTTTTTATAATCATATAATTTCAGCGCAGAAAGGGTTAATAATTATAAAAAATTATCTTTATTTTAACGCACATAATTAATTTACATTTCGTCTGTGTGTTACTGTATTAACCCTTTATCTGGCAGTGTTGCTCTCAGGCAACACCTATTAATACCTTCCTGAACCTGGCAAGCCTCTTTTCAATTCGGACCACAAAAACACTTCCTACGGTCATCTAACTGTTAGGATATGAACTAAATTGTTGGTAGGCCCTACATGTTACCTGGGATATTGTAGCTGTTGCCTGTAGGCACCATTGCCGAATATGAGGTATAATTGCTGGGTGTTAACTATTAGACTTGTGATATACCATGTTGCCTGAGAGCAACATTGCCTATCCAATGGGCAGAAATTTTCATTTTGTCTGCCAGATAAAGGGTTAAGGTACTAAAGTGACTGCACACATAACTAACTTAGTAGTTCTGTGAACAGAAGATCTCACATCCAAAATATCAAAGATCTGTTCTTCATCTAGAAACGTAATAAAAAATAAAATAAAACTTCTTACATATGCGTTGTTTTTTTAGGGCCACGGAACATTAATTCCAAATTGGAAGAACACAGCGCGTTTGATCGTGATGGCGTAATAAACGAATTTACAGACTAACAGACGAAATGCCGGTAAAACATTAGAGTTACGTCAAGACAAAATAAACTGCAAGAAAGCTCTAGAAATTTTGCACTCGAGTGTAAATGTAGTCTTAAATTTGTAATACATGAACCGTTTGGCTAAAATCGTTAAAGAAGCTGAACAATGCATCGAACGGAACCGTTAACCGGACACTTCTTGAAACGGAATAAAAAAATAAAAATCCTTACACATAGGCCTGCGTCTGTTTCTAACGACTTCAAGGAACGTTCATTCCGTAGTTGAGAAAATCAACATCGCGGTTGGTCGTGACTGTGTAACAGACAAATTGGCAAACTCACCAAATGCCGGTAATTTCTTAGAGTTACGGCAAAAAAGTTATTCAATATGAAGACAACATTGCTTCCATGGAAAACCCTTCCAAAAAACTCATACGTCGTTTTTAATGAAGAAACATTAATACCAAAATTTGAAAAAAAAAATATATATATATCGTACAAAGTGTTTGGTCGTGCCAGCGTTATAAACAGACAGACAGACAGGCAGACGAAATGCCGAAATGTGGAGTTGAAACAGGACCTCACTTCGCTCAGTTAGTTAATTTGTAATATAATTTTGTCAGTAGACGTCATATGCGAAATATTTAATACGAACATACTAGCCAATTTTGAAACGGGAGATATGTAGTTAAATATTTAATTACAACGCTAAAATTTAACTTTATACTTGGTTTTTCATGATACTCAACTTAATCCCTGATGCTTTTCTCACTACCAGTATTGGCGATTTAATTATTTAATATAATTCTATTCCCTCATGATTTTACATATTTAATACGTCCATTAAATCGTGTTAAATAATTTAAATCACGAATGTATTTTCCACGCTTTTAATGTGTGTAACAAAACATTTGTAACCGGAAAGATTGTAAACATTAATTGCTTCTAAGTCTGGCATGTGTTGTAGACGAGTGACGTTTGAGATTTTAAGAGACCAGTTAATCATGGCTGTGATTCCTAGAAAAAATGTCACTGTGAAAAAATATCACTTCCACCTTAAGGGTATCTTTAATCCGAATCATGACCCAGTTCACTAATTCAAAGTTTGCATTTTAATTATATAGTTTCTGAGCTGAGTAGCTCCTTCTAAATATTTTAACTTTCCTGTTAGATATGACGTTATCATTACATAAATTAGGAAATGTAGAAAACAAGGTTAAAGCACCCGAAACAAGAGTTAGCATTAGAAATTTACGTATTTATACGTTATAGAGCGAGTTTTATGATTTAATAGTTTACATCTTATTCTTCATATCCTTTGAAATACCGTTTATTCTTTTACCGGTTTGAATAAAGCGAAACCCAGTTGCGAAGAAATGTTCTTATAAAATAATTGCATTGCTGAAATATATGGGCCTACGGGGTTTCTGGATACTGTATTAAACTAGTTTACTATGTACCCAATAGTAATATATTCATATGTAGGCTTATTTATTTTCAATTTTGGAACTTCCCTTTTACACAAATACCAAGAGCTGGCTAAATCTTCCAGCTTGTTCCGATATAATTAGTTCTCTTTATTTTATATTGCTACAAAAACAAATACTAGAAAAATTTAATTGATGTCATTTCTTTTATTTCCCAAAAGCTGTAGGGACTTTGAAACTGCATTTACATCTATTTTACTTCTATATAACAGTAAATCTTTGTCAGTTACTACACGTTGTAATTATGTTGAAAAGGGATTTAATAAAGCTTTTCACACAAAAGCTAGACGCTCTGAACACACAGCGCTTCCTTCTCTATTTGAATAGTGCAGTAAAGTTTCTTTAAACAGTAGTTGGCAACTAACGCGAGACAGTGGTGGTAATGTAGAAACTATTGTTTAGTGTTAAATAACGGAATACACAGTTAACAGACTTGAGTGAAACTCGAAATGAGAGGGTGAGAAAGGGACTCTTGAAATTGGAAATGCTTGAATTAAAATATCCGTATGTAATAACATTTTAATTTAAATTTCCAAGACTGTGAGGTGATGTTTGTTTGTTTGTATATGCAGATGTTCGAGATCAAAGGAATAATATTACAATGTAATTAAAGACGGTATTCCTTTATACAACTTGCAATATTGCTTCGCCTGCTGTAGCTGCCTTAACCACTATGTTCTCATATAAGGAGCTATACTTCCTGCCCCCTGAAGCTAGGCAGCGAACAACGTGAGGAAGGCAAGCTTTATCTAACAAGTTGACATTAATTCTGAGATATATGGGAAAGCTTGGAGAAAATGGGGGAGGGATGTTTTCACCCTAACACAGTCGAATTTCCCGATCTCGTATCATCTTCCCCCTTTCCTTCCTATTTCTCTTATCCCTTCGCAAACAATTTAAATATGGCAGGCTTGAGAGTTTGTACCATCCTTGCTTTCAAGAGATACCACATTAAGAGGCTTCCAGAGGTATTACACTGTAAAAGCCTCGTTGATGAAAATTAAAACTAAATTGAAAATTTATTACAAAAACACATTATTACAAAGGGAAGTTTGTATCTTTCGAACTTTTAAACTTCTTTTTTCTGCACTTAACTATGCAGTATAGCAGCCAGTGATATTTTAAATTATTATATTATAAGTACTGTGAGTTTTATGAAGAAACTGAAATAAAACCATTACTCCTGATTTCCATTTTATAAACCAACTTTCATTAGTCCCATGTTCAGAAGTGCCAAGTACCATAGTTTCAGTAAGCAAATAATAATTTGTTGACACTGCTTATAACTTTAAAAAAATCAACATAATTATAGCCCTAATTGAATAATTTTTTCTAACGGAAAGGATCAAGATGGTAGAGCATCACAAGTACTGATATTATTATATTATAGTAATCTTTTGTCTACATTGCCATGATGAATTCCTAACAGTGTACTATCTCTATATATATAAAAGGCTTTGTCCTGACTGACTGAATGAATGACTGACTGACTGAATGACAGGAATCAACGTACAGCCTAAACTATAACAGGTAGAGACTTGGAATTTTGACAGTGCCTTCGTTTCCTAATGTAGATGCTCACTAAGAAAGGATTTTGAAAAATTCTGATTCTAAATGCCAAAAATGAGTGAAAAACGGGCAGAAAACGTGCATTTTTTGCGTTTCCGAAGCGTAATATATTTCAATGTCAAATCAATTACAGCTGGCTTTGGCTATTTTTGTCAAACCTTGGAAATGAAACTTTCGCGATCGCTTGAATGTTGTAGCTCACGCTGGTCGATTCATTTGTTTTTAATGTCAAGGCACGCATACATATGAAATTTTCAACCTAATCCCGAAGAGGATTCTTCTTCTTCTTCTTCTTCTTCTTCTTCTTCTTCTTATTATTATTATTATTATTATAAGTGGGATAATCAACATAGGCCTAAATATGGTCAAACGTTGTTCGATTTGGACGAAACTCACTGTACAGGGGTTTTCTGGGCCAAGGACCTCGAATCTGAGGACGCTTTTACCAGACGATACTATCTAATCGTGGTATGTAGTCCACGTGATTAAGGAGTTAATAAATATAATGATATAACTATTATGCTCTTGATTTTTAATTTTTGAAATAATTATCGCGGGCACATGCTAGTAAAATATAAAAAAATATCCTGCTTGGTTTAGTTACTGACTAGGGATCCGCAGGTCCGGGTAATATCGCGAGAACCACGTGAAAGGCTCCGATCAAGAGAACTTCAACAACGACCGTGGAAGGGTGGTATGCTGACCATCTGCCCCTAAGACCTACGGTCTGCCGAAGTCAACTGATGAGGGTAGATGAGGCAGCACACAGACTGATAATTATCTAATACACGTAGTATATTTTGTTTTAAGGCATGAATGCAAAAGGAGCCAAAATATGCCCACGATTTGACAAGGAAGAGACAGCACATCATTCTCTCTGAATGTAAAGCCACTGAATGCTAAGGCAACCTTACCTGGGACTCTTCCCCCCCCCCCTCTCTCTCTCTCTCTCTCTCTCTCTCTCTAGGAGAGGTCACATGGCGATATTAAAAAAACTGTTGAATGGCACAAAATTCTCGAGGGTGTTAAGGAAATTCATGTCTAAAAGTCCGACATCTTGTGCATAGTAAAAGCACGAACGGCCACATAGGCCTGTGTGCTGGATTTATTCTTTTGAAAATTTATTTATTATGTACATGAGAAAAAAATTGCACCGTACGATAAAATACATTTTGTAATGAAATCAACGTATATTTCAACATATACGAACCTCTCATGATGATTTGTTTTACTAATTCCTAATACTCGTACAGCGTATTTTATTCGTAAACCTTAAAAATACTACTCAGTTTTAGCTGTAATTAGTGATGGTGTACTTCGTTGTGAAAGAGGAATGGCCAGCGTATACAGAGTAAATATGTAAAGATAAGGTTGGAATTTAGGTGGGTAATTAAGATCATTAATAGCCCAAACCTATGAAAGGACATTATTAAAAAAAAGCAGTAACATTTTCTAAAGAAACGAGTACATTAGTGGCAAAGAAGGGGAGGTAGGGGAGTTAATGATCCAGTTACGCAAACGGTCATTAAATTAACCCTTTCCAATTTCACAGCCCTTCATATTATAGTCTATACAGCAGGTAGTAATGAGCAGAACAAATGTACACAGAACTCTCATTACTCATTTCGCAATTATAGGCTGATTGTGTGTGTGTTGATATCATTGCACGTTCAGTACAGTTATTAGAAATAACTACATTTCTTGCTAGCAATACCACATTCTCCTGATAGGCTAATATTAAATACCATACAACAATTAAATAATGGGAGAAGGTTAAAGACATTGCAGACTTTTAAATACGAGGGTCGTCAACAAAGTAAGTTTCCCTGGGGCCGTTTACAGAAACAAAACACTATTTCATGGAAATATTTATTGCAACAGGTGCAGCAAGTATTCAGTTTTTTTCAACACATTCACCACCGGAATTGACACATTTGTCGTACCATGGGACCAACTTTTGTCTGTGTCGTAGAAGCCTGCCGCCTGGGATTTGAACCACTGTTTTGCTGCATCTGTTGCAATAAATATTTCCATGAAATTGTGTTTTGTTTCTGTAAACGGCCCCAGGGAAACTTACTTTGTGGACGGCTCTTGTATTACGAAATCAATGTTAAAAGTTTTAAAATAAAATTATAAGATAAAGTCTATTATTCCATACTGAAAGTTTGAGCATACCGGTAGGCTACTTATTAAATTTTAAGTACGTTTGATTTGGGATTCCAGTAATTTATATGTATATATTTTTTTGTATTCTAGCCCGTTTCTATAGTAGAAGTGCAAACAGTTAGTTAACCAAGTACTGAAAATGGGATATAATATAGGCATATTTTAAACGCTAGCACTCCACCCAATAATTTTATTTTTGCATAGGGTTGTTTACTGCTATTTCTTCTTAGAGGCATAGTTTCCTTACCTTTATCCATACAATTAGCACTAAGCTATAGTTACAGGAATGTGATGCATTCGACTCAAAAACGTTGACCACTCTTGCTCTAGTGGGTGAATTTTTTCTTTGGCCCCGAGTACTACCTCCAGATTACCTGAGGCATAGGCTATATCTCCGGTCGAATAACCAATTTCTTACATCGTCGCATCACTTTCTCTTAATCATAGAACACAGGGTAATTGTTTGGTGAATTGTTTATTGCCATTTAATGAAATTAATTTGATTCTTGTCCACCGCTGTGGCTCAGGGGATGCGTCCAATCCTCTCACGCAGCGGGCCCGGGTTCGATTCCTGGTCGGGACAAGTTACCTAGGTGAGGTTTTTTCCGGGGTTTTCCCTCACCTATGAGACAAATGTCAGGTAACTTTAGGCCCTTGTGGTCCCCGGATATCATCTGGCCGTCATTATCATCTTCATCCTCATCCTCGCCTTGTTCTGAGTGAGTGTGTGTGTGAATGGTGTGTATCGTCCTATGTGTTCGTGTTGTCTCGGAGGTGGCCCCGGCATTGGGCTGATCACTCATCCGGGGTGGCCCTCCTTGTCCTTGTCTAGTCAAAAAAGTATGTATGTGATCCAAAGGTAATCCCTCTCCCGACAGGTCGCGGCCCTGTAAGGCCCGGGCGGCTTGGGTCGCTTAAATCCTAAAAGGGAGAGGTAAAACCACGAAAAAGAAAGAAAGAAATTTGATTCTTCTTCGTCTGCCAGTTGTCGTGGAGGGTGTGTCGGCGAACTGGTATTTACCTGGTAGAGTGAGGAAAAACCCGCGAAAACCTCACTCAGATCGGTTGTTGCGAGGCTGTCCCGTCTAGTGGCTATAGACCATCACTGCTACGACGCACTCGGAAGAAATGTCTTGAAAATATCGCTGAAGAGGATTTTATTTACAGTTAATCTGGGTACGTCGCCATATTATCCTAACGATTTCACTTTGGTGCGACTTGCCAAAATAGTGATATAAATAATTTCGCATGCAGAAGATGGGAATATATGAATTTTAATCGATTGGTCATGAAATGTTGGATGTTCGGTTTAAAGTAGTCTTCATCATCAACCTCTTTCGCTATTCACATAACTGCGCTTTCGCCCATCACATTGCTAATTTCGCTTTTATTAGAGGACACAAAGCAGCAATTCGTTTTGTCAAAGATAATCTCTAACCAGCAGCACAATTCATCCAACCAGTTTCCACTGATGCTATATGATTTTAAAGGATCAGTTAATTGGCTACATAGCATATTGTGTATGGATATTGCAAGTGCGACAGTTGCATTACATGGCTAATGCTTTTCAAAGAACGATCAGGATGTGTATCTGAAATTGATATGTAAATTATTGGATTTCATCAGTCTCTCACTCATGATTTTACTGTCTAGAATTATGTGAGGATATGAAATTGTGGAATATATTCCGTAGTATATCGTAACAACACATAGCTTATTGACTATCTTAATTCCACTTTAAAGG
The DNA here is from genome assembly GCA_964059195.1 of Ectobius pallidus. Taxonomy (NCBI): domain Eukaryota; kingdom Metazoa; phylum Arthropoda; class Insecta; order Blattodea; family Ectobiidae; genus Ectobius; species Ectobius pallidus. Next base: position 161,369,124 of record CAXKWD010000001.1, on the reverse strand, counting down.
ATTTAGCAATGCTTATTCAATAATTTATTAACATTGATACAAGTCTTTTGATATAAATGGATCACTCGAGCATAATTTTTTCATTACAAATATCCATTGACGTCGAGGTTACATAAATTCCACTCTGGTATTATCATTCAACCATTCAATAATTCATTATCATTTACAGGTCTCTTGGTATCTGTAGATAGCTTTGGCTTAATGTATTTCATTGCCGGTACACATATCCATTCTGATGGAAAGATTAAATAAATTCCAATCCTGCATTATACTGAACGAGTGGAGAAACCCCCAATCACTGAATTTGAGCAGACAACCTATCGAATGCTAATCCAAGCAGTTGTCGCGGTGGTAGCCTACTCGTTCATTGTAGGAAAGCCATTGCTCTGGTCTCTGGAACAAAAATTTGTGCTATACACATAAATAGGCTACAATATACATGAGGGAACTGATTAGCAAGACTATTTAGCTCATGAATCAGTGTCCAGTCAGTATAAGAATGTGTGGAATTTCAATCAAACGCAAGTGTCTATCGTCATAATTTTATCGTTTTATTTTTATTACTTTATTTTTATCGCATTTACGTGCAATTGTTTTTCATCTCAATTAAGAAGGAAGTACACTGAAACATCTTCATACCTGTAGCTTCCTTGATAAAGAGTAATTAATCATTGATCGCAACGAATGCATACGAGCAGAAGGAGATATAACAATGTTGCATATATTAATAATTAGGCCTATTATTTATTTGTGAGGTGAAACATTTAAACCTCTTATAATTATAAATACAATATTAAAAACACGATATTATTGTAGCATTGAGGTTAATCTACAAGATAATCCATATGTTGTTAACGAAAATTGTTGTTGGTCTCTATATTATATTGATTGTTGAATCTCATTCATCTGAATGCCACCTAGATGGCGTAGCCTATTTCGCTTAAAATGACACTTCTTTAGCGACGTGTATTTTTTTTTTCGTTTTATTTATTCAATACATGCTTAATTATGTACGTATTCGGTAAAAATAGTCATAATAATATATCGTGGTCCGGATTCTCTCAATACTAATTCTGGGCCACTCTTTACATTACCTATGATAAATCTTATCACTCTCCTTTATGGACTGATAAATCTAACAAAAGTTATTCCAAAATGGCGAACATCCTGAACATAAGCCTTGGAGCTGTATCTCCAATGTATTTGCTGTTATTTTGCTACTATTCGGTACCTGTAACATCTCTACTTCTTCAGGATATTTAGGCTTTGAAGGCCAGACTTCAGTAAGTACGGCGATCCACAATAGCAAGACCTGGAAGCCAGTATTGACCACATTACAAATATGATCTTGGACCTGAAAATAATTAACGATCAATAAATTAATAAATGTATTATTAAAAACCCAGTTCCCTCCTTCTCATCAAGTCCGCTAAACACAAATTATAACATTGAAAATTGAAGGTAAATTGAAGGTGAAATCTGAATTGGCATACATAAGCATTTTCATGGAATGGTGCGAGGTTAATAGAGTATGTCACATCAAAAATGAGAACATTATGCCTGCGTATCTTAAGCGAGTTTAAGCATTTAACGAAATCTCACAGGCCTTCGTCCCTGTGGATGTATTATTCTGTGTTGAATGTGTTGTAATTGCTATGAAAACATACTTCGATTTTAGTAATTTCGAATACAGTAATTTCATTTCATTTTTTTTTAAAGGCGAGGGATGTAACATGCAAGTAGCTATTTTGGTTCATTACTGCATTCAGTGCAATTATGACATGATTATTGCATTCAGAGCAGTAATGTCTGTCATTATCATAGTGATCTGAGGCTACGGAGCTAGTTATTATTAAGTGACCGCGCATAACTTACAGCGAACCAGTTTTATCTGTTTTAAAGAATCAAGCTTAGGCCTAGTTTCGAGTAACGTTCTTAAGAAGAGATTTTTTAATAGGATTGTGGCATAACAGGAAGGTACACATACTCAAGTTACATTGGAAAACTGGCAGACAGTGATTCAGTTATACAAGTAATTCTGCCAAATTCTATGGTATGCAACATTCGTAACAAATGGTCATAGAAACCGCGTACCGTTTGCCCTCTTTCTTATTTACTTGGTATCTTTTCTTTAGTAAACTAATTATAAGGAGATATGATTAGGCTACGACTATTTTCCGGTAATTTACTTTTGCCTGCTGTCTGGATCATTTTATACTGGCTCATTGGTTCATAACTAAATTCCTGATGATTTATGTATAGCGTAGAGCTTTATCACTGGTACTCACTACTAAATTGCGGTATTTTGTTACCTGTTGGAGCGCTTTCAACCGCATGGAGCGGCCATCTTCAGCAACTGAGTTGCTGAAGATGGCCGCTCCATGCGGTTGAAAGCGCTCCAACAGGTAACAAAATACCGCAATTTAGTAGTGAGTACCAGTGATAAAGCTCTACGCTATACATAAATCATTAAGATTATCGCTACAGAATGGACAAAACTCAAGAACTAAATTCCTGTTTATGTCTTGAAAAAATACTCTGTTTCACTTTAAAATTATGGCTATACCATAATGCACCTGCTGTTAAGAAATTTATTAATACACACACACAAATTCAGATGCAAATTAAAGTCTTAATAAAAACTAGATAAAGGAAGTCTGCATTCTGGAAGAATCCTAGATGAATTTAGAAAAACACATGGTATTCATTTCATACAACGTAGTACATCAATCACCTTATATCCATATAAAATAGGATCACTTTAAACATTTTAAGAATCTTACTAGTTTACGATGTTTGCATTCTATCACCTTTACAAACGTCCAAAGTTTTGCATCATCTTCTTAGTGTTCCGATTATTTTGAGCCTGTAGTAATGAATCACCCCATGGGGTTTCTACCCCCCAACCTCTAGCATTAACCTACATTATCTGTGTACCACATGAATGGCTAATCAGTCACCCTGACCCCCGGTGAGAAATATGGACCGCATGTAGTGCATGCAAGTAACTAGCTAATTCAGTCATTACATGTGAAACTCGAGGAGCTGAGAAAATTTATGTTTGAAATAAGGAAATCCAACTTCAGAAGATGTATGTCTGTACTCAATACAGTCTGTAAATAGAAAAGACAACTTCTGCTGATTCACTTTGTTGGAGGCTGGTATGGTTTGAACTTGGCCATGGGTGATGATATTTGGGGCGTAGAGTCCTGTTATAGATGCTATGTGTCAGGCTTTTTTTTTAATAGTTGCTTAAGGTACTTCAAGCTTAAACTGTAAAACTCTCTCACCTTGTATTTCCGAAGTTCGTTACCGAACAGTTCCATTTATTATTTCTGCAATTTCTACAAGATTAGTGCCTAATCATGTACTAAAAATGCGTTATATATAACGCACGGCCTCTTTATATTGTTTAATGGCTTCATATGTAGAATATCGTAAATAGGTAACAAAGGGGATGGGGAAAGAAAAAAGAGGGAGGGGAAAAGAGGGGTCAGGAAAGATGTTAATCGTATAAATAACATGTTCGCTTATAATTAAAAGCTGTGGTAGATGACGCAGTGATCGGGTGGTAGGCCTAGTCCCTTACGGGATATAGAGGCAATGGCGCTATACGTATTTGTATGTATAATATGTGAAAGAAAATGTGAAAAAATGAACGTAAAAGGGAACATGTTGAACATAAAAGGAAAAGTCTTCGATAGGTCTACATTTTTGGCAAGAATATGTGGACTGATTAAAAACTTCAGCTTAGTTCTGGAATCTTTAAATAGCATATTGTAAGTTTGTCTAAACTTATATTGAATCAATGAAAGTAAAGAGCACTGGGCACTGATGGACGAATCACAAATCACAAAACTCAATCCTTCAACAATAGCAGCGAGCAAGATATTTCTTGAATCTGAGATTTGGAATTATGTTTAGAAGGTTAATTTTCTTGGAACCCTGAGTCACATTAACTTGATACAGTAGCACATTATATACTAGTCATGTATTGTATAGCAGTTCTATATTCAGCTCTTTGCTATTCTTTACGTTGGCTTTTGTTTTTTGTTTTTGTTTTTGTTTTTCACTGCTACAGACTTATAAATTCGTAATCTAAAATATTTTATAAGACCAGAGATATAAGACTAATAGACTATTGCTTTCTGTCAAATGTGAGAATTATTTTAATTTTTTACGACTGTCATTCATGGGTACCAAATTTTCTACTAAAATTCTAGGATGATAGGGAAAAAGCGAATAAGTCAGAATACCAAAATTTCAAAGGAGACAAAAAACAATTTATTTCCACAGCATTGTTACAATATTTAGTTCAGCCCGCCCAGATGGTTTTACATACTATCTTATACCATGTAAAAATATCTGGGTGGGCTGATCTAAATATTGTAACATTGCTGTGGAAATAATTTTTCTTTTGTCTCTTTTGAAACTTTGGTTTTCTGACTTATTCGCTTTTTCCCTATCACTCTAGAATTATTCTCATTGATTGTAAGCTTAGAACCCACTGATTTGACTTGATTGCTTATATAAATATACAAATTTAGCTCTGAAAGGGTTAATATAAGAATTCAAAGGCCTAGCTCATGTTTCCCAAATGGATTTAAATTTTCTTAATATAGTGTTATATGCATCTTAATTTATTGTTATATCCATGTTAGATGTATTTCCCTCCGAAATGTGTGCTAGACTGTGTATGCATTACTTATGTGTGTGTTGGACTATTTTGAGAGTGTATTCATTTTTAACTTACAACGATTAATATTAAATGTATTAGTGATGCAAAAAGTTTCTAGTAGAAAAGAAAGACCTACAGAAAAATAAACTCAAAGAATACACGTCCGCGATCGAAAAGTGGTGTATATTTCATGTTAACCTACTATAAAGTAGTTAATTTTTAAAGTTTAACCCGTTTTTCCCAACCTTCCTCAGACAGTGAAAAATTTCATAAAACCTCTCAACATCGAAATACTCTTTTCTCCTGTCACACGATGTTCCAAGACTCGAGTAAAGCAATTAATATATTATAATAAGATTTGTTGACTTTCATTCTGGGAGGCTTATGTTGTGAGATAAAATCTAACAGTGGTATCATTTTCCTGGTATGTACTGTCCTATAATCCCCAATGTCGGGGCGAAGGGCCTCCAATTGGAGGTTGCTGATACCTATGTGAATTTTGTTACGCTTATTTTCCGAGAGAGGGCAGAGGGACAGGTGGTAAGCCCACAATCCCCCCAGGAAACTAAGGTATTACTTGGACGTGAAAAGGCCGGGAAATTTTGTCCAGAGGCTCTAATTTAGGCTTGGAGTTCTTTAACGTGCCGTAAATCTACGACACGGGCCCCCCAGCTTAAAGTCCCTCCCGGAGGACTCCGGATTTTTACGTCCGGAAAAATCCATCGACTGCGGCCGGGTTTGATCCCGCGACCTGCGGATCTAGAGGCGGGTACGCTACCCCCAGACCACCGCGGCCATTTTCCTGGTAGTAAGTGTACAATTTTAACTCATGACCGAACTATGACTGAGCAATACAGTTCTAGGTGGGAGTAGCTTGGCTCAAGTTCCTGTTTGGTTGAATCAGCCTCGTAGAAAGCTTTGCTAGAGTAAATGTACTGGCAGGGGGCTTTAGGTGCTTATAATTCGTGTTTCCATCACTTCTAATTACCACACAACCTTCGTCTGTATTCCAGGAATTTAATCATTACATTAGAGAGTGCATTCAGAAATTTAGTTAGACGTTCTCCCCGTCACCTTAACACTTCCCCCTCCCATATATATAACAGACTAGCTTTCACACCTATAAAGCAAACTTGGAACTCAATACATCTTAGGTAAATGTTAAGCTCGTCAATGTTTCATCTGTCTTTTACCCCAGTGTAACAAACAATCCATGCATTTCTGCTTGTCTGTCAGCGTGAATGGTTACGAAGCATTTCAGACATGTGTTAAAATTAACTTCAGAGTGCACTATATCATTCGTTCCAAACATATTGTCTGTAAAACTTCAAGTACAGTTCTATTCTTATGCAGCATTAATTACTATTTTTGTAATGGCTAAAATTGAAAGAATTGAAGTCGGAACAGGTCCTTGGAACGTAGAAGGAGCTGTAAGCAAAAATCCATTAACGGATGTTTTAGGCAATTAGCTTTGACAAATAACTCTACCCCCATATTCCTTCACATATGCTTTAGACTTTTGTTCTTCCGTAAAGCCTGCTTAATGAATCGATCTGGAGCTTAGCTCGGAAATCGATTACAAAAATAACTTATTTTCTGCATATCATAATTGCAATTATCACTGATTAAACAAAAGGATTCCTGGCACTTTGTTATAGGCCTATCAGTTTACTTGACTTTATTGTAGTCTGTTTTCTTCTATTCTGTTTGTACTCTTTTAGTAAAATGTTGCCAAAAACAAAAGGAGAATTTTTTTTTAGTAGTATAATATTCTGATCTAAAAATGAAGAAAGGATTATTTCTAATGAAGCAGTATCATTCTTCATTTTTGTTGTTATTACGAATCCTGTATTTGCGTAAGTGTGGGAATGTAAACTTAAGACTTCATGTTTATTCCTGTATAGGCCTACAGATTAGCATGTTCATCTGTGTCAATAGTTTAAAGCAGGTTTAATGTGCATGTGTTAGGATAATATCTTTGTATCCTACTATAATTAAAACAATTATGCAGGTTAAGTGAGATTTCACATCGCTTCTCAACGGTGAAGTATTAAAATGCTTGTTTAAAAAATGCTATGTATTCTACTTAGAATACATTTACTTATAATAATCAATTTAAGTATTTACTAATGTTAAATATCATTCAGGTCAGTAAAATATTTTACCAAAAATCAGCCATCGTAAAATTTGTCCTCTTTCTCTCCATCCTCTCCCTTTTCTCAATCTTTCTTCCTACCTCTGTTTTATGTATATATCTCCCTCTCTTACACTCACTATTTTCCCTCTGTATGGAATTACTCAAAATTATAGAATTTACACGTGGGCCTTTACGTAAACTATAACTTACAATTTCTTTGTCAACTCTGTTAAAATGAATGTGAACACCTGTGTGGTCCATTGGTTAGCATTATTGGCTACGGATCCGCAGGCATGAGTTCAATTCCCGTTAACTTATCAGATTTTTCTGAAGTAGGATGCCTAGGATGGGATGCACTCAGCTACGTGAGGACAAATGAGTAACTACTTGATAAAGATATAGGGGTTCCGGTCACGATAACAATATCGCCCTTTGTGCCTGCTTGTTGACTTCATGCCTCCCAATCCTGCCATCTACCCGTTGTAAATTAAGCAACATTCGTATGGTAGGCGCTTCACACAAAGAAAATAGCACCACAGAATTTATTTTAAATTCCATGTGTTTGGAAATAGCATAAAGAGGCCGCAGAACATAGACAAAGTATAATCAAAAATACAAAATAAGTAGGGAAAGAAGGGAGCTCTTAAACCTTTCAATTACCCATTCTTTCAGAGGAAAAGGTTTGCCATTTCTACATGAATTTATGACAAATAAAATAGAGGTTAGAAGTATATATTTATATTTACATGTACAATTCAAAGATTTTTAAATATTTTTCTGAGCTTAATGCTCGTAATTATGTAATGTACGTAATAATGTAATGTACTTAAAGTTTTGTTAATTGTTGGTTTTATAGAAAGCAGAATAAAACAGCCGGAAGGGAAGCTTACGGCGTATTTAATTAAACATGTAGAACACGCGGGATATGAACCCACAACTTTGGAAAGCAGGCCTGACAGTGACCGCCGGCCTCCGGGGTGAGCCAAACAATTTCCGAGCCTGACCAAACATCCGGACACAGAGTAGATGGTCTCTGGAATCGATCTGTGTACCTGTGAAACCAGTTATCCCATTCACATTACATTACACACAGCCTCTATACTATTCTGGCATGGGTCATTAGAGGCTCTGTCATTCATGAATATTATATTTGTATTTGCTAATGCCATTAAATTCTCTATGCCAATAATGCAAGCAGAATACTTGGTTATCAGTAATTTCATTCTAATAATAGTTATTAATAGACATACTAAAACTAAATTAAATCCATGGCACCAGATCCCTTGCTGAGGCATAAAATCTTCCGTCATCTATCTTCATCTTACGACTTAATAGGTATGTAGCAAGATTAGAGTGCATGTGGCCAGCATATCGACTCCCATGACAATTCATGACTGCTATCTTGACCGGAACTGCTAATTCTTTATTCTAGTAACTCTTATTTTTTTTTTACATACATCACCTTCTTCCCTTAGGAAAATCAAAAGAAATGCGGGAAATCTACCTGCAGATCCGTAGTCAATAAAGGTAACTATACATATGGCCAGTAAGAAACACATGTGATAATACTAGTACCAATAATAATAATAATAATAATAATAATAATAATAATAATAATAAAATAACAATAAATAATCAAATAATAGGATTAACAATATTGATATTAATATTAATAATAATAAAAATAATAAATTTATGTAGATCTTAGCCTCCACTTTTATAACAAAGACTAAAATCCAAATTCTATCCAAGATCGTTATTGTTAGTGGGGTGCTTAAGATTGAGTTTATTATTCAGGTAGATTCTGATATCCCTTCACTCCTCTAAGCTCCTTCCAAGGAAAGAGCTAGAAACAGTTAAGGGGGAAAAAAATACCAGTAATGCATTTATTTTCCTCAGTGAATTCTTTCTGAGTATAACGCAGTTTTCTAGTGCATTGTAACTTTGCATCGTGAACAATCTGCTTTACTTTCTTTCCTTAGAACGGCTTGCAGCGGGTTTTTGTGTAACCCAAAACGAACACCGTTTGATATACATAATAATAATGTAACAAAAAATTAATGTTTTATCAAAACACATTTAGGCGTGACAGGTTGTTCAAAAAGTCACACTATAATTATTTAACACAAAGTTTAGAATACAGTAATTCCAAAAATATGGGTATTATTAATTTACCGCCTGCATGGTCATGGTTAGCGTTCCTGGCTACAGATACGCAGGCCTGGGTTAGAACCCCGGTACATCCTCGGATTTGCCTGAGGTAGGGAGGTCTGGAAAGGGGTGCACTCTGCCTCGTGATTCCAACCAAGGAGCTACTTGATAGAGAAGTCGTGGATCCGGTCATGGAAACCATAAATAACGGCCGTGGGTGTCGGCATGCTGCCCACATGCCCCCAATCCTGCCATCTGCTTGCGGGGACGCAGCTGTTAGAAGGTAGACGTAGTCCATTCAGGGATATACCGCTTTGGAGTTTATTTTTTATGATTAATTAGCGATCTTTATATGATGGAAATGTAAACAATTACGTATAAAGAACTCCGGCTTTGAAGAAAACTCTCGGCGGAAGGCAGTTTGGGAGCACTGCTGACGTCACACAAGCCGTTCGACGGGTCTTCCGAATGCAGAGCCCTGATTTTTTTTTCTGGAGAGCTTTTCGGAGCTTCTAAAGCCGTATGGCAAATGCCTCAATGTATGTGGTAATTATGTGGAAAAAAATGGTACGTCTTATCTTTAATGTCTCATTATATATTTTGTCTTTCATCCACACCTCTGTACACAGTCGCCAGGTGAAACTTATTTTCTGACTCCCCCTCGTAGAAGTGTCGTATTTAAGAATTATTGAATGGGCATTGTAATTTCAACTCCACTGAGTGTACTCATTGAGATGGAAGACGTCGTATAATAAATAAAACTGTTTAAAGAAATTGTTGCAGCTTTACGAAGATAAGGTTTGGTATATAATTCTGTTTTACATGGAAATGCCAAAGTCATAACATCAGCAAACCTGTGTTTGATCACGCGGCACGACTATGAATAATGTGGTTCAAATCCCGGTCACGTCACAGGGAAAGTTGTGGGTGGATGGGAAACCCTGCAACTGCTGTAAATATGCTTGTTATGCATTGCCACAGAAAGTTATTAATTTTATACTCTTGACTACAGAACGGTCAAATCATTCTGAACTGGTAGAATGGCTGCAACATTTAATTTTAAAATTATTTAAGTTTATTTTCACAACCACAAAATAGCGTGTAATTATTGTGGAAGTTTATAATTTCACGAGTGTCTAAAGTTTTCCGACATTCATCTTATAGCTGTGCAACAATCATAGAAAAAACCCATCTAGGAAACTTTTCCCAATCGGGAATCGAACCCGGGCAGGCAGTGGTAGACCAGGGTTATTTTTTGACAATGTAAATTATGTAACTGGGACAAAACCTAGTGCTGTGTTGTTTTAGTTTTTTCAGTCCAGTCGCTGTTAATGAAAGTGGTACACAGGTGGTTTTATTAATAAATGGGATGCAGAGTTTATTTGGGAATGAAAAACTAAATTAATAACTTGTAATTGGATCCTGTAATTGTCGTGTCAGGCGAGATGAGATGTAGCTTGTAGTACAACTGAAGTAACATGAACTCAGTGGTCACAGTCATGCACTGACTCCTACATCTCAGATGTTCTTCTGATAATCTACTTGATAGATGGACTGCTACTTTGCATGTTCTTGTCCAACAGATAGATGCCTTTTTAGCGGGACATTTAGCCATTTTTAATTCAGGTTTGAAGGGGTAAAGTGTTCATTAAGGGAAGACCACGTATAGCCTACATTCTCTAGTTATTTTTTCCGACGAAGTTTTTTTTTAAACAAAATGTTTAGACTTCATTCATAGATGTTTCTTATAGAAAAATAGAATGCCTTAAGGGTGTATCTAGTGTAGTTAATGTAATATTTAATAATTTGACAATCTTAGTTCCATTTCGTTGCAAGTATTTTCAGCATTTTATATTTCAAGTTATAAAGAAATACCCTGTATGTATATATATAACTTATATATATATCTGCAAGTTCATCTTAATACTGAATTAATGTGAATATAAGAATAGTATTTACAATACCGGTACCAATGTTGATTACTCATGATAGTGATTATAATCACCAGGGCCCGGATTTAAAGGTTTTTATAAACTCTGTTTAGTTTTTAAGTATATTTAAATAGTTTTATTCTAGTTTTCTACCATTTTCAGATTTTTTTAAAGTTTCACTTCAATACGTACAAAACAAATTGAAATATAATTAATATTATTTTCACTTACAGATTACATGGCTCTGAACAACTCAGCTTAATGTTTGCTTTTCAACTGTTTCCATTTTATAGAATATGTATATATATGTATATACATGTATATACATACATATATACATACATATACATATAATTTTAGAATTGCCCCTGTCAATTCCAACTCCACTACATAAACTCAAAGAGAACGTTTTTCTGTAAAAATATTCAGCCAACTTTTAGGTTACGTATTTTACTTTCTTTGTCTTGCCTAGGCCTAAACACTGTGAATAAACTGTAAGTGTAAGCTTCTTAAGAGTGCCTTCAATTTGCTTCTAAAGGAACCGGAGATTTCAGTTTGCTAACGATTTCTTTTACTGGGACAATATGGGGCTACAAAATGACAAAATTACAACAGGCAATGCTATATTTTCTCTTACATATGAACTGGCATCAGGAGCTAGATGTAAAATGTAGGCAGATATTTAAAATGTAATTTTTGGTGATGGTAATATGAAATTAGTAGGAAAATATTAACTCGTTATACCTAGCTCACCTATCGAGTAACGCTCCGAGCTAACCCTGCTATTGGCGGGAGGCCTTTGCCCTAATGGGATTAATGAGGCTTATTTATTTATATATTTATTTATTATATTGTTAAGTATATTATCGCATTTTAATTCTAAAATCAGTTTTAGACATTTTAAATTTTAACGTCTTTTTTTAGGTTTTATAAAATTAGTAAATGTGACTTTCGTGGCAATAACAAGGAAAATCATATTAAAATATCGCAGTTAGCTATTAAGGAACGAAATAGTTTAAAACCTAAGAATTCGGGCACTAATAGTGACTCATAAAATAGCATTATTCCTTGATAAATAATAGAACCGCAGTATTTACAGTGTCTAGTATATTATTTTATTAAATTTCTTAACAGTAATGAAGAATATAAACAATAAGAGAAACTGCAACTTGCTGTATTATGTTTCTTTCAGAATGAAATTGTAGGTTTTGCGGTGTATGCAAGACTAATAGTAGAATGCTAATTTTAGGAGCGGTCGACTCATGCATAAACTTGAGTTACCAGAAAACCTGCAGCTCTTCTCCTTGTTTGTAGGTGGAGCCCGTAAGGAAGTGCTGTTTAATGAGAGTTCGCCTGCACTTTGGCGTGAAGTTACCACTGTAATTTCCACTGACTCATGATTCCATCCTGGTACCTTCGCACAATAATCTCCCCGTTACAAGTGTTTTCCAGCGCATTACTTTGATTTATTAGTTGCACATGCTAACTGCTTTTCTGAATTTGTTAATGCTCATTTGCCTAATTAGAATTCTATGCCATAATCTTAAGAGGTTTCATGCACCTAGGAGGGAAAATTTTGATTTATTTAAATGTCTATGTTATTTTCTGTGAACTTTTATCGTATTTATCGTATATTTATAATTCTTAAAATATCTGTAAAACTGATCAAGTTAAGCTACAAAATGTCTGTTTGAGGTGCAACCATCTTCGGATCTGTAAGTTTATTAGTAATTTTCTGAAACCTGTACTTTTAAAAACGGTTTAAATGGTAACTTCCACAATTCATAAGGTATTTCTATGAAATTTTGCATGTCTGACGTTTAAACTACACTTAACAGAAATCGAACGGACAGAATAGAATGGCACATCTGAATTCGGTGAACAAATCAGTGAACAACAATTTACGAGTAAATTAAGAATCTTTAGAAAATAACCAAGCAAAATATTACCCTTATAATTTGCCATTCTAGGAAGCATTAAATTAGCTATTCCCTGCATTACGAGAGGCGTTTACCTTTAATCGATTTTCAGGCTATTCACGATACTACCTAGGTGCAACAGACCAATATATTTTTTTACCTTTATTTACAACTTCCATATTTTACGAAGAACTGGTCATTGAGTTTTGAAACTTCGTCTAACGAAACACTTTTAATGATTTTTTGTATTTTTGTAATGTTATGTTCGCTATTATTACCCGATTGATTTGCAATATTTTCTTTTTGAAACAGTAATTTCAATGTATCTCGCAATATTTTCTTATTTTTTTGTACGCAAGAAACGCTACTCGCTGAGCTACAAAAGTAAATACAATCCAGTATTATAGTGGACTAAATAGCTTAGTAATACCTGGGTACATTTATATAATAAAGCTTCATAATTTATTGTTTAATTTTATCCCTTTTTTATTTCATTGACCAATTCCAACTACATATAGGCTAAAACATTTTAAGGATCGGATTGTCTTCCTCTTTCATTCTAATATGCTAGAGGCTGAAGTTACCGTGTTATCTAACCACAGCATAATGAGAACGTAGTATTCAAAGCAACCACGTTTACCACTGAAATTTTCATTCAGTGTCTAAACTGTTCGTTTAAAAGAAAAAAGTTATCCATGTTTACATTTAATCCCGTTGTGAAAATATTTCCCTACATATTATAACGAACAGTGTTGGGTACTGCAGGCTGTCGAAGGATATGTACCTATACACTACAGAAGAGAACCAATTTCATCAGTTGTTTCCTAAAACCCGATGTACAATTTTATGTTGCACCAACAGTTGGGCATTTATCAGCAGTAATTATAGTAATAGAAACATCCATTGGCCTCAACTGTACAGTCGGTCAAATAAAAAACGTCGGGACTCGTATGCTGTTAAAATTAAAGTTTTGACGCATTAGTTCACAAGTTTCCTATAAAAAACACAAAATACAGGTCATTTTCGGAACATATGAGGCCATGCGGCAGGAGGGAAAATATGAACAAGGAGGGAAAAAATGAAAATCGCGGAAAGCGCAACACACGATATTCAACTTAATGCATTGTCATAATTCATTTTGCTTTGTGTCATCGCCACATACAAATGCTAACGTGAGAGAAAGTGTAGTTAGGGCTGTGATTGACCTGCATTTTTCGGTCTCTGAAGCAGCGAGAAGGTTCCATATTTATGAAAGAGCAGCTCAGAGGAGGGAACTTGACTATAATGCGACCGGAAGTTTTCATAGCAAACGTTGATCTGGCCGGACGCGTATTTCGATGCTAAGATTTGTTGCAGAAGTTGAGCGTAAGTTATTGATTTTGCACTACCGGTATTATAAAATAAAATCTTTAAAAAATGCTCCTTGAATAAACATATTCCTCGCGAATCTATTAATTATTAATATTATAAAAATTTGCAACCAAGAATATGGCGGATTTGAGGCATATAGCCACAGCCTTCTATACATGTTTGTTTTGGAACAAAACTGACTAAATAATCAAGAAAATACATGGATAGACAAGAGGCGTGTGTGAACCTAACCTTAAGTCTTCCTGTACATGCGCACATGCTCGTTCGTGATACTTAATCAAATACCGCCCGACGTTTTTTATTTGACCGACTGTACATCTGAAATTGTTCTTATTTTTGTCAACCCTCAAAAACTTTCCCATCCTACTTCCACTAACCTCAACAAGGCTGATAATGTGTAGCTGCCTAAACAAATACCGGATACTATACATATACTAAATTAATGGCTTTACGGTTCGCTTATACTTTATTATTATTATTATTATTATTATTATTATTATTATTATTAATGGGCATAAACTTATAAAGCAGAATACTTGATAGAAAAACCCGAAGCGTTGTGAGAAGACTGCTGTGTTCGATTTAAAGTAAGAAGATGTGGAACGGAGTGCATTCCGCCTAATGAGGGCAACTGAACGATTGCCTTGCTCGAGAAGTTGAACACGTTTCAACAACAGGATAGTATCAAACGTTAGGTTTTGTGGGTGTATCAGATAAGCCGTGGTGAAAATTGTTGGAGGTCTACATATCTTTTCTATTGTTAAACTGTTATGGCTTCTGGTAACTTTAACCGTTTTAAATTTTTTATGACTGTGATGGCTCCTGGTAATTTTAAACGATTTAAAAGTTTTGATGACTATGAAGAAAGCGTTGGTGAGTCGTCGTAAGTATATACCGAATCGAGCATTTGCCTCTACGTCTGGGAAAACACCAAATCAAATTGACCTGCATGAGGTTTGTACCCTAGATCTCCCGAATTAGAGCCCCAGACGCTAGCTTCTGAGCGACCCTTTCGGTTAAAATGTTTGTTGATGCATTTCATTCATTGTTCACCTAGATACATTAAAACGTTAAAAATTAGTTCGTACTACACCTAAACGAAAAATCTGATAATACGAATTGAAGTGTGCTGTTTTTGACCATGTCATTAATCATTTTATCATGCGAAGCTTTGTGATGAGCATTTCTCTTTGAGATGTCTGTCCACGTGTCACTCTTCAAAAATTGTTATTTTAAGTATGATTGCTAACTATCTAATTTCAACTTTAGATCTCCATGGCAAAATTCCTGATAAAAATGGAAAAATGTAATTTCCTGAGGCTAGAATTCCGCGGAAAGACCCTTTTTCTTTCTTTGTAGAACCAGTATACAGCAGCCGATAACCAATGAACAAGGGAATATGACACTGGTAATAGGAATCGTGATTTCTAAATTTATGTCAAAAGCACATATTGCCTCCTTGGCAGGATTGAAGATACCAGAAAATATCCGGGTATCAGAAAAATCAGGGCTCTGTTCCAGAACTGTCATCTCTAGTCCGACTGGACTCAATCCTGTTTCAGATTTTTCAGTAGTATGACAGCCTTTCTAAAAACAATTTTTTTTATGTGACTAAGCATTATATCGTAAAAACTAAATATGCGTTCATTATTTATGTTTTAGAGGACAACAGAATAATACCTGTAACAAACCTAGTGTACTGTAAACTGATCATAAGAGGAAGAATTTATCATCGTTCCAAGAATTTCTTCCTTGTAATATGTATTGAGCTCTTCCCAAACATTTTCATTAGGTTGTGATGTCGAAAGTTAATATATTGTTAACAGAGTTTTACTAATATGGATTCCGCGAACAATTGAATCAGCGAGTCGAGAATAATTTCATTCCTGCAGGAACCAACCTGAAATATCGTTCCGTAACCTGCATTCATGTTTGAAGTTTTCCAGCGGATAAATAATAGGTATGTCTATGTGTGAGAGCAAAAGTCTGCTGACACAACTAGGGTTGCTGGGAAGTTGCCATAAATTCTTACATTTAGATTCCTTTACCGAGTTTGTATCGTGCTTTCCGATTGCTGACTCAGTGTAAAAGTGTTACAGGGTTCAAATCAAACGCTTTATAATGGAAATAATTCCTCAGTGACTGGTACAGCATCAACAACAAATGGACAAAAACTGGTCTAGTTAGAAAAATCTACATTAAGAGCACTGATTAGGTTCTAAACTAAGATACAATGCTACAAAATAGGTACTGTTCTTTTGTATGTCCTTGAATATATTGTAAAGAATAAATAAAATTTAAAATTGAATTTGAATTTGAATTTGAATTTGAAATATTGTCTAGAACATATGGGTAAAATGTTCGAATTTTCTATTCAGTCGACTTAAACCCGGTACAAAGGTATATTAACTTCTATTATATTTCTGCCTTTCGTTTTTTGTATTCTATATTGTATTCATTCCGTGTCTTTATTCCTCCCTTCAGTATTTTCATACTTAACTCTTGGATTTACTGTGTGTTTTTGTGTATTTTGTTCTTTTTTCCTTTTGTAATAATGGCATTTTTCGTATTATTTAGCGATTCTTAAACTGTTCCCCTTTTTCTGCTTTTCCTTTTCGTTCGCTTAGAATAAGAATCAGAAATGGTCCTTGTTAGAACTTTATATTTTTAAAATACATTATTCTATTCTATTGCTTCATCACAGCAGTACACTTTAGTTCTAATTGTGACAAAAAAAATCCCAAATACGATAAAAGTGGAAACAGTTTCACACTAGTATCGGTATCGGATCTGTACAAACATAAACTATTTCCAGTTCGCTATAGGTTTATCTGTAAAATGCGAGGATAAAAACAACGGCATACTAAGTGATACAAGAGAAATATGGATGTTTATCATAGGCCCTAAGCATGTAAACGGAGACGAAATAGGATGGAACCTTTTAGTCCCATGCGTTCAGTAAATGATGTCCCAGGTTTTTGGGTTAGGAAAGTATGGAAGTGTTATTGAATTTCTTTTTTTTTTTTTCAACCTCTAAACGGATGTAACATGAAAGTGAGAAATAAAATATTCCGTAAAGACAGTACATTTTTGTGTTACCATTATTTCTGTTTCTTATTATTTGAACGCCTACCATGTAGAAGCAGTGAGGTGCAAAATTCTAAGTCGTCTATGAGTCATAAATGCTGTATCAAGCGTTTTCTGATACCTACACACCTATATAAGGCAATTTCGAATTACAAAATACAAACCCCAAGCAACGCTGGGTCTTTTATGCTAACATTATTACATGCGCTACTCTTTACATAAGCCTATGCTTGTATGGGGTATATTTCCATCATATATATCTTTTCTGTAAACACTTAGGAGCTCTTTCTATTTTTTAATTTATTTATTTAGGTCGCTTTTTAACAACCAAGGTTACCATATATATATATATATATATATATATATATATATATATATATATATATATATATATATGCATTACAAGTATATAGGCTATTACAAGTGCGTGTTTGTATGTGCATACATGGGGGTGAATGAACATTTATATCACTGTAAGTTATTTTAAATGTATTATTTTATTTCTTTCAGGTAAGAGAGAACTATGGACACTGCCTGCATGCCGCCAATAGTGACTGCTTTTCAGTAAGTTTCATAATCTTACGAACAAATACTTTAGCTCAGTAAATAAAAAATGGTCAACGAATATTAATACTAGATAATTTTCTGAATAGCTTGTATTCAATATATAATTTTAAATATGTTGCTATAAAAATTAGTAATATACTTTTCATAAATATTCGAAAATACCACTCATTGCACAATTACTCGTACTACTATTATAAAACATTATAGTAATTGATTTACAATTTTTTGAAATTTAGAACATTAATTATATAAAGCAAATTTTTTTTCCAAACCTACTCCTGAGAAACTATTTATATTTCAATATATTGTTAGTAAATTAAAATGGTTAGAGATAGAGGAAACAATAATTATTGTCTCCTTTAGTAATAATGTTGTGATATTCCTATAGCTAAACGATTACAAGGAAGACTTCGATGTAGAGGGGAGAGCATTTTAAGGTTGATCTCGAATTAATTTACTATATACTTCTTATTAAGATTGTGAAGAGGTTTGATGTGCGACTGAACACTGAATATTAATATCAAGGATTTTGCTATTCTTCTGATATGCATATTATCTATAAAACCGATTATAATAGTATTGCAAAGTAATTTTTACTTGGGTAATTGTGTTTGACCCTTCAGCCACTTTTGATATTTTACTTCTTGATCGTATCTAAAATTTCTGTGTCGGATAGAAATCCAAAGAGTAATTACTAAAAGCAGCAAAAACACCATTTATCACAATTTCATCGTCCGCTTTTCTAACTCTTATTGTACAGGAAATATATGAAGTTGTACGCAGCATTTGATTAATCATATTTTCAAGTGGAATGGCAGCCAGTTCTAATACATCCATCTCTCTTTTTTCTTGTTCTCTCTTTGCCGGCCTATATCTCTTTCTCTCGTTCCTTTTACATTTCAAGTTTTAATAATTCTACAGCAAAAATTCTTGGCGTTTTCAAAGTCTTGTAAACTCTTTTGCTAAGGAACACCTTGAGCTAATTGACCTTTTTAAAAGTTCTAGCAACTTCGTATTCAACCTTACACCTACAATGAACTAGTTACAGCGATGGAACATATCTATAACAGAGGTAATGGTGTATATCAATTAAGATTTTAACCTTTCAAATGTCTGCCGATGAACTTTTGCGAACAACTAGATATCACTACAACATTGTATCAGCAGGTTCTGATGGAAAATAAGTTAGCAGTATTTGGAAAGGTAGAGTCAGACTAAAAAAATTCAATACCTCAGCCGGTAGGCCTATAAATAGATATTGAGCATCTTTCATTTTATAATTGAGATGTCTTATCAATTTATGTTTTGAAGGGAATGCCGCTAAACTTGACCGCCGTCACAATCGGGCCGTACCGAGTGGGACCAAGTCTACAATGTCGCCAATGTTACGAACATGATTACATACCGATTGAATTCGGCAGATAAACGACTGTTGTAGCGACGTCTTATAAAAGATGTGGAATGGTGAAAAAGCTTCTGTACTAAGAATTCTAGGTCCGTAACAGGTTATGTTAGGTTAGGAACAGTCATGCTAGTTTAGCAGCAGTGCGAGGTTCGTGCCATATAATGATGTTTTACGAAAGGCGTGGAAGGGTAATAAGGCTTCTAGAAGTAGTGACAGTCAAATTCTAGGACAGTGACAGGCTATGTTAGGTTAGGAATATTTGTATTAGTTTAGGAGCAATATACTGAATAGCGCGGGGTTTATTATGTCTCACATTGAATCTTTTCTGCGACGGGAAATTTTACCCTTGCACCGATCGTTTCTCTTTTGTTCCCCGCGGCTCGGAGGGGCACGGTCTCTTATGGCAGAGCATGGCTGGCTACGCTATTCAGAAGGAGTTCTAGTTACCACATTTCATTCTTTAGGCCATCTTATCAATAAATTTATGGTGTCATACAAGTCGTAAGAACTTAGGTAGTTACAGGACTATGGCAGTAAACGAAGAGATCAACACCAATATTTCAATTCATAACATGAGTATAAGTTTATGAACAAAACGAAAATAACCTAACCACATAACTTCAATTTCTCTCAAACCGCACTTACATTAATGCATTTTTTATGTTGCAACGAATATATAAAGGCTGTAAAAGTTCAAAGACGGAAACTAGGATTAAGTAGAGCTGTTACTTACACGCAATGCCTTTATCTTGAAAAGTGTTATGGCGTCTAATATAAATAACAAGTAATTCACCGAATTATGAAGCAGTTTTGCAGTTCTAGATAACTTTCCGTAGGCCTACAATACATAAACGGTTCAATTGTGATCGGACTATAAATCACACTTTTAAACAGGTTTTTCTATTACGAGATGGACGCCTAATTTCGGGAACATGTACAGAAAACACTAGTATGGTAATGTACATAGAAGAATGGCACGTTCTCACTGATATCTAGGGCCCGGATTTGACTGTTTTAACCTATTTTCCCCCCAGCTTTCTAATTAGTAGCCTACATTTTAACATATATTTCCATTTCATGCCCCTTGCTTCCGAATATATGATTCTTATAGAGCCTAACAAGTGCTAAATCTGACTAAAAGACCTAAAAGGGGCTAAATAGGACTTTTGCAGAAAAACACGATTTTTAAATAGATTTTCCAATTAATGTAAAGAAAATAAATATGTGAATTAGTGCGTTTTAAGAAAAAAACATAATCGATGCCTCTTTTTTCATATTGGGATAAAGCTTCTGTATAATTCATTCTGTTCTACCAAGGCGCGGACCTCATGATCACTCAAAGATTGAGAGAGCTTGCAGTTCGAGCTGTTCCATGTTCCATGTGTATAGGAAAAATTTGAAAATCCTCGAACATTTTTATTTTAAATTCAAAGATCAAAGATGCTTTTGCAAATTTTTTAGACAAGACTTAATAATTTATTAATTTCTGACTATGAAGGTTTACAGACTATCTCTTTAACTGTCCTGCTTAACTATATTATATGATGGTATTGGCAATCAATAGAAGCCGTTATGGGTTCACAGACACGCTCTAGCAGCGGGCTGCATCTGTACTCATTTGAATTTTTATTATATTCCTGATAGCTCGCGCTGTGCAACGCTGGTTTTTTTTTTTACTTAATATTAATGAAGAGCGATTTGATTGGAACATTCGGTAACTCATTACAATGATAATCTTTCCTACCTAGCCAGTATTGTATTCTCCACACAACACATTAGTGAGTGACCAGCTGTTGAACCTATTCTTTTTTATAACTAACGGATTTAGTACAATAAAAAAACTTTTTATACGGTCGAAGGTAAAGAGAGCACTTTTGACGGTAGGTAATATTTATTAAAAGGAGAAACTTATGCCAATGAGTGGTATAAAAGTATAACACTCCAGGATGACCAAGTTTGTTTTCTAACTTCACAAATTTTTCCTACATAGTAAACTGTTGTAAATGCAAAAAATATATAACAGGTCATGAAATCAATTCTATTCCTACCTCCGCCCAAGAAATTCAACTTGTAATAATTTGTAGATTCAGCATTTCTGTTTATGGTTGCTGAGGGCTATAGCCTTCAGAAAATTCTGTAGAAAATAAGAAGAAAATTGCTTTACAAATTCTCCCTGCTCACCCTTACGGGTTCGTTCCGCAAACACACCTACTCGCAAAATAAACCATTTTTTAGCCCTTGTATCATAAATAACTATTATTTCAATTATCGTTTACAAAAGATATTGCCACCAAGTTCTCGGCCATTTCTTGTTAATTGGAGGTCAGTGTAATTTATTTTATTTTGAAATATCTTATAAAGGAAGTGCTTTTTTAATCGTGCATTGCCATTGGGAGCGTTTTTACGAAAAAAATCAAAATAGTATAGGATTAATCAAGTACCTGTCGTATACGCGCTAATCAACTAACCCTTACAATCCTTAGACCGAATCGGTTTTGCTGGGGGGTATATTATACACCGATTCTGACGGTGTAGGCCAATCACGAAACAGTTCCTCTTCCCACGGTCTTTTTCCGGATCAATCGTCTCTACTGTCTCTTAGCTGTTTCAGACAGTGGTTCCATGCTGGACTGAGGGGAAGGCCTCCATCTTTGTTGAAACTATTGGGTTCTAGCTTAATTTCAATGGCCTCTTTAATTAGCCTGTCCCAGATTTTTTTTTTTTTTTTTTTGCCAGGATGCAGGTGTTCGAAAAACTTGATATAGTGCCCGGGCTTCATGTTGATGGTGTGATGGTGGGTTCTGGGTATTCCAGTCTGATACACCGAGCATGCTTAGAACATCGCTGTTCGATGGTTCACGAGGTTTGGCCAATATACGCCATGCCGCATTCGCTTGGGATGCTGTATACATCTGGTGTTCTGAGTCCCATGTTGTACTTCGCCTGTTTCAGGAGGCTTCTTATCTTCCAGGGTGGTTTGGAGACTCCTAATCTGCCATTTTCTTAATATTCTGGCTGGTCTCTGAGATACTTACTTACTTACTTACTTACTTACTTACTTACTCAATGGCAATAGACAATTTCTAAGCAAGCTAAAGGAATATTATCTATTTTATGGAACCCGAAGGTTCATTTCCGCGCTTACCTGAGCCCGTCATTCAACTCTATTCTGTGCTAGCTCCATCCAACTATCCCTCTTGAATCCTACTTCTCTTAATCTATCCTAATATTGTCCTCCCACCTAGGCTACGTCTAGGTCTTCCAAGTAGTCGTTTCCCTTTGGGTCTCGCAGTCAATATTTTTTTTAGATATGTCTTTCCTCCCCCATGCGCGCAACATGTCCAGCCCATTTCATCCTCCCTGATAAACCTGTGAAAGCATTAAAGCCAATATTAAAGTATCCGCAAAATAAAAATTAGGTCCGCTTGAACTGAAACCAAATAAATCGTTGTTTGATGATGAATGCTTGAAATTGGTAAATGCAAGAAAGCAGGCGAAAATACAATGGTTACAAAATCTTAGATAAGTTGCCAAAATATGGCAGTACTACAGTTCTGGTTGTATCTACAGCGTTCTGTCGCTGGTAGGGTTTCCTGCGGAACGATTGTTTTCAGGGCCATTCGATTTTCGGTTTCGTGTTATGCAATTTGCAGATGGTTCAGCTCTTCTGGTAAACTTTCCGTAGAACAATATGTGTAACTCATATTAGCTAAGTAGTGGGTGGAAATAAGAGTGGCTGATGAATCACTTTTGCTCATAAGAAAGCCAGAAGCAATCTAAAGTTACAGCAGTATGTCAATAACAAGTAGTTGAATAAATGTATTTAGAAGATCAATACGTAACTGATATTCCGCGTGAGTAAACTAAAACTATATTTTACAAAGGAAATAATGGGGCATGCAAAAACAAATTCTGGAATCAACAAATGTTTCAAATGTAAATAAGACTTTGGATAAAATTAATTAAAGCTAAATACGACGGAATGAGGTTGAAGGTCTATATTGTGAGTTTTTAAGAGATATTTAGAGAATAGAGCGCTCGAAGACAAATAATTTAAACGCCGTGGTCAAAGTACAAATTAGAGTAATTATTGACTTATGAATGCGATCTAGCTTACATACATGTTCTGCCCTTCACTTTCGTCATAATGTTTTACAAATAATTCTACTTAAGTTTATTTTAAACGCATATAGACGTAAGGCATGCCAGGAAATAATAACACAGTGCTTAATTTTAGTAGAATATAATGAAATTTTTAATACCTTTATATGTTACTAACCTTTTTAAGGTGAACTTAACGTATATACAGAGAGTACAGTCTGTTCGAAAATAACGCCAATACTAACAATTTTTGTATTAAAATCTAATCGGAACGGTTTGACTGAGTACGAAGCATAGGACCTCCTATGCTTATTTTCCTATACGGGAAAACTACATATAGGCCCGGGACGTGACTCACGGCGTATAGTCCCTCGTGGAAGATTCATGTCTCAGGATTTTTAAATCCTGAAAAATCGCCGACCTCGGCTAGGTTTTTGAACCCTTAACCATGGAATCCTGAAGCGAGAAAGGTACCTTTTCATCAATGAAGCAATAAAACGAATCAAATTGTATTTGAGTTTTAATTTCGTAATAGTTTTCGAAAGTAAATTTTATGTTGGTAAACATTATTGAAAGAATAATGACGAAAAGGTTGAAAATCAGAGCTGTACATAATCCAAAGGTTATTTTGAAAGAAACTAAGATTGCAGTAAAGTATTAATATTTTAAAATATAGTAGGCTATTTCACGTACACTTATCTGTAAAATATGTCAAGTTCTCTAAAGATATACACTTAAAAAATGCATGAAGATATAACATTTTCCACCAACTAACAGTTCATCGTATTATGTTTTGTGGAAATTATGAGTTGTTTAATATTTACGCCTAAAACATAGTTTACATATATATATATATATATATTAATAACTAGAATTTAATTTATATAAATAAACAGAAAATACTTTTTGAATTTACCCATTTATAATGATTCCATAGACTTTGTACTATCAGACTGTCTATTCTATGTAACTGCATTTCGTTTTCATCTCCGGAAATATTTTAATCCAGATCTTAAGACTCCATTGGAATTATGTTGTTAAAAAAAATCAAATGAATTGTTCACTGCTATTCAAGGTTTATATTTTAAACTAAAAGTAATTTAGGTATCTATTGTCATTCTCGTTTAATATTGGATGATTAAATAATAATAGTAATAGTTTATTTAGTGCTACAAATGTGCTTCTTTCAGTGGAAAAAACGCCTTAATTTAGGCTTGACTCAAAATTTTCTAATCTTCCCTCTTCTTCAGCTATATTTAGTTTGGAAGGAAGTCTCTGAGGTTTTCACAAAGGGAGGATTGCAATAAAGTACAAAGAGTAACGTATATTATGTATTCGAGGTTGAAAACAAACATTTGTTAAGATTATACACATTAACATATTGTGCTTATATCATTAGAATAGGAATACGTTAAATATGTTGATACTTTCAATATCATAATAATTTTTTTCTTATGCCGTGAAGATGGAGCAACAACTTAAGCTCAAAATCCTAATCCTAAAAACTGTACATTATATTGTTTTCTTATATTTTTATTTTCTAAATTAATTTTACAACGTCCAGTATAAATTTATTTGGGGTGAAATGGAAAGGCCACTATCCTATTTCATAATATGTTGTATTTCTCTAAAACTTAAATCTGGTTTGAGACACAGCACTGTTACTTCCTGAGTGTTTGTATACATTTGTTTGTAGAGAGTTCATTCTGGTAAGGAACATTTTGGCAGCCTTGTTGGCAAGTTTTTCCACAATGACAAAGAAACTGAAATTAACTCAGTCTGCGATCTCGTAATGATTAACTGGGACACTGCCCCGTCTGCCGACCTTCGCATTGTAAAATATCCTTGATGCCTACTGGAAACTAAATTCTTTCTGGTGACCCTGTAAATTAAATAAATATAATAGTAATTTCTTTATTGCAACCAATGTAAATATTATATTTCAATGAATGGAGCAACGATAGAATGATACACAGAAGGGGAAATGGGAGCACCTCGAGGAAACCTACCCTGAGTTCATTTTTCTACCATAATTTTCATTTGGATTCACCGGTCTAACCACTCATCCAAACAGCGCCTACATTTAGTTTATACAGCGCCTTATTTGGCGAAAAAATAAGTAGGCCTAGACGATCTTTCATTAATCTGCTTTTAGAGTATGGTATCTGAGATTTAATCATAGCCGAGGCGTAGAATTTCCTATCTGATTTTCTCTCCAGCTGTAGCTACTCTACAAAATTTAGATCTACAAGAAAAACAAAACTATTAGTATTAAAATTTGATTTAGAGGTATCAATATCAGTTCAGTATAGCGATCTCGTAGATACTCTACAATGACAAAAATTATTTTGATCTAAATCAGTGTTCAGTTTCTATGAAAGGTCTCCATTTTCAATCTAAAAAAATAATTTAATGTTTTTAAACCTTTTCTTGATTATGCCCAATACCTTTCAACCGGTCATTCTTTAAATTTGGCTATAAACAAATTAACATGGTGATTAATGGAATGCAGAAGTCTGGGGACTTACACGCATGGATGGTAATAATTCATTTTGTAAAGATGGGGTTTCAAAGTGAAATTGAGTACTTCGTATGCTAACAGGGTAGAGAAATTTATGAGTTTTCATACTGAACCCTGGCTTCGTTGTAATATTTTATATTTTAACAGCTTGAATAACAGAAAGCTACTGTTTTTATATTGCGAAAAAAATATCTGCTTGCTAATGGATAGGTTTTAAGTTAGCCCAATGGAAGTTCTTCTCTCCTTACGGGAGTAAAGTTAAATTTACGATGTCGTGAAATGCTTTATGGATTCGATAAGAGAAATCAATTCGAGCTGTTTTGGAAGCCAGATCATCTTCCTGGCAAAGTTGTCTTCAAAATAGGTCGTGCGTCTTTCCTCCATTCTCTCGTAATAAAATCACACAATAAATCTTCTATATTGGTGAGATGAGAATCTTGCAGATGCTTCAAGTAGTTCGGAGAAGAAAAAAAAATCGCGCTTTCTAAAAGGATACATAAACAGAAACAGTCCTGAGGAAGAATTTAGATTTTTCTACTAACAGATAAAATTTCCAGAGTAAAGGTACAAAATGTATAATCGGGCTCAATGATAATGTACTGGTCATTAAAGAAAATACAAATTTCATTTAGAATGCTATTTGCAGGAGCATTGCAAGACCAAGTTTATTTAAGCTCTGATTACTAGTACTTTATATACGAGGGAGAATCAAACAAAAACCGCAATTTCCCCCCCCCACTATTTTACTGCAGGAAGAATGCTTGCTTGTATTTTTTTTCCACATAGTCTCCTCCCAGTTCAATGCACTTACGCCATCTCATAGCAAGTGGTTCTTTACCGGGTGAGAAAAATTATTTTGATTGACACTGTAGCCACTCGGGCACCATCGATTGGAGATCCTTTAACGGACCAAATATTTGGAAGTCTGATGGTGCCAAAGCGAAGGGGATTGCTGAGTGCAGGTGTTTCGCTTCAACGTGATAACGCCCGTCCTCATTCTGCTCGTGCAACCATGAAAGCCATTGATGATATTAGCTTCAAGTCTCTCCCACATCCGCCATACTCGCCAGATTTGTCACCATCAGATTTCCACATCTTTGGTCCACTAAAGGAGCACCTTGGAGGGCAGAAGTTCAAGTCTGATGAAGACGTCCAATAGGTGGTGCACGACTGGCTACAGCGTCTAACCAAAATAATTTTTCCCACGCGGTATCAAAGCACTTCCTATCCGATGGCGCAATTGCATTGAATTGGGAGGGGAATATGTGGAAATATAATGTAAAAGCAAGCATTCTTCCTGCAGTAAAATAGTGTAGAAAATTAATTGCTGTTTTCATTTGATTCTCCCCCGTATTTCATACTTGTTGGGGGTTATATTATCTTTTACAATATTATTGTCCGCCATGTTACCTCAAACATAAGATTTCGTAAGGTACTCTTCCATAATATGCTTAAGTCTATTTGCTATACATTACAATAGTATAATTTCGATTATTTTCATTTTTCTATCGAGCTATACAATTTGCTTTTAAATTACAATTACCACCTATGCTCAGTTTTTAAAACATTAGAAATTTAGCCTATTTAAAAAAAAACATAACTTATCTTATTACAGTCAACATAGGCTACATATGTACCATAAGCTACTAGTCTTGAAATATATTTTAAAAAAAACTTGTGTACATACATTAAAGTAGTCATAAGTATCACTAAAAATTCTTAAAACTGTTCAAAAAATGTATTTGAATTCCATAAAAAAGAAGTCTTACATTAAAATGTAGATGTTGTCCTCTTCCTACTACGCGTTTCGATATTAATACATCATCTTCAGGTCTATAGTAATAAAAGTGTTGTGATATTGGGAATATTCTATAAAATGTCTGTATCTTTCCTTACGAAGTTCTGCATGTATTGTGGAATCTGTTTGCTGTGGGCTGGATGGTCAGCCTTCTTATGGATAGAAGTGTACTGGTCTCTGATTCGCAACTCCCCTCCCCCAGCTGTACAATTCAAATAGAGGGTTGTGTACAATAGGTTCGTCATTTATGATGTCTTTTTCTCAATATATTTCAAATCTTTCAATTGCATTTAATTTTCTTCCTTTGCTTTGTAAGTGCAATATATTCATTGTAGTATTTTCTACATTGTCATCGTGTGCTTCATTCATCAAATGTTTGGCGTAGCTAGATAGATCTCTTTGGCCATTTCTATAATCTTTCATATGTTCTTGATATCTGGTTTTAAATTTTCTTCCCGTTTGACCTATGTACTCTGTTACATTCCTTGCATGTTAGCTTGTAAATTCCATTTTTATTATACACGTCTTCTTTTACCTTTTTCAAGTTATTAGTTGTTTTGTATGCTATGTTTATTTTGTGTTTGTTCAAAATATTTGTGATCTTATGTATATTTTTGTCTATATACTCGAATGTTGTATATTTGGTCTTTTTGTTTGCATTATCTATTGGTTCCAGTGTCGATATGTTTGTTATTCTGCGGATCTTTTTCCTTTTGTGTTTGTTGATTAGTTTGTACACTGTATTGGCTGTATATCCATTGTTTTTTGCGATCTGTTTAATTATTTCTAGCTCTTTCTGATAGTTTCCTTTACTAAGTGACATGTTTACCAGTCTATACGTCAAGAAGATAATGCTGCTAATTTTTGTTTAATGGGATGGTTTGATGCGTTGCTTATTATGAGTTCTGTATGAGTTTCTTCCCTGTATATACCTGTATATTACTATCATAATATATTTATGTTATAACCTCAAGTTCAAAGTTTAAAATTTGTGATGTAAAGTCATAAGTCTAATTAACTTATCTCCAATAGCACAACATACTTGAGAGAAAGTTAAAATGTTAAAAATACAGTGGAAGTTTTCAGTTATAGTAGCACTGTCATATAATTAAATCTTGCGTGTCTACGTAGGGTGTTTCTTCATTAATGCATGCATACATTTCGGTCATGCATCTCAGTCTGTATTCAGTCCGATATAAATTTTGTCTTTCCTTATTTAGATGCATACAATATGAGTAGTGCTATAAAATAAAACCTTTCTGCAATTTTTAATATTTTTACTTTCTGACGAGTTTATTGTACTATTTAGAAGATAACTTATTTTATATTTTTGACTTTATATTACAAAGATTTTCACTTTGAACCTGAGGTTATGGCATAAACGTTTATAACAGTATTGTACAGCAAGGAGACTTAAGCCTACTATGTACGGGTACGTTATGAAATTTGTGGGAATAAGACGGAAAGCATGTAAAAGATTGATTACTAGTCTAAGAACTATGAACAATGCATTTCTGTACATTAGTGTTTCTTAATTTTTAGTGTCAGATTCCAAGTAAAATTTTGTTTATTTAACTTCTATCAAAAGGTAATGGCTGAATAACATATATCATAGAGCCTATATAATATACTCGTAATTACGTACAGAAATCAAGTCGATACATTTGTACAAACAGTATTTAAACTTTCAGTTAATATTATCATAATTTAGCAAAGCCTATTTTCCCAATATTGATACCCATACTTTGTTAAAAGCGATATGGCATGGTATTATTAGTAGAAGTAGTGCACTGAAGTTGACAGGTTTCATAATCCATGATGATCACTGGTAATGTTCAATAGGTCTTAGCTCCGATCCTAGGTTTTACATGCCACTTATAGAATCGAGATTGGCTCGACAGTCTTACCAGCTTACCTGAACTACCTACTTATAATTTTTTTTTACGACTTTTAAGTCTCTTAGTTTTTTAACTATATGTGCCTTATCTATCAGTTTGGTTTTCGATAGCAAAGTAGATATGCAATGACGGAGTTTATCTTGTCGATAGATGGTTTTTCCGAGCACGCAGCTGTTAAGGAGATGTATGAAGTCCTGAATAATACTTATTATGAGTATTTGTGGATAAAATGACAAAATTAATAAGCACCATTGGTCACACTAGTGGCCGAGGAGACTGAATTAATAATATACTGAAGATAACAATTTTAATTTTAATTTAAAATACGTATTCTGTGTACATTATTACTGTACACTATTCATAAACTGTATTTTGTGGTTAACAAATGACCAGTTTTATATAGTACGATCAAAAGCAAAAGTGGTAACTGTATATCCTACAATGTGATTATATGAAAGAATCAACCCCATACAGTACCTGTTATGGGTCTTGTTTCTGTGTTGTATTAATATTTATTGCTTGTTTATCGTATCAAAGAAATAATATTATTATCGACCTAGTATTGTAATTTTACAACACATAAATTTTATAAAAATTGTACTACAAATTTTTCTTCAACATCTCTTAAGAAATCATACTGCAGATGGTAAACTACCACAAGGATTAATTTAATTAGTTACGAGTACAGGCTGCTGAAATAATATTGTGGTGATATAACTGGGCGTGAGTTCAACGGATTTCGTGGAAATGGTTTCGGCTGAGTCTCTGAAGAGGTTGGCATCGCAACAGCAATCGTGAGCTTCTTTCTCTGTCGCCAACTTGATGGGGTAAAGGGAGAGTAAAAGAGACAGAAAGAAATCTCGTCTGTTTGGTCTGTGCTGCTTGCATTACGGATGGACCTAAACTGGGACCGACGTCAATTTTAGCTGAGGAGGAAGAGATCTGTTCGAGGGCGGATTGCCAAGTCGGTTCCTTCTCTCTCGTGTACCCAGGAATACCGATTCGCTTCGCCTATACTTCTTAAGTACAGAGCAAACATCAACACGAGAAAGATACTTCCACTCTTTAAAATTTGATTGGTAAATTCAACTGTAATCGAACTACTGTATATCATACTGATTTATATCGCTCCATGTTCGGGAAAAATAGGGAATATCTCAGAATTTTTTAAATCAACAATATAGTATCCTGTAATTAATTATTTTTCTATCTAGATATATGTGATATATGTGTCTATCATTTTATATGTGCTTTTATAACATCTGTGAACACAGTATGACATATAATAGAACATTCATATTAGAACAATGTAGTCAAATGATTACAATGATAGCCACATTTTCGTTTACACTTTGCAAGTGACGAGAAAAAACCCGATTTACTTGTTTGTATCCATTTATCTCCATAAAAAAAGTCTTTCAATGCATCGTTTGTGGATCATCTGTTGAATATGATCTCTTGATAAACACCAGATCTTTTCAAGGGGTGGGAATATTTATATCCAAAGGGAAACAGCTTAGGATGGAACAGGCCGAGAGGGTTGACCCAAGGGTTCAAGGGATATTTGACTGTAGTTTTGTAAATAGGATGGTGTGTTTAATATTTTTCTTTTCCTGGATGATTCTGATTTGTGTGTCTATGAGTTTTGTTTGGTGCCCATTGGTTTTATGATGTGTTTGGACGTTTTTGTGTGTTTGTTAGTTCTAATTGTTTTGTGCACAGTTATAGCATGGGCAACCTAAAGCTTATGCCAAGAATAATTTATATAATTATTTTATTCTTGCTGAATTAGTGAATTAATTACTTAATTTATCGTATTATGAAATCACATACGTTTTAGTAACCTGATGATTTTTCAATAAACTTATTCTGAAAAAAAGGTTAGTGCTATAAAAATCTATCACAACATGTTTCATTTCGAAAATAAATGGTTTTTGCGCTCAAAAATAAATCATTTCCGAAAATATGTTAATGATGATTACATGTTAGTGAGTTAGTTTATTTTGCTTACACAGAGCAGTGCAAGGCCGGAAGATTTGGCTTTTGATCTGTCATTGTATTACAATACAAACTATCGGTACTTATTCTAATTTTGAACAAAATACGCCTACAGAACTCTTAGTAAAAGGCCTAATAGTATTCAGCATAATATTTGAATTAGTGTACAAGTCCGCCATATGCCGCTTTCACGGTTATCACTTAATATAACACTGTCAAATACAATAGTACTTGAGTTCA
Organism: Ectobius pallidus; assembly: GCA_964059195.1. Classification (NCBI taxonomy): domain Eukaryota; kingdom Metazoa; phylum Arthropoda; class Insecta; order Blattodea; family Ectobiidae; genus Ectobius; species Ectobius pallidus. The sequence goes on along the minus strand of CAXKWD010000001.1, from coordinate 161,337,322 downwards.
TAGACCGAACTTCTTATGGCAGAATCTTAATCAAAATTTAAGATTTAGTTATTTTAGAAAAACTGTCTCGTTTTTTTAGCTCAAGGGTTCTGTATCTGTATTTGCATGAACTAAAGTGTGCAGCATGAAATTCTCGTTCATTCGTAAATGAATATCAAAACATCACCAATAAGAGCGCTTATTAGAAAAGATTGCTCGCAGTAGACCTTTACTGTGAGATCAAGTCAAATGTCATTGAAAACGGTATTCACCCAATAAGATATACTCAATCTTTGCGGAGCTAAATTTCTGTTTTGCTTTATGTTATCGTCAAGTGAAATGGTCAGTGGGCTTTAAGTTTGAAATCAATGAGGAAAATTTTGGTGGAGCAGCTGGTTTTTTTAAATGACAATTCTAACTTGTAGATAAAATATATTTACATTTAGTATAAAGCAATACTTCACACTGATCATATATCTCCGATTTTATACAAAATTCAAGGTGATTAATTTATACGTCAGTAGCAGTGAAAAGATGAATCAAAATCACTGTTTCAGACTTGCAGTGACACACTTCACTGATGATTTTCTTAAAATAATTACCTACAGGATAGCCCCAACATACATGTCATAAGCGAAATGGGAGCCATCTGCATTGTAGAGTAAATAATAATATTTATCTGGTTGTAACTTGTCTATGTTCCTTGTTATTCCAGATTGATCGGTCGCGGGTTGATTAAGTCATACATATTCATGAAGTTATCCACCTGCAGCATAATGTGAAATGTAATTGAACATAAATAATATAAACCGAGATAGCTATGTTATGTCTTCGTCCTTTTATGTAATTGCATGAGAAATTAGGTTTCAGAGCAAACCAATTACATAGTCACCGTAATTAAAGATCTATTGGATCCCGATTGCATTTTGAGAGTTTCTTGTGAACTATGTATGGGAAATGTTTCCTTTTGTATTTGAATAGCTTGATTAATATAATTCACACAAATTTCAGGCAGGGTTGCTGAATTAAATAGCTTAAACTTTTTTCTACTGAGAATAGTAGAGAACCTCATCCGGATCCAAAACTCGAGCCATATTTTAAACTTTCGTCACTGACGGTTAAACAGCGACAAGAGCCCGGGTTCTACACCCGCTGTGAAGTCTAGGCGTCCCTTTCCCTGCGTCAGAATGCACTGCAGCCAAATGTTTGACAATGTAGCTATAAGTTAGAGGATGTAAAGGAAAAACTGCGTCATCCTCGCTTATTGTTTGGCACCAGAAGTGTCATAAACACTAGGCAAGCTCTGGAAAAAGGTCCAAGCCGCTACAGCAGATATTATTATGAACATACGGGTGGGGGGGGGGGGGGAGTGTGAAGGGAGAAAGAGTCTGTGAATATATTTCTCGGGAAATAAATTCAACAATACATTGATTCGCTACAAATAGATTTTTTTTAAAAATACACCGAGCTAGGTGGACTCGCATTCGAGAGTTCCGTGTTCAAAGACTGATGCCGGCCTACTAGAATTTTTTTTATGGTTTCCCCAGTCGCAAAGTAAAATGCAGAATTGTACACTTACTTACCATGATTCATCGCCACTGTTTCATCCTGTATCATATCCATTAAAATTGAATATCAGTGAAATTTTTACAAGTTTTAACACACATCAACAATAGCAAGTAATAGTTACGTGGTATAGAAATACTATGGTATAGAAATTGAAAATTAGGCCTATGTCTCTTTCGTATCCACTTCTCTATGTTGCATATTATTTCTAACTGCTCTACCTCTTACTTGGTTTTAAAAACTATTAATTATCCCATTATTAAGTGCCAGATTGTGTGGGGGACGAGGAAATGTCTGTCCGTCCGTCCGCGTGTCTGTACGTGCGATAACTCATATAGGCTACGCTTTATCAGATTTTTATGAAACTTGGTATTCGCATTGATAACGTCCATGGGAATAAGCCTATTGATATTGGGCCAAATCGGTTCACCGTTACCGGATTAATGCCCAATTTAGTGCCTAATACATCAGAAAGGTGCGATAACTCAAATACGCGCTATCGGATTTTAATGATATTTGTTATACTCATTTATAACGTCCATGGACAGAAACCTATTGAATTTGGACTAAATCTGTTGACTGGTACCGAAATGACGAGTAAGTAACGGTCATATCTATTATGATTTGAAAATCCGAATCATTTTGATTGGCTCGTGGACAGCTCTACCTCTTGCCTGCTCTCATTTCTAATTTAATATAATTATTAATTTTGTAATGGATTTAAGACGCTACAATATTATTGCATGGCCCACAAAATATTAAACATAACGTAAGATATTGTCAATCGTTTATTGATGTTAGCCGCCTTGATTGATTCATTTCTTCATAACGATGTCAGTGTAAGTAAATGTAAATAAAAGATTGAAAACACAACTAGCCGTTGAATATTGATATAATATTGTGCATTCTATTAAAATGTATACCTATCGATATCTACAGTATATTTCAATGTGAGTATTTTTGAATTTAAACGTTGCTGTGGGAGTAAATATACCTAATGTAATTCCTGACGAATCGTAGGCCTACACTTGATTCATTAATATTATTGCCCGTGCTATTTATGAAATGTTGACATATTTTGAGAATTTCTTCTATCAGTGTACACGAGTATGAATTAATGTTAATAATCGAACTTTAGACATAGCTCTTCCGTAAGCTCTGCTTAATGAATCGATCTGGAGCTTTCCTGAGGAAATCTACTGCAAAAATAACTTCTTTTCTGCATAGGCCTATCATAATTGCAATTATCACAGATTAAGCATTCTGGCACTTTGTTACATCAGTTTACCTTGTTTTTAATACTGAATATGTTATCCTTCCTATTTAACAAAAGGTATTCAAGAAACAGAGTTATCTTTCGAATCTCTTCCTCCAAATTAACGTTTGTGTTTTAATTTCTTGAATCTCGCATGCCCAACAAAGGTAAATAATCTGATCAATTTATCTTATTTACTAATTCCTTTTTGGGTATAGTTAATGACATACAATCCCATCCGCTTACCGTCAGTTAGACAAATTACTAGGTTCGATGTGTATGAAAGTGCGACAGTCCCATTAATGTAGATTTGTAGACATGTAAATGAAGTACTGCGGGAAAAAAATTATAGCCCACGGGCGACAGTTATATAGCAGTAAATAACCGTCGTTAGATAATCACAACGAGCAAACTAAGCAGTCCGATATTTTTACGCTGGTAATGATTTGTGAATCTTCTTCGTGCTCGTTTTGGAGGTTCTAGAACTTTACGTGTCAAATTAAATAAATGAATATTTTAAAACAGAGTTCAGATAGTATAGCTCAATTTATGAAATACCCCCGGTCAAATTCGTGTAATTACTATAATTTTAATATCTTATACAGAACAAAATATTGCTCACACATTGCATACCGGAAGAAGAAATAATTCAGAAGTTTGCATAGACATTGAATTCGTATAAAAATTGTAACTGTGTTAAATAATAAGTAATGAATAATATGGATAAGTATATGACACAAGAAGGAGATTTGATAGTGTGCCAGTGCTTAACACGGGGATGATACACCGGAGGAGACGAGATCCAGCTGAAACTGACTGCAGCTGATTGATGTCACACGTAACAATCCAAGTTCATTGCCGAACATGTCCCACGTGCTGCCGTCCCTGTCTGGCTGTCACCCGAAATCCAAGTCTCACATTATTAATTACGATGCACACAGTCCATAAGAAATTAATCAATTTGTATGAAAAATTTAACTCCCTTGGGAGATCCTTCGTAAGTCTTTTTTTTTCAGATGTTTAAGAAATGTTGACAGCCTAACGTTATATTAATACTGTATAACAGTAATAATGTGCTACTAATAATATTTAACAGTCATAATTAATAGCAATAATAATAAGCATAAGAAAGAATTTAAGAGAAGTGAAAATAATTTTATAAAACTGAAACCTGCAAGCTTCATTACAATAAATTAACAGTTAATAATTTCGAAAGCCGTAGGCTAATAACTCAGTGATACAGTTAATTTCATTGATTATTTCGGTGTATTGTGTTTAACTGGAGTTTCCAGCGATTGGATCATCTCCTTCAATACAGAGAATAAGTAGCCTACAGCTTGCACCCCTTTGCAGCTAAGGTTCATTTTTCTTTAGAAAACCTACAAATGTGAAATTCCAGCAAAGCGACCGGAAGGATTAGTTGGAGTTCAAGTAAATCGCTTTTTTAAAATCAAATGACAGAATTACACTAAATTTTCCAGCAGCGAAAATATTCAACAGCTTAAGAGCATAATATATATTATATTCCCACTTACCCTAAAACGATCAGGTCTACTATTCTAGACATAGCTTCTTCGACACACAAATCCCGAACATTTTTCCGTAATACAAAATAGCCCTATTCTTATAAAAATGTATTATACTACGAGAAGGACTTAACTGATGGGTTATATAGTCACCGGTCCATGGATTATACCAGTGGTAAGGATTTTATTTGTCCTTACACAGGCAGCAAGCAACAAAAAACCCTACATAGTCTTCTCTTTTCCTCCCTACGTCTCTTACTCCCTTCCTCTCTTACTCCCTTCCTCTCTTCCTTGGCCTCATATGATGGGCTAATCCATCGTTAATGTGTACAATGGGAAAAGGAATCGATTGTTGGATAATCCCCGGTTGAAATGGTGTAAAATTGGCTAACGAGAAACTGTGTTAAGCTGTACACAATTTAATTATTATTAATCAATTACACAAATAGAGGCATTGTTTTTGTTATGCTTTTGTACCTGTACCTGTATAGAATATAACATTGGGGACGATAGATCTAGGGATGAATATGAATTGACAAATTGTGTTCACATAACATATTTACTATTAAACGAAACCAGGATTCTGTAGTTTCTTTTCTTAAAGATGATTAAATAGGTCGATATAAATCAGAGTGTAAACAAATATAACAAGCCAAGAATCGAGCATGACGCGTCTACGGAACAACTGAGGCGTAAATGTACATTCTGTGTGAGGACTGCCCCTGTTTCACAGCGACATGCAGCGCACTTCGTTGTCGAGTCATGTTCTTTTAGTCGTGTTGTAAGAAAACATGTCGGCAGAGTTGTAGGGGTCTAACGCCTCTAATGGCAGCGCTAAAACATATTGTTATGTTTGCAGCCGTGCATCATAGAGATTTATTTCGCGTATCGTTACGAGAATGTCTTCTAAGAGACTGCGAAATGTTGGCACGAGCTCCTTTTGCAGAAAATTTGTCAAGCAGCAAGCAATCGCATACAAATAATCTCATTAAATAGGGCACGTACTTTTGATAAATGGATTTACCCCACACATACCGTTGTGAATTTACACTGAGAAGTTAATAACTCTGATGTTCGTGATACTTACTATAGACATAAATATTGCTATGAATATGTTAAAGCCGCTGTGAGATAGAAAATTCGTAGGGTTTGAAATCAAACCAAGCTCAAAAATTAAATTTGTCTTTGTAATCATATTTTTCCTTTCATTAAGAAATTAATCAAATGAAATATATGTTTCAAAAATAGTCACTGTTATTCCCATAAGGAGCAACTATTGAAATGAGACAATGAGCTATCTCTGAACAGCGACGAAGCATAGAACAGAAGTATAGAATAGTCAGGCGAAATGCTACACTAAAAGGTTCAATAAAATACTTGTGACAGCATTACATGCTCATAACCTATTATTATTATTATTATTATTATTATTATTATTATGTTATTACTTTTATTTTAGGCTAAGGAACTATTCACTTCATTGTCATAGCATAACTTCATAACTTCTATGAATGAATGAATGAATGAAGAGTTTCCTAATAGGTTCTGTTCAGAGATAATAATGTTATAGTTATGAATATTTAAAATTTCATTGTTTAAAACGGAAACACTGTTGGACGACATGGACTACATCTTTCCAGAGCAAATAGAATTAAGAAAATTTGATTCTTGTTCATTTTGTATTTTTTTGTATTGTTTTACAAAAGAAGTGCTTTACTTTCATTTCTACAAATATTTTGTTTATTTCGTAAAAGATATCGTTAAAACCTGCATGAAGATTGGTTAGTATTTTAAAACCAAAATTTATTATCAGATATTGCAGCATTGTTTAGAATCAAACAAAACGACTCCAGTTTCCGCCCAACACATCCATCCCGACGGAAACCTTGTGTCCTACAAAGTTACTCGTCGTTATAAGTCAGTATTATTTTCTTTGACTCTTACCACTGAAGAAGTCTGCCTACTTATTCTGTTACAATGTACTGCAGACAAGTGTGAATCCAAACGGAATGTGAGGTTTAATGGCTGAATTTCCTCCCAATTATAGGCCTCCCTGTCGTTCTTGCCGATGTATCCGGACTTCCGCTCGAAATTTTTAAAACGCGACAGGCCGGGCTGTTTGCCAAAATGTTTCTGTCAGCGCACACGGTGGCAGTAAATTCTGACAGCTCTTTGTCTGATGTGGAACATTTCTAACTCTGAGGAATATTGTAGACACGTTTATGCTCTTTAAACTGTAGAATATTATTTTGTCTTTATGAAATATATAGGCCTACTTGATATCTCCAATCTTTAATACTTCAACCTTGTAATGCTTATCAGATCAGAACTCATAACGATTGGAATAAATTATTAGAAATCTTTACTACCGTGATGAGCAGTATAATTATATTCTTGTTCTCATGTTAATATTCGCTAGTGTAGCCTATGTGAAACATAAAGGGTCTCGTGTGGTCATAGAAAAAATAAATATAATATTTTTGGTCATACCCCTTGCATTTTGTTCAGGGAATTAAGAACACTATCTTGCCTCTGAACTTGGAGAAGTGATCCCAACTTTAACCTGCCAAATGGTATAAAACTCACAGAGGATCTATCGTGATTCGGTTTTCATGTACAGAAGTTGTACATCCTGGATATTGTAACAAGAACTTCAGACATCATTCTCAATAAGCAATAGTGAAGAAAACAACAATACCACAGAACTGTAAAGAGAAGTAAACGAGAAAAAAGGAAAATATCAAATGCTTGCTGTATGACATGGGTTTTAACATCAAGAATAAGGCATGTTGAATTTTAAGTTCAGCCACTTACAGCTAAATATCCTCTTCTAATTGCTTGCCAACAGCTAAAATTAAATAGCTGGATAAAGCATTGCCCTAATGGCTTCGTAAATAAAGTTATTAGTACACGCTCTGGAAAACAGATGCTTGTCGGACTCGCGCCGAAAAATAGCACTATACCAGACAAGGCCGGTAAAGTCGTCATGGCAACTGAAAAATCCAGATAGCAGTGATCAGTCATACCAACCGTAAGAGGGTTTGAAACAAAATACTTGACCATAAATCAACAAATATAAGGTAACATTGTTTCTTTAAGTTAATCCGAAACTTTACCAGTACTTGATACACAAATAGCTATTATACCTTATCAGTGGTCCGGGAATTCCTGGTCAAGCATGATACACATACCTGTGATAAATCCTTCTATAATTTTTTACTTGGTCATGTGAAGCAATTTGTGAATCAACCAGCGTTTTTATTCCACATTGAATAATTGCAGATCCTGGCTACTGTAATATCAACTTCGTTATTCATCAACAGAAGAATCTCCGCCAATATCTCAAGAGTCCAGGAGATTGGATAGTTACCGTTCTCATGATTTTAGAGAACATGATACGGAAACACAAACAACAAGCCTTGGGCGTAAAAGAAACGGAATTTCTATGTATTTTACAGTCTTTAACATTTAACGTAGGAAGTGAAACAATAATTATAAATAAGGTAATATCAGTAATATAAAAACTTAATAGTAATAATAATAATAATAATAATAATAACAATAATAATACTAAAATGAATAAGTGTAAAAAAGAAGGATTACTGTTCTGAAGTTAATACTTTTAGCTTTCTGGAGGAAACAGGTGAAATGGAAGCATAGTTTTACTGATAGGCCTACAGTACATAGAGGAATGAAACTGTAAAGTGAATACCATCTAGCTACATTGAACTATTAATAAAATTGGACATACCGAAAAAATTCTTTACCAGATAGTTGGAAGAAACATACCTTAAATAAATATATTTAAATATTTAAAATAATTGACATGTGTTGTAAATTGGCTACAAAATTAACATGTCTGAATTAAATGTTTTAAAATAAATACTTGATTTAAAAAAATATATATTACTTTTAACGATTTGAGCAACGAAGTGGAATTGTTTATAGGTTACTTACAAAACATAGAAAACATTTAAAATATCCTGTAGTAATAGCTAAGTACTGAAATCTCTTTAATTTATAGAAACTGTTACAGTTCTTCTATTATAATTTTTATCAGTTCGCTCAGTTTGCCGTCGTCTTTGCTTCTACTATTCATATTTGAAGGGCGCATTAGCTTACTTATATTATTTTCAATATTATCCTTTAATTCGTTGTAACCTAACTTTTGTGTACAAATTTTACTAATCAATTTTGACATGTCTTCTTTTTGATGCTCATAGAACACCCTCATATTCACAAACCAATATATGAAATCACTTCATTTTACGACCGAGGACATAGGACATATATCATTAAGTATATTAAAGGGCTGACTATAAATCTTTCATTGCAATTTATATTGTTACAGCTATAAGTTTAAAGAAGGTGTTAACGTGTCCCTTCCTTTCGTAACAGTGTATCTCGTGTAGTATCATGCTCGTGTCCTATATCCCCTATGTTGGGGCGAAGGGCCTCCAAGTGGAGGTTTCTGTTACCTATGTGAATTTTGTTACGCTTATTTCCCGAGAGAGGGGAGAGGGACAGGTGGTAAGCCCATTACCTCTCAATCCCCCTCCGGAAACTAAGGTATTACTTGGACGTGAAAGGGCCGAGAAAGTTTGTCCAGAGGCTCTAATTTAGGCTTGGCGTTTTTTTTACGGTCCGTAAACCTACGATACGGGCCCCCCAGCTTAAAGTTCCTCTCGGAGGACTCCATGCCCAGGATTTTTACGTCCTGAAAAATCCATCGACCCCGCGACCTTCGGATCTAGAGGCGGGCACGCTACATCTAGACCACCGCGGCCGACTTGTAACAGTGTAGTCTTTAATAATAGTTATAATTTTGTATGTTTTGTATTCTGGGCCCAAGTGGTCAACCGCGGATGGTGGTCAGACGTCCATTTGTGATGGAGATAATGTAGTTAATTAAGAAATATTTTCTAAACAAAATCGACGAAAATTATAAAGGAAATAATTCTTAAACATAGGATAGCCCAAAAGAATGACCAGAGGTTCGATGTCTACATGGAGAGGGCCAATAACAGTTAAAGAACCTTTCATAACTCTAATAGACTCAACAAATAGAATGGCTAACTAGATATTTCTGGCACTTCATATGTAAAGAGGATTTTAATGGACGAACGAAATGGTTGAAATAAGGCAGCACACATTTGATTGAGATGGGCAGCGCTGGTTTCAAGTCGAATCTATTTATACGCAAAGTAAAAGATAAATATTACTGTCTGCATTGCGTCATGACCCATCTCTTTACTGTCGGTTTGTAACAGGAACGGGATAGAAATAACTTTATCTTTCCCCGATATCCTATTGCAAACATCCGGACCATACTGTAAGTTAGTGACATTGAAAAGTCATCCCCCTAGATACAACCCCCCTCCCATGTTGCTTTCCCTTACTGCAGAGACATTAATGCTCGATTTCCTGCATGCCCACATTATCATCATCGTCATCAACGAACACTGTCTTTCTCAATAACTCGACATTGATTGTTTTTGGTCGACACAGATAATGAAATCGGTGTTTCGTAATTGAAGTGCGCTATACATCAATACAGTTACATTTCCTGGCAGTACGAAATAAGATTTTCGTTTCTAGTTCCCCCAATGTACAGATAGATGTTTTAATTCCGTACCAATCGGAACAGATTACAGTAATTTGTGACGTCATGTAGCGTGATGTTTTACTGTCGTAATTGGATATAGCGTAGGTCGTGCACGCCGATGTTGGTGCTTTTTTAAAATTCCGTTTTAATAGAGAAACATCTGACGGTTTGAGGTTTTATTAAAAGACTGAATTAATATTTTCCCCGCAGGTTGAAACTTCTCTGGTAAAATTACTTAAAAACTTCCTTTGCAATTTCCTGTACCTGAAATAGTAACTAAATTTGAACGCATTAGGAAATGTAAGCATCAAGGAAATGAGATTATGGATGGAGAAATTAAATGAGAATCTTTTCCATGTTTATACGTAAGTTAAAACTGGAATATTCATTTCGTCAAACGATAAGGAACAAGAAATTGTTTCTTGTTACTTCTATATCTCAATGAAATGAAACGTTTCATTATTTTATATAACCTACACGTACAAACTAGGAGACATAGTAGGCCCATACAGAAAATATAGCTTTCCTTTTTTAAGTAACATTTTTCAGGTTTAAGCCTATTTTAATGTATCGCATTGAAATTATCTATTGCAATTGACATTTAAAATAGACCACTACTTTTATTATGACTAGTCCATTCACACGACGCTTGTTTCATATTAATGACACGTCAAAATATCAAAATAGTCCGCTGCCGTGGGTGATCGGTAGCACGCCTGCTTTCCACTCCGGCGGCCCGGGTTCAATTCCCGGCCGGGTCGGTGATTTTTCAGTAGTGAAAGATCCCCTCCCCGGGTTCAGGACTGGGTGTTTGTCAGTAGGTTAAGTCTTAGGTTAAGATAATGCACATAGTGCGCGATTCCTTAATTCAAAAATATCAAAATACAGTGGTAAGTACGTCACATGACGTGTGTTGATGCCAGTGAAGAAGATAAAAACACATTATTTTATAAAAAAAACTTCTTTGGGAATTAAACAAATTTAATTTTGCGTTGATTTAAAACACATTTTCGATTCGATGCAAGCCAGTTCGTGTAATCTGTTCTGCTTAGTTACGATAATCATTTTCACGCGCAATGTTGGTAGAATTTTTTTGTTTCTGCAAACTATTCGATAATCATTTGTTCTTTCTTTTAGTATGCCATGATATTAGAACAGCCACAACGATGATTTGATTTTATAAACAACACAAGAGAGTAGTTATTATATCTGGTACATTTTATTAATGAAATAGTCTTAATATAACCCAGTCGAGATTACGAGTTTCATCAGAGGCTTCGCACTCACGAATCTGTCGATAAATTCGTGATTTCTCACATATCAAAAACAGATCATGCTTATCGAAAAGCATAATTTTATTGTGTGCTACGACTTGCGTAAATGCCAACTAGTCATTCTAGATCATGGGTGAGCAACTGAGGGGAAACGTTTTAGTCCCCATCCTTTGCTGTGACGTAAGAAACCTGTTCTTCATGTTCAGTGTCATGTCGAAACTGCTTTATGCTGACGTCAAGGGCGACTGCAGTGGGAGAAATTCCCCTACCGCACAGTGACACGATGTGCCACAGAAGCGCACCCATGTTCTAGATAGTCATACTAGGATGGTTAGAAATTCGCACGCATAAACGGAATCTTCTCAACATAATGTCCCATCGTTACTTTTGTACGAATTAGACCTATGATGTAATTGAACGTTAAAGTGAATTATTTATTTTACGTCAAAGCCAACATGGGGTTAAGATACGTTAGCTTGGATCTGGTCTTGGTCTTCACTATTGCCTGTTTCTGTTTATCGAAGCTTATGAAAAGACCCCTCTGTGATTCTAATAATTACACGTTTAATAGGTCTTAGATTCTGTATTCATTCCTTACGTAGACTTCCACTCACATTATAGAGGGATTCTATACTGGGTAACGAAAAAAGCTCTTAGATCACTTATGTCTGGTGAAATGAATAGGTCCTTTTACCATAACAAGAGGTGAAATAATTAATTGCGCCTAGGACATCAATTTAATTTATGCGAACTATTTCTTTACAAAGTTTGTACCTTCCCATTTTTATTTTTGGGTCATTTATAGAATTTAATGTCATTATTTGGTATTTTTTGGTCATTTTACGGTCTTTTTTCCACATTTCATATTTTAGCTATTTAAAAAATATAAAGCCAATATTTTCTTATTTTGTGTTGTTTCTCCCATCATATAGAGTTTTTGTGCATTTACTTACATTGAATATTATCGGAACTCGAAATAAGCATATATAAGTACAGATCCTGTTATAATTTTAATTTTGACACAGAAAGACGGTGTTTGGTGTTTGCATTTAACCGTATGTACTAATTAACTAATTTCAAATCTATTCATAAAAATGTTTGTTTTTTTATTTTTTAATTTTAGATTTTGGGTCATTTTGTTTTTTGTTTTTGAAGTCATTTTGTAGCTCATTTTAAAAGTATTTTTAGGTCATCAACATCCGGACCCTGATAATTACTATTTCGATACATTAGAGAACGAGTAAGCATTTAGAAAAAAACGCTGACATTTCCAATATTTAAGCTTATTACATTAGGCAACTTGAACTGATCTTGACAATGGCAGGCGAATATGGGCCTTTTGTTACTACTGTATTTCAAAGCACCTGCATTATCTCATTAGGCGTCATAAATTATTAGTTTCCTCTCGTGTTTTGTTTCCTGTAAAATTTAGTAAAGCGGAAATGGGGTTTGCATCTAGACGCCTCAATTATTATGGAGACACGTGACTAGCTTTTCAGCAAATATAATACATCTGGTTGAGGAGATAAAAAATGGCAGAAAATCACAAGTATAGTTGAATCCGAAACACATTCTGCACAGCTGATTATCGTTTTTTAAACCAAACATTTTGAAAAGGGCAACGGCACCATATTACTGCTGGCGGGCGTCCCGATGCTCCTTCATTGCGCTAAATCGTCTGTAACTTTAGATTGCTTTCATCCGGCATTTTTCACAACCATAAAAATAACATCACACTCTTCTTTCTTTTCCTTCCAATACGTGTCCTTCTTGAAGTTTTCATTCGTCCACCTACTTCCCTTTTTTACCCCAACCTCTGGAGTGGAGTTTCCTTACAATATGCCATTTTAAATTTCGTTTTTTGGATAGTATCGACACAAGTTACTACAAGAGTTTAATCTTTCTCTTGAGGAAGGAAAGAATCTTTATATAGACCTGATATTTTGTTCATTTTGAACTTTTTATGTTCTTCGTTGTAACATATGACTTCGTAAATACTTCTCGCATTCTCTTAAGTTATAACTCTGCTTTCTAGTTAGAAATACGAGTATGAACCTCTGCTTTTTAGTTAGAAATAAGAAATTCGAGTATAAACCTCTGCTTTTTAGTTAGAAATACGAGTATGAACCTTTGCTTTAACGTTTTATTGTTTATGTAGCAAGTATATATTTTATGCATCATTAAGATATCTTCATATTATATTAATTTTAAGTTTTTAGTTAGAGAGAAAAGAACATTCTTAACTTACTAGGGTTAAACAAAAGACATATCCACTGTATATTGTGTCAAAGAAAAATTTCTCTAAGATGAGAATATAACCCCCGAACGTTGTTTTCATTGCATATGCATTTTCGTTGAAACTTTCCGTTAGATCTTTAGCATCTCCGGGTCTTAACATATCTAAAAACATTGGGAATTCGAACTAAAGTCACCATAGGTAATGTGCCTATAGGTAAAGAAATTATTGTTTTCGACCCTGAAATTCCACGTCGAATTTTCAGCATAAATACACATTTTAAGGTTTCCTTCAGAACGAAAAATCTTATATAGGCCTAAAGCAAAATTTTGTATAAGAGTAAGATGTCATCTGGGAATGTGACAAGAAAATTGGTAAAGACTTCTTCGCCAGTTTATCTGAAGAAAATGTAATTTTATAGTGATTTTATAGAAAACTTCATATCGTAATATAAAAGCAACTAATAGAAATGATTTATAGCTTCGCATTTTTCTTAATGTAATTGGCGTTGTTCTAGTAAGTGATATGAAATTAAACAGTAAATTAGATGCTTCTATGTTGTAATAATTTATAGATCTTACTTGAAGACCATTTATTTTATAGGAAAAGCAAATATAAATAATAACAGATTATCTTTCTTCCTGATCAAACCTCATGATCGTATACAGAGTAATTTCTTTAGGTGTTAGATAAATTTCGAATTCGTTTCCTTGCAAAAAATATAAGCTCGATTGTGCTAATAGACATTCTTCTTATTATATACGTATAATACCTACCCTGAAACCTGTGATACTCTGTACAATAGTTAACTAAGGAGATATGACTAGATTATTTATGGACTTTAGAAATATATAATTACAATATTTTGGTTTAATATGACTTACTTCTTCAAAATATATTTGCATTCTTTGATTCGGTTTTCATTTTGCATTGTGCTCAATAAACATAGGCCTAACTTATATGGTAGAAGGAATTCGGGATCATTTATACTTATACAAAAAGTTTACTAGGCCTATATATTTATTATTCCATTATAAGCTTTTTATTTTCTTATAACCGCTTAGAATACAAATTCATGGTTTAAATTTTTTTTCAGTAGATTGAAATGTTTTTTTTCGTGAAAAAAGACGCATAAGTTATGTGTACGGGCAAAATAATTTTAAATTAGCAGTCTGGACTGAATTTGTAAAGTATTTGAATTTGTAAAGTGTTTGGATTCGTGGTTGGGTTCTACAAATTTTGGGCATATTCTGGGAACGATTCTATAAAAAGAAAAGGTAAATTATCGTGAAGTTATTTTACGATTCGCGTTTTAATCGGATTTGCGTGGTTACGTTTTGAGGGCACTCTCCATAAAACAGTGAATTCATGTATTCCTGACACAATATTGAGGTGAAGTGCAGTCCGCAATTTGGTATGCAAGTAAGCAGTTTATCATTCTTGATCTTCATTGAAGATAAAAGTAAATACTTGATCTTCATCATTGTATATCTAATACGGTTGGTTACGCGAACTACCGGTTCGTTAACCTTCATTATTTTTATGCATCGTCTGTTCATGACGGGTTGACAGGACGGAAATAAGTGTTCACCACTAGTGAATAGAATTTTCTGGTTTGGAGAAGACACTGGATAAATTGAATGCTATTTTAATGTCTGGTTTCGTTAGACTGGTCTCAGATGTACCGAGCAATGCAAACTATATGTCTATCATCGCAAGTAAGCTATATTTGGGAATGTGAATGAAACAGTGGTACAGTTTTGAATGAGTAGGCCTGGGTGGATGAAAATGGCTGCAGATTGAATGTATGATACACACCATGGAATGATGGACGTCATGCCCCTGATCATGGATGAGTCCGACTGGTATTGGTTTGATGTCAGCAGTCTGGCACTCAAAAACATTAATCTATCTTCAGAGGTCGGTTTCAGGTTCAGGAGTGTAGGTTGGGGAGAATAAGACATACATTAAGGGCGGACATACAGCTTTCGATGCTGAAAAATAGGCGAAGTTCATTATTATTTTTCTCAGCAATGAATTGTTCTGTAGCCTTGTAATCCGGCATGCTCTATATTCACTAGTTCTACAATTGCATACTATTTTCAGTATTACTTTAACTATTACAGTTATGGGTAATTATCATTACAAAATGACAGCCAAAGTTTGCGTATATGTCATGTCTTTATAATATCCTGTTTCTTACTCGTTTTGATTTCATTTCAAAATCGTGCAGAGAAAACTTTTGCGATGTGCCGAGAAGCAAGTCGTCGGCCGGTAAAGGCGCTCCAGCAGCACATCGCAAAAATAATGTCTGTAGAACAATCCTAGAATTATGTAAGTAAAAATTAGACCATTCTATTCTTCCTCAAGGGTTAGTTCTGGTGCACGAGTTATTTTAACCTCTATTTTCGGTTTGCATGATTTTAATCTGTTGGCAGAACTTATTTTGTTTACTAGTAATATTTTTTCATTCTTTACCATGGGGTAACGGACAAAACAGATCGTAGCTACATTCTGTTAATTCTTAAGAAATTGAACTCTTTGTCTTTGAAGTCTAACGTTACAATATTGCGAATAAAATAGTAATTAACGGAATCAAACTTTCACTCTGTCTGTAATAATCTACAAAATATCACTAAAGCATTGACTAAGTTCGTTTTAGCCGTTACCTATCATTTGTCTTTAAATTTATACTGAATATACTTCTGTAGAGCTCACTAGGTTTACTCATTAACAATAGTATATTGCGACACAAGGACGGAAAGGCACGTTTACGGGTCGAGGAAACAGATTGAAAACCCGGTTTTTAAGTCTTCGAGACCCGTAAATGCCTTTACGGCCCGTGTGTTGCATGCTATTTTTTGCACGACGGTTACTTATATCAATTTAATTATATTAATTGTGATATTACCTGAAAATATTATGTATATACAGTCTTGAAGAATGGTGCTTATTTCAGAAAGGGATTCGCATTTGTTATTGTTTATGGCAACCGAATATTTATAAAGCGGGGAGGCCTTGGTCATTTCTTCTCGCAAATAAGCATTTGCGGGCGGTAAAGTAACTTTCCGCCCGTCGCCCCTAGCAACAAGTCACTTTCCGCCCGTCGCCCCTAGCAACAAGAATGCGTGTGGTAATGTCAAGTTACGATCCATGTAAACAACTTTCGTAAGTAACACTTACTAGCTAAGGAGTGCAAAAAATACTTTGTGTTACATATGGCAACTGCTGTACTCACATATTTGTCGATTTCGTTGTGTTATCCTGTAAGTAGGTTACAAAATGGGATAAAGAAGTGTCGCTAACATTTACTGTGTGCAGTTATATGCTCCAGACACACGGCACTCAGTTTCTGCCATATCCCTATGGAATTATGCTCAGCAGACTGAATTACCGAGTCAGAATATGGGAATAGGGCTTGCCACCACAAAAATGCATAGGAGTCCATGCAACTATAAAACTCGTGTGGAAGAAAAAGACAAGAAAAGTGTATGCAGTTTTATCTGCGACTAAGGACCTTGAGGTACATGAGTTTTCTCCCATAACATTCAGTAAGTATTGCGAAAAGACAAAAGTATTTTTGAGAATGAAAAAACGAACAAAGGTATGGATAAGAATGGTTAATGAAATAGAATATTTCAATAAACAGGAACTCTTTATCATACCCGGATCGAAAATAAATATTAATATATTAATAATAATAATTCGTTTTTAATTTTCTTCTCGCAAGCCAATTGATCTGGAAGATTAGACTCCAAACGGCAGAGTTAACGAAGCTTTTATACTATAAATCTTGATATTTACAACAACAGGGTACAGTCTAAGAAGGTGATTACATCATATGAGTCACTTCTTGGTATAATTTTTGAATAAAATCCAATCACAGTAGTCTAATATCTCGCTTCCCTTTTAAGGTTTCCGACGTAAATTGGAACTATCAAGAGCATGAATAGTGCAACGGATGGCGTCATAGCCACTTTACAGTATAATTAGCATCCTCATCGATGTATTATTCTTCCAGTCTACACTTGTCTATCGTTGATTGAACTCCGACCCTCAGCAACGCGAATCAGAATCAGCCAAGACTTGGCCTGTTTGCGGTTACAGAGAATACTAAGAATTAAAAATTAAAACAAGAATGGTAGTAATAGAATAATGATAATAAAATATTAAAAAAAAATGTTTATAATAATGCGGTATATTTAGCTTCATTAAACGAGTATAGGCTAATACTTTCTAGGTATTATTATTTTTTTTTTAATACTAAAGATCACAACGAATAGAATTTTTAAAACAGCAAATTAAGTTCCATCTATTCAAGTAGAAACGAATGTTTTTCTTTATAATTCTCTTTTTTTACATTGAAGCCATATTATCTAAAGATACGTTTTTAATGAACTCTTCTTTTCACAGTCAGATCATATGAGAAAACGACTTCCTACTCAAAGCTAAAAAAATCATAAAACGTCTATAAAGAGAATACGTATCCAAAAGGGAAACTAACATTCGGAGATACATAATATAACATCCCCATTTTCTTTCATTCCTTTCAGTTCTATGAAGTATGTTCATTCTCGTCGTCTCATCTCTATTGATTTGTTTTGCATTGTTAAACAAGATGTCACTCCCTTGAAGTAATGGGTTGAATGCCGCATACAACGTTAGCAACTACACTATGATTTAACAAGCCAATTCTCTTATACAAACATTTGTCTACCTTTTTCCTATATGGATGCCTATTACTTTTCTTGCTTGTTATTGTCAAGTCTGTAGAATCTTCGAGTGTTCTGCTTACTTAATGTGCCATTGCTCATATCTACATAAAATACGCAATTGTACTTAAAGGTTCATTAAATATATATACAAAACGAAAGTGGCTTTGAACGCGATGTGGTACGCCTACTCAAATTAAATCTAAAGTAAAATAGGATTGAAGCGAAATGTTTTCAAGTGTAACTTAAAGGAATGCAATTTTAAGTTCTTCAAACCTTATGCTTTCAAGTTCTCTTGTTACAGTTCTCCTGAAACTCAGTTTTTCTAGAGCAGTATATCCTTAACCTTTTCAGTGCGAATTTGGGCAGTTAATACTGTATAAGCAATCTTCATGCAAAAACATCAGCGGGTACTAAGTATTGAATCAATGAGAAAACTTTCAGTGTCTTAGCTGGTTTCCTTAATGACAATAGAAAAATCTTATATGGTCTAATCTTATATCACTGCTATTTTACATTTTTTTAGGTGATGCATTTATACGTCAAAAGCAGTAAAAAAATTGAAAACCTAATACTCTTACAATAACGCTAGAGATTCAAAGTATTCTGAGAAATTGATATCATAGGCTATAATACGAATACATGAGAACAGGGACACGAAAACAGTGCACTTTAAAATAGTTGTGCATATTCTTTCAGTTATTATTAATTAAATAATTAATAATATTACTTAATTAGTAATAAATAATATAATAAATAGCAATTATCATCATCACCATTTCATTCCAAAGAAGCCTGCAAATTAAAATGTAAACGCTGTCTGTAGCGTCCTCTATATCAATGAAATGAATTGAAATAAATTACATAAACGATATACACGTCAATATTCTCAAATACTTTTAGTTAGGTATAACTATGACGTACAATTCAGCCTGCATGTTAGCGTTGCTGGATTACCGGATCCGCAGGCCTGGGTTCGATCCCCGATACCTCGAATTTTTCGGAGGTTGGGAGGTTTCGAATGGGATGCCCTTAGACTCGTGTCATCAATTGTGGTTCCGGCCATGAAAGGTATTAACCAACATGCCCCCAATACTGCTAACTGTAGTTTAGTTTAGTTTTATGACCTATAAATGCCTGATGATTATCTCACGCCCTGCAATCCACTCAGAATTTATTAAATTTAAAATTTAAAATAAATTTTTTATTTACGGATAAATAAGTGCTAATCTTATTTACATTAAATATACTTTACTGAAGTCTATTGCGCCATATCCTTGCTAAGGAATAAGACTTAAAATTCCCTCCATTTTTCGATTCCAGTGGTAGATTTATAATCTCACGATTGGGAGACATGTGGTCAGCGAATCGATTTCTATGCCCTTAATCACGGGTTCCTTTCCTAAAACACTATTTTTTTAAGTTTAAATAGCTCCTCAATTACCTTCACGAATCTGGTTGCTCCCCTTCCAGATCTCTCTAAAGAAGAAATTAGGAAGAGATATTTCTCTAAATTACATTATTTATTGCGTCAATGGCAAAGAGTTTTTATATCAAATTAAAAATTATTTTTTAGAAATTACGTAACTGGTGAATAAGTTATTTTCAGTTTCTAATTATATGGCGTTACTGGATTGGTTTCTGTAAATTTAGTAATTTTAATAATTTCAAATTTAAATTTTCTAGAATCTTAAGCATAGGACAAAACATGAATGATGTACCTAAAATTAAAACTGCACGACTTAAAAATGGACCTATAATGGCATAATATAACCTTAATGCACCATATATGTAATGTTGAGTCCATAATTCTAGATCATAAATAGGCATACATAATAAATAAAAAAATTATGACTTTCATCCAGATTATATTTCGTAGTCTGGGTGTTTGGCCATTAGACTATTATTTGGCACATTAAGCCCGAAACTCAGTAATAAAAAAATCTTATTACCATGCCGGTTATATTATATGGAATGAGATATGGTCGCTTACACTTCGGGAAGAACATAATCTGAGCGTGTTAGAAAACAGGGTGCTTAGGAAAATATTTGGGCCTAAGAGAGATGAAAATGAGGACTGGAGAAACTGCATAACGACGAGCTTCATAACCAGTACTCGTCATCGGATATAGTAAGGGTAATTAAATCGCGGAGGATGAAATGGGCTGGACATGTTGCACGCATGGGAGAGAAAATGCTGGACATGTTGCACGCATGGGAGAGAAAATACATATGTAAAAAATATTGATTGGGAGACCCGAAGGAAAAAGACCACGTGGAAGACCTAGACGTAGGTGGGATGACAGTATTAGGATATATTTAAGGGAAGTAGGATTTGCAAGGGATGTTTGGATGGAATTAGCACAGAATAGGGTTGAACGGCGGGCTCAGGTAAGCGCGGGAATGCATCTCCGGATTCCGTAAAATCGGTTATCTTTCTTTAGTTTGCTTAGGAATTTTCTATTGCCATTGAGTAAGTGAGTAAGTAAGTATATGATAACAGTATTAAACACCTCAAGCTTTAAATAGTGTTGAATGCTTTTTAGTCCGGATTTTTTTTTATTAGGGAATTTCATTTAAGTTTTCTTTTTTTTTTTATTTACTACAAACAGCACCTGATGCATTTAATTGCATAGCTTCTAAAATGCCATGACGAGTTCCACCGGAAGCAGTTCACAGTTGTCTTCACATGGGCGTGTCTCACATGTCAAGCTATTCCATTCACCTTTTATTTAGCTTTATAAAAAATATCTCACCTATGTAATGATTTTAATGTTTTATCATGAATTCTGCAGATACAAATCATTCAGTTTCACATCATATTGCATAATTTGCACATAACCGTTCGTCCTGGAACAGTTGGTTAGGCACTGTATATCCTGTGTATGTCCCCGTAGGACGTGACTGTATAATTATCCCCTAAAGGGCTTTGGTGTATACAAGTCCAGGTATCTAATCGAAACAGCCCAGTTGCCGTTCAAAGGCGTAATTTTGTTAATTTCTTTTAGCCAGAATGTTTACTAAATCACAACAAAATATAAATTCGACTAACCGTACCTTATTCATATACATTGAATGATTTTTTGCATAGATAAAAAAATAATTTAAAAAAGACATAATATACTACAAATAAACCCGCACTTCCCCTTTTTCAACAAAAGCCAGGAATACCAGAATTTAGCTAAGTACTTAAGCACAGCCTTATACGTTCGTTTATAATCATATAATAAATTATCATAAATGTATGCCGATTTCACACAATGTACTGGCAATTAATGATATTTATAAGTTATATCTAAAATGTAGGATATTCACATAGTTTTTGTTTTACACGAAAATCCAGAAGTTGCACTAAAGACGACCACATAGATGTTAACAATACAAATATATTTTTTTTTAAACTTATCCATTTCGAAATTCAGGTTTCCACATTTCACATTCAAATTTTTTATAAAACGAAAATTAATATTTAAATAATTATATTTTTGGGGTTATAGTTAAGGTGTTTAAACATTAATTTCGGCTTCACAGTTGATCATAATCACTAGCAATAACATTTTGTTTTGTTGTTATGAATTGTTCGTTGAATGAATCGCCTATTGGGCTTTGGATAGAGATATGGAAACGAAACAATCGGTTCGATTTTCAAATATAACATTTTGATCAAATACTTTAGACAAAATATTTAGTAAAACTCAACGCTATGCAAATTAGTCAAACAGGAGTGAAAAAAATATCTTGATTGATACCTTACTTGTACTTATTACCCAGTATTCGCTTTGAAAGATGTGAATGGCAACAGAAATTATATGAGATTAAACTGTAATATTATATTGTTCGCTTTTTGATCATGTGGGCTTAAAACACTTCAGTCTGTTTTATCCAAAAGAGAATGCGCAATATACTGGTAATATTTCTACCAAAACGTTTTGTCAAAGTTTGATTAAGAAAACAAGCGTCGTTTTACTTATGTACCACTGCAACCAATGAAATCCGTTGTAATTGAATCTGATTTCTGATTTATCTACTTATATTGTTTAATTCAGCGTTAGATGAAAGGATTAAGGCATTTTGTCAACATCAGGTTCACCCCATCGTCAATTCTTTCTTCATTCTTTTAATTATACAGTTATGATATATAGGATACACGATCATTTTCCTGACCTCTTTACTGCAGAGGAATCCTAGGAGGTACCTGCGATCAAATCTGGGCTTGCACTTACCAATCCCATTATAAATTACACGAGGAAGAGGCTGATTAACCGTAGATGAAGGTAGCAGAGAGAATGCTTCTTTAGTCTTCTGGAACATGTAAGCGAGAATATAATTGCATTACTAGTGGAGGATCCATAGCATCTAGTGTAATAAAAGGAATAATGAGCTCCTGCGATATTGTCTCTACATAAGCCACACATAAAAATGGGCGAGAATGGACACAAAAGCCATAAAAGCGGAATATGCTTTTTATTATCACCCAGCGTCCGAGCTTTTGTGGGCGGATGAGCCACCAAAATCTGTGCAGGCTTGAAACAGAAAATAATCTCTCAAGAATTAACTTAGTAGAACCACGGATTAATTCAATGCATTAATACTGAAAGCATTATTAGTCCGATGTTTAAATGAGATTAAAAAATATTTTTTCATTTAGGTTTTTTTTCAGTACAATTACATCTCCTTGTATATCTTTACTGTTAAGTGATAATTATTATGTTAAATTTTTTCTAGGCTAATCAAATATTTAGAAATCGATATACAATAATTATAATCTAGTAATCTTCTAAGTAAAGATTTGGTGTGGTTACCGTTTGATTTTACACTCGATTTAATTATTTGGATAGAGTATTAATGTTTAAAAAGCCTTTTTTCGTGTTAAATAAAACTGCTACCTTTAAAAAAGTAACCAGGATTGTCAGTGAACTGAAAATAAAATATCCTTATTTTTCTACAACAATTGTATTTGATATTAGATAATATTGCTTTTCTACAGAAAAAGTTTATTGTTAATACTATATCCACATCTTACTGCAATTATACGATAGATTTTCTTTATTTCTGTAAAGAATGATCACAAGAGCGTGAGACATTTGCGAGAGTCACGTGTTTATTTATCTGAATGACACAGGAACATAATCAGACGGGATCGTGTGAAACGTTCAAAATGGGATGACAGACGTTTGCCTCGTTGGTTATTATATTTTATGCAGAATTACTATAAAAAACAAGTCATTAATATCGCTAGGATAGGGTATTGTAATCCGTATAACAGTGCTGAAAATAGTGATCAACATACAGTTAGGTTGTCGACTGAAATGTTTAATATTTAGACTTCGCATGGTTTAAATAATAATTGAAGAGCTTATTGCAAATTGAACCATAGAAAAAAATGAATATTGCGTTTTTTCGTTCACCCCTGGTGGGCATACATTGAATCAGCTGGTAATAACTTTTGTCAGTAAGATAAGAGCCCTTGAAATAAACCTTAGTTCAGCAAAAATAACCAGTGTCTACAGTATTTTTTAGAAAATTTTCAATATAAAGAACCATCTGGTATACGATAAATTTGTATTTACATGTTGGTGTCCTATACATGTTGCCAACCTATTTCTTTGACACTAGCTGATTTCTGTCTCTAAGAAAGTCGGTGTACTTTACGCATACAACGGACCTTGGACTAAGGAACATTATAGAAACAAGAAAGCTAAAATGTGTTTTGCTTCTGAAAAACCCACTTTTGAACTGTGATTGGTTATGCCATATGCAATTCATTTGTTTAAGTAAAGAAATCCTGAATTAGATTGATATTTAGAATGAAGCCCCACATCCTGATAGAACACTTGAGTACATTTTGATCGACCATGCTTTAACTGTACGAAAATTAATATAACTCATATAGCCTAGTGTATACTTGCATATTTACCCTTGCCCCAAATAATCAGGAGTTTAAATAAAATATACTACTTTGAAACTGTTCGTAATCAAGTTTATTCTTATAGATAACTCGTAAATATTATGATTTACGATCAACTTGTTTTCCATTGCTTGTAATATGCAACATTAGTAAACTGCGAAAAACTACCAAACATTAATAGAAATAGATGAGGGAGAAATAATAAATCCAAACCCCCTTATTCAAATAGTAGTTGTTAAAGTTTTCACTGCTGCTGAAATATAAATGCGTCGCCTTCAAAATTGTGTAAAAGCAGATAATAATACTAAAAGAGTAATTATTTATGTTAATTTCAATTTTATCTACATGTTATGGAAACTATTTGCTTCAATTGAATTTTCCATACTGTTCTGAAACTTACAAGCCACTAGTAATGTACTTGATGACTGCCTTATTATTTGGGTATAAATTCAGCTCTGAAAGGATAAAGTAATTCCTATTATTTTTTCTGAGTCTTCATCCTTTTCAGGTTATTAATTTTTTCACATTTTGAAAGCAAGGTTTCTTAGACCTATCGCAAAGAAACTTTTTAATTAACTTTTCCGTGTTAGTAAGCATTTTCGAGTTTTGGATTCTGCGAATATCCATCATTCCCCTCTTCTGTCTCGATGGATTCTATTGCTTGCGCATTGTACCTTATAATTAAGGGTTTGTTGTGTAGATGTTTCGTTTTCACTTTACTCCTTCGTTATCCACAGGAAGTTTTATCAAGTTATCCTTCGGTACAATTTCCGCCAACACAGAGTTCTTACATTTTAGTAGGTGTCCAACGAGTTGAAAAAAGTAATTATTTCTGCAGTCACGTTTCACTTTATATTCTTGTTAGTAGTCAGAAATTACGAATTAAGACTGACTCTCATTATCCTTTAAGATGATACCAGAAGGACGCCGTGGGAAACCCTTATCATTTTACGTAGTTTCACACTGTGGTAGTATTCTTATTGCCTATCCCAACAGCTGCATGCAGGTTTTGTTTGAGATAACATTTACGCAAGCAATAAATTAAGTTTATACATACAATATGCAAGTACAAAACATTTATTTTATGTATGATTTTTTCTCTGGATCATGGGTAGCGTCATATACTAGGCCTACATACAAAAAGTATACATGAAATTATAAAAAATATTTAAACATTTAATTATGGATGTCTCAGAAGTACAACATTGTACTTCTCCCCAAAGTGCCGTGATCAGATATGTAAAGGGAATTCTTCTGAATGTGTTAGTATTTGCTATGAATTACCTTAACGTATCAGCTGCAGAAAAAGCATCTAGTGTAGTACAAGTAAATCCCTGCGAAAGACATGGTTAAGGAGGCGTTCAGTTGGCAGGGGTTTCATGAACAAGGTTTTAATATAGTGTTCCATTGTTTTATGGTTAGTAAAGTGACCATTCTTGCGGGAAGAATGCCATGGAGGAAATAATACGAGCGGAACTAAGGTGCCTGGTGTTTCTCCGAGGCAGAGGCCTTTCAACTGCCAACTGTTGGGATACTTCCTTCCTGTACATCAATAATGTAAAAGGCGAGTAGTTATTGCTGATTTTTCAGGTATTTCAGAGTTCATAAGATTGCATGAAACAATCTGGAGTAAACAAATGTGTCTGGCCATTCGGGGGTATTACAGCTGAACACCAGTTCCACCGTTCCATATTTTTACCAGAG
The DNA here is from genome assembly GCA_964059195.1 of Ectobius pallidus. Classification (NCBI taxonomy): domain Eukaryota; kingdom Metazoa; phylum Arthropoda; class Insecta; order Blattodea; family Ectobiidae; genus Ectobius; species Ectobius pallidus. Next base: position 161,311,557 of record CAXKWD010000001.1, on the reverse strand, counting down.
TTATTCTACTGTTCTTCGTCTCCTCAGAGCCTTTAGTGAATTTGCTTTTATCCTAAAAAGTTAAGCAAGGAGAGGAGAAATAGAGAAGTCATGAAAGAATATATATTTTTGTTCAAGATCTCTTTCCAACTCTGAGGTTTCAATGAGAGAGGTATGAGCGAATCTTCAGTTTCGACACCTGCAAAACACATGCCAAAAGCAAATCATGTTAAATCGTGATCTCTGGCATAACTCTGCAAGTTCAGTATATGTTTAGGGCTTAATAATTTTGCATGGTGATTTTATTAGTGTATTATGTATTTTATAACTTCAAGTTGTAAATTAAAGTTATTTTAAAACATTATCATTATACTCTTATGACTAGAAATGCTTCTGATAATGCCGCTGTTGCTGCTACTACTATTACTATTGTCTATTACTAAAACTATTTTCTTATTATCCAATTGACATTCCTACTAAACTTATTATTATAATTATTATTATTGAAGTTATTGTTTGTTTATTCTGCCTTCTATCCAAGGATATTCTAATCCAATCAATGAGGCAAAATCGGTGGCATTTAGAAACATTTTAATTTTTAGTCATAGTTTATTTGTATTTATTGGTTTATTATTGTTATTATTATTATTATTATTATTATTATTATTATTATTATCATAATTATTCTCATGTTCCAGAAAACTAGACATTCACTATTAAATCTTAGGAATGTTATGCCCATTTCGTTTACACTAGTAAATAAATAAATAAATAAATAAACATAAATAAACATAAATAAACACATAAATAAGCCTCAATCCCATAAGGGCAAAGACCTCCCGAGGATTGAAGGTTGAGCTCGGAGGATTACTCGATAGGTGAGCTAGTCCTAACGAGTTAGTTTTTTCCTACTAATTTAATATAATACATTATATACTAAACAAAAATATAATACGTGAAGAGTATACGCTAACTGTAATAACACAATTTGAACAACTCTATGTACTACTAGTTTTTGGGTATACTATTGTCTTTCCTAAATGTTTCCATCTTCTCCTTTACACCTGTAGGACATATAAAATTTTAGCTGACGAGACATCAGACTCAGCTTGCTGTCTCTAATTAGTTTCATAGTGAAAGCATTATTATTAAATTGTATTACATTAACTGTCATATATACTTTTCAGTGATATCACAATATAACTGGACATCCTAAACTATTCCTTTACATAAATTTAAACATAATGTATTCCTATACATTCCAATTTAAATAAAAGAACAGTAGCATCGATTATCTAGCTCGATAGTGTCGAATCTAAGAATTTCTTATCTACTGGCAGAATCAGAAGTACACGTTAGAATTGTAATTGAGGAGCCTTTCTGAGCTGATGGGTCAGAAAGGTGAAGGCTCACGCTAGCATGGGAGAAGAGCTACCTCTACTTGTCGTGAGCAACCAACCGTATACTCCAGTCTGCTACATCTGCGTCGTGTTGTAAACTTTATTTGATGAAGCAGTGCCTAAGCCGATTACACTACTCCTTTGATACCTATCTGTGCAGTCTGTGTAGGATTATCCTGGATAATGAGTAGAAATAATGTCCCTCCTTGTGTGAACTTAAGTAGCTGACACCAGTTTTCATTTCACTTCAATGCAGCACAACATTATGCATGGGAACGTAGCAAAACTAACATTATTTACATTTTGATTAATTTGTTGCTTAATCTAGCCTTTTTTAAATTATTACACGTTTCGCAGAAGTTATGCACAAGTGTTCGAAATTACGATGTATTAACCGTAAAAAATATATGAAGAAATTGGGTGATTTTTATAATAATTCCGCCTGTCGGTACGCAAATTTGTATTTTGTGTGTCTTTAAACTAAACTAAAATGTCTAAATGTGCATCATCTCACTTTTCGCAAAAGTGCATATAGTTCAGTCTGATGTTGACGGCATTTGTACATTTTTTTTTGGTATCAAGTTGCAAATAATATAATTTATGTTATATAATATAAAATACTTTTACAGAATTATCATGATGACACTTTGATAGGCTGAAAGATGGTGATTACCTTTAGAAAAAGGTCAGCTATTCATTTTAGGGATTTCCTCTTTGGTTGAACAATTTCTTGCATTTTCCCCTTTATATAATACCCTTTAGATTCTTGTAATTGTTATCCTCTACTATAGTTATTATTATTGTTGCCTGGCATTTCTTGCTTGATATGGAAAACAAAATGGGGCAGTGTATATAAATATATATATGTGTGTGTGTGTGTGTGTACTGTATCAGGAGATAAATAGAATTTCTATTGTTGCTCAAAACAGCAAGTACAATACTCTCCAATAAACGTTAAAAATTAAATTATTGCGAATGAAACTATGAATTATGTGAAAACAAAATTATCGTATAATACCATGAAACCAGATGTACGACTCACAGACCTCCGTGTATACGCGTTAAAAATAAAGGGTGTAAAAAACTGCATTCCAACCTTGTCCAAAGCGTGTTGGCGTAAGAGTTTGCTATTGGGAAGAAACAGTAATTTTATATAGTATATTGAAATAAAGTTTGAAACGCGGTTATCGATTCGACATTCGATATGCAAACTTAATCAGCAGTCGATATAGCACGGTGCTCCAAATACTATCGTGTTTGGGTGCTCTCATATGTTTACCCTACATTTGGTTAACACACATTATACGCATTTCAAGAAGTTTCCTTACAAATACAGAGCAACAAAGGACACAAAACGTTTTCTTTAACGGTTAGGTAATTACAGTACATTAAGTGATCAGTTGTACGTCAAGTACAGGTGATTATAGGCTACATATATAACCTAAATAATTCATGTTCCAGAAGGGAATAAGTTTTTAAAGTTTTGTGTAGTTTAAGTAAAGCATTACATTCACTATAAAAGTAAATTATTGAATTGTGTAATTTAGTGTATATAAAATTCCAACTAATTCCTCGATATTTTGATTTTATTAAGCTTATTTGCTAATACCTCAGCTTAATAGCCTCGTACATATCTAAAATTATAGTTGTCAACAAAATATAAACATTGGCTATATTGAATAAACGTAATGACATTTAACTTGCAAAATATTTAAAATGTTTTAGTTACAAATGGTCAGTAAGTTACAATACCGTAAAAATACAAGAAATAGGATCATCAGTAAAAGTGTATTAAGGACCTGAAAATGGCGGAATAGCAGAAGTGTATCCCAAATGTAACTTCAGTATTTTAAAGATTTTACAATTTTAATGTCATCACGTTTGTTCAATGTATGATTTTATTATGCTAACAACTGTAATTTTAGATATGCACGGGGCTATTAAGCTGAGATATTACCAAATAAATTTTATAAAATAAAAAAATCGATGAACTAGGTGGAATATTATCTACACAAATTATACCTTCACTATTTATAATCCTGTTCTTATAACTAGGTGTTAGACTAATTATGCTAGTCTCTGCAGCTTGTTACTGAAAGTGGAGGATAGGCTTACTATACTCTACCTTTTATTCAAAAGCAGGGAGCAAAAAGTTAGCTTTACGCAACGCCCACAAATTAATGTAGTGAACCGCATCGCAGTGTATGAGTAAGTAAATTCCCACGTATCCTTGCTGGTATGCATAATTTAATGTTGGCGTGTTATAATATTTCAGGGCTAGTTGGGTCGGCCTGCTACAAGTTTTATTTGCACCTCAGTATGTTACGCTGTGTGTCGTGATACACATTAGGAGGACGGGGTCACGCAGCTATATGGCGAGTTTATATTACAGTAGCTTGCCAGGCTTGCGTCTGACAGGTAACATCATGTGAACCACTTCCGCTCACTCCACCCTGTAAATTTCCTACAGAACTAGAATAAAGTGAAGCCGCAAAAGAGTGACATTCATGCTCTTATAAACCTCTCCTCTTTTAATTACAGCGTGCTCTACTAGATTCGCAGTTTTAAGACATGTGGATATGTATTTAGAATGTAATGTTAGGTTTTGTGAGCAAAGGATTTAAGTGTAGTTCACCGATGGGGAAAATATAAATGAAGTGTAAATGTCCGAATTCCCTCCTTTCGCCTAGTTCGGCAGTATAGTTCATTGCATGGCCAGGCGTAAATTCCCTCCATTTATTAAGAGGAAAAGTTTGCTGACAGCTCAATCCATGTTGTTTATTTTTACCGCACCAATCAGCTAGTTACCCCAGCCAATCAAAATCCATGAATGTCCTGTTAGGCTGTGAAAGTTACTCGTAAACTCCACGTGGAGCGAAACGTGAGGTTGCAAGATCTAGTTGCAGTAAACGATAACAAGTGTAAATTGATTAAAGTGAGAGAAGAACTAAGGTCAGTGATAACAATGAGAGAATATTGTAACGTTGCTTTTGTTTTGGAAAGCGGGAACCAAGACCGATTTAGTCAGATCAATTAACAGAAAGAAACATCAACTTAATGGTTTATTCCTTTGAAGCCGCTTGCCATGCAATGAACAACTGGACTATACTGCTTAGGTCAGCTAACGTCAAGTACTGAGTAGTCCGGTTTGGAGTTTGCCTGTTCAGTAAAGTTCCCGCACGAAATCTGTGCCGATTGCCTACGTCATTGCAATATGTTTTCATGGGGACTGTAGCGTCGATTGGCCTGCTACCTATCTCTCTCGCACAATAGTAGCTCTTTCTCTATTTGTAAAGGCCAAGCTACCTCTCTCTCTCTCGCACAATAGCATCTCTCTCTCTAGCGAGTAGGCCTAACGGTCTCATCGGCACAGATTTTGTGCGAGATCTTTACATAAGGGTAATGGGAGCAACGGAAAGAGGACCAAAAACGAAAATATTGACGTCATTCATACTCTCCCTCAGCTCAGCGGCGGGCCAGGTTCGGTCCTGGCCGATAGTTTTTAAATCAATTTGTATCGCAAAGTTATTCCCGTACAATTACAGGAACCGCCACTGATTTACAAACCGGTCTACTGCTCGGCTTTCCTCTTGGTAGACGCTAAGAGGAGTGGAGCAGGTAAAGCCGGCTTCCTAGAGCTGCGTATTGACGATGATTGGCTTAGGCTATGTCTACCTCCTGTACTTGTATCTATTCTGTTCCATAGTTTAAAAAAGCAGACACACAAATTTCGCCGCCTACCATTTCCTTCAAAGTGCTATGTTCATAAAAATTGTATTGATACAGGCGTGAGCCTAGGTATTTTCACCTGAGAAAGTTATACCTTATGCACATGGCGTAAAAATTACAACGAACTAGTTCTACAGTGGATTCTTAGTACAGTGGACAACAGTCGGTATTTTGGGCTTAACGTGACCCTTTCATTTTTTCGAATGTAGATCGACGTTATAGTTTACTTTATTTGCAGAACAGTATCGTTTTAACCCTTTATCTGGCAGACAAAATGAAAATTTCTGCCCATTGGATAGGCAATGTTGCTCTCAGGCAACATGGTATATCACAAGTCTAATAGTTAACACCCAGCAATTATACCTCATATTCGGCAATGGTGCCTACAGGCAACAGCTGCAATATCCCAGGTAACATGTACCAACAATTTAGTTCATATCCTAACAGTTAGATGACCGTAGGAAGTGTTTTTGTGGTCCGAATTGAAAAGAGGCTTGCCAGGTTCAGGAAGGTATTAATAGGTGTTGCCTGAGAGCAACACTGCCAGATAAAGGGTTAATGTATTTCTTATAATTTCTTTGTGATAACAATTAAAGCGTATTTTGTGCTCAAATAGGGAGGTCTTGTAATTGTGCTGGCAGAAATCATGTACAATTTAATGTGTGTGTATATATATATGTAATTTATGTAACAACCACGGAATGGAAATCCATTTGCACTTAGTAAATATTCATTCTATCGTTACTGTTTCCGAGAAATAAGCTTTTATCCCGTGAAAACCATTTAAAACGTTGTTAATGCATCATAACAAACGGAGGTAGTTTATATAAAATTATGTGATAATATGAATATGAATAAGAATCTACGGAAAAGCGATTTTAAAGTTGAATGTGCCATATCATGAGAATTTTAATACTATCAACATGAAAAGAATTATATTATTTTTAAAAATGCTCTCAGCACTTAATTTTTGTTTATTTAAAAAAACTCTCGAAGTTTTCTGCAATATTTTTATTAATTACGTATATTGCTTAAAGTGTGTATTTCTTATAGCCCTATTATAATTAACCTATATTATTGTTCTCAAGACATTCGACTGCATCAAAAATCCATTTAATAAAAATTAAGTATAATAAGTATAATATCAAGTTGCTGGAGAAACACAAGCAAACTTCATTGTATGTGTTATTTGTGGTTGTGTATTCAAATATTATATCTACTATTTAAAAAAATTGTTCTAAGTTTTCCTTCCTACTCACTTATCGCTATATCAGCATCATAGTTAAGTTCATGGTTGCATAGATAGAAATGGTATGAGCCAGAATATATCATAAATGCGTACACCTGTTATAACATCTACTGTAGAAAAACTTCGGAAAATAACATGTGAAAAAATTATTTGGAAAGCATTAGGCATATTGTCAGCACAGAATAAAGAGGTATGAATCCAAACATAAAAAAGCATGACTTGTAAAAGATGACACTTATTTTGATTGATAATGGAGGTGACACGTGATCATAAAATCGATCTCGCAACTTGTTTTCATGTAACCTGGCGGAGTTTGTGAGTTACAATAGACTGTTTGATGTAACGTGTTGTCAACGCGACCTAATATTATCAATTTTACCGCCTGTTTATGACACTTTACCGAAAGCTTCATCACTTCGCTGTATGACAATGAATTTTTAATTGAATTCTAGAGATAATGCATAATTAATGGCGTAAGGAAAATTGACATTGGGGTATGGAAATTTTTATGAAGTACATAAATGTACGAACGTATGTTACGATGTAGGTATTCGAGTTATTATTTCGTGATCATATCTGTAACTCTTCTTTATCTATTTCATTCTATTAATTATTAATTTATTATACATTCTTTTAGGCATTAATCAGCGACTGAAAGCTTAATATATACTTTATGGCGAACTGAGCATTTTTGAAAGTATAGGCAATAACTGAGCATAATTTGTAGCATGAAGTTATACCTTTCTTCATGTTTTTGTGATTCTGTTTTCTAGTGATCAGATATTTATTTCATACGAGAAGTAATTGTTGTATCTGCTACAATGGATAGAATGACAGGCATCCGTTATCTCCCTCGCAGAAATGTATGCTGGATTATAAATTGCATGTAATTGATTTTAGAATAGAAGTAGGTGAATATAAAATAATATAATCACTAGCTTCGGAATGATAAAATTATTTAAAAAACCAGTAATTTAGTGTCTGTACTCAATTACACATGGTCTATTTGTAGTTATTTGGTATATTATTATTATTATTATTATTATTGTTATTGTTATTATTATTATTTTTATTATTATTTTAGCTGTATACCCAAGAATATGCGGTATCATAACTTGGGGAAGTAGCCTATAGTTAGATTGTCTAAACCTTCTAACGTCAATTTGCAATACATACTGTATGTACCTATGCAGGAATACAGGGGTTAGAGCTTGCAGATCGTCTAGCAAAAGAAGCAGCGTCCAACAGTGTGTGTGAACTAGTGTATAACCATATACCGACAAGTGCAGTTAAAAGAGACGTGATAGAAGAAAGCATCAAGTTGTGGGAGATAAAATGGGAGAAAACTACAAATAATTTTATAACAAAATCTTTTTTCCCAACGGTAAATAGAATACTAGACACAAAACTTTCTGAATCATTATACATAACAGCAACCATTACAGGACATAGGAATTTTGGCGCCTACCTACAGAGATTCAAAATTAAAGAAGATCCAACATGTATTTGTGAAGGTATTCAAAGAGTCGACCGTGTACTATGGGATTGCGAAATGTTAAAAGCCGAGAGACAAAAACTCCAAAACCGTGTATCGTACTTAAATCTGGTGGATATTGGCCCCCAAATAATCACAAACTTATGAAAATATACGCTAAAGAATTCAAAAAATTAATGAATAACATCAATTTCTACAAATTGAAGACATAATATCCATAATGGAAAATATGTGCATTGAAATATGGTTTTTTTTTCGTGTATAAAAAAGATTGTATATTAATTTTAGTGCAAGTAGTATTACATATCATTGCAATGGAGCTTGCTGTTAATAAAAAAATATGTATGTATCTTTGATGGAAAGCTAAATAACTGGCACTGGGAAAAAGCATCAGCTGACAAAACTAATATGAAAGTCTGATACCAGCGTTCGGAGTCGGAGGAGGGGTAGGTATATTCAGGGGGCTTTTGGGCAATAAAGCAGCTTGTATTGATTGGAATAACATGTTCCAAGAGAGCAAATCCGACAACAGTACACAACATTGGTTAAGTTGATGAAGCCCTGCAGTTGAACAAAGTACAACTGTCTGGTGCAGCCAAGCGCTAACTTGGGTTGCACAAGTGGAGTGGAAGTTGGGGGGGGGGGGTAGGTGGACTGGGAGAAGCTTTTGCAGTTAACTATAATGTATATTGCTCACAAGGTTTGTTGTTATAAGCTTCTCTTTGCATTTTGCTTGCTTTACGCTCTCCCTTGTTGGTTTTTAAGTGCATGTAATTGAGAATGTCTTTGTAAAACCCCGAAATGCCAGTAAATTTAAACAAGAGAGAAAAAATAATTATGTTTTAATTCTCTACCTCTGTCCCACGTAGAGGTTTTTGCTTGGAAATTTCAATTTGGTTCGTTTTGTTCTGAAATAAATGACTACAAATGATGATGGTGGTGGTAATAATAGTAATAATTGTTTAATGATGTATAAAACATACACTAAGATCACCAGCCACATGCCAAGTCCAACATAATATTATATATTTATTAAATCTCCATACCCAGAGATGTAACGTGGGTTAAGGTTATAAAAAAATTAACTGATATGTACAACGTAAAAATGCTATTATGAAAGAATCCTTAGAACATTCTATGATTACGATTAAATAATCAAAATGAAATTGGCAGTACTCTCCACAATGTGGAAGTTTTTCTACAATATTATAAACTTGACTTTCCTTTTGCATATAGGCCTGCATTGCTGGTTCTTCTGAAAACTTATTATAAAATCATTCCTGATAGCTCGTGCACCTATATTTAGAATCATAAAGTGTCGGTTTCTCTTGAATTTAACTAATGAATTTGAATTATTCAAATGTCTAAATCTAATGATTGTATATAAGCATGAAAGAATGGAAAAAGTGTATAGGATTAAAATTTAAAGATTATTTGAAATAAGATTGCATCATACTTTTTTCATACATGCTGCTTTTTACACAGTAAAATATTATTGGAGCAATTGTAGTTGACTCATGATATAAGGTAAGCGTTTAACGTTTTCACTTCTTTTGAAACCTTTATAATAATTATTTTGCTTCTACATTCCAGTATATTAAATATAACTTTAATGTATTCAGAACAAGAGAAGTTGGATTTAAAGTGTGTATATATATATATGGTTAATGCACAGCGTAAAATTGTTCGTCAAAACTTTGTTGGCTGAGTTACTAAAGCGGAATAAGGTAAATTTGGTATTGTATTCCTAATTTAATCAAATACAGGGATTTTTGAGGAGGAAAGTAAATTGTGGAAACATAGGCTACATTGTTCAGTTTACCAAAGTAAAAACTATTATCCTTGCATTAGATATTGGGAGTTAGTATGGAATCCCTTATTCATAAGTAAAATAATTAAATCATAACATAACATTATAATTCAGGACTATGGTCACATAATACAGACTACTAAGAGGGGAACGGATAGCAACCATGTCAGAAAAAAATCAATAGTACTTTATATTGAAATAAAGTAATAATAATCCAGTACTTCATTGCTCTAATACAGATAAATCTTAGCAAATTCATAATAAATCTCCACCTTATTCCCTCATATTACTTAAAACTGCTTAACAAATATAGCGCATATCTAGAGAGAGATCCAAAGTTAAAATTTTATGTACAGTGTTGTACGGGCAAGCTGAGAGCAAACGGACTGTATTACAAGATTCATAGGACGTAGCACTTCTTGGATTGAGACTTAAACTATAAATAGATAAGTCAAACTTGCCCAATACATTTTAGATAAATTTTCTCTGGTATGTAACAATTTATTGTCACAACAACAATACATAAATTATGCTCAGTTTATAATTCTGGATTCCTTGGATGTATGTAATATTATTATTCATAAACACTGATGAAATTGTAGATATCACAATGTTTAATACAATTCCTTAGTTAAAGGTCGTAAATATCCTTGAGATGGCTTAATCAGTTTGATCAAAACCACACATATATTAATTCAATAATGAAATTACGTCCAAATTGTTCCTCAAATAAATTAGGTAGTAAATGACGTACCTTTGAATTGATTAAATACCACCTTTTGATAGTTGATAAAGATGTTAGCCTGAGATCTTGCAACGCCAACACCAAAATGAAGAAGACCCGATGAATCACACGATGGGTGATAATAGTCCTTAGATCATTAGTAATCTTCAGAATCAATAAGGCATATGAAACCTTAATGTGAATCGAAGAGCTGATTGCTTCAGCTATTGAAAGTAAACCACCAGATCTATCTGATAGGTAAAGATTGGCATTGATAAGCCAAGAAGAAAACTCATGTCCTTATGAGTAGTAATTGAATTGATTATGACGAAGAATAGGCATTTAAAGCCTAGAAAAACTAATGTCTTTATGAGACACAGTTGACTTGAATCGATGAAGAAAAAGAATAGGCATTTAAAGCCTAGAAAAACTAATGTCTTATGAGACACAGTTGACTTGAGTCGATGAAGGAAAAAGAATGAAGCTAAAGATAAACCTTATTGGCTATCAAAACAATATAATAAAATGTCCAGTCTCTGATTGGATGCAAGACACAAAAAGAATAATTTTGATATTACAATACCCATAAATAACAACTATTTGAAATTCATTTGTTCAATTATAAATAAAAAAAAAACAAGATAGCAAGCAAGGCCTGCTAAAAACGAATTACAGAAGCATGACCTACTAAACTAAAACATAACGGAACAAGTGTTCCTTTTACAGTATTGTAAAGTATTCATTAACTTTCAATAAAATTCAACATTGGATCCCTTTTAAGAAATGCGCTATTATTTATTAGGCTAAGCAATTTTAAGTAATATGAGGAATAAGGTGACATTTATTATAAATTTTCTAGACATTAATTATCCTCGTAGATCCATCAAGAAATTTGGCAATCTACGGATGAATCATCATTAGCTTGGTAGACACTAAGGATGTGGAAACTAAGGAATCATAAACAATTTTACCTACATGTAAAAACAGAGAATGTGCAGAACATACATTTTAATGTCATGATACACAGTGACGTGGCGTGAAATATATAGAATAAAATAATGTAGATGAAGTACGTAGAAGACGACTGATGATGGCCTTAATAGAACACTCAAGAACTGAGGAAAATTCCTTTATGTTGTCAATATCTAAATAAGTAAAACCGACAAATATAATTAACCTAGCAAAATTTATAGTAATCACTTTATCTTATACCAGCTTCATATTATAAATCGAGGATCGTACTTGAATAAAACGTTATTCCAATAACGACACAAGAATAAGTATACTAAATATACTATACTTATTCTGGAACAAGAAATTTCGAGAAATTTTTAGAAGGCACTGCATATAGAATAAATTCTACAGTATCCAATTAATGTGAGCGATCTCACACTCAACGCGTCACTTTTTTCAAGGACCAGTCTGAATAGTAAATGTTTAATGATAGTAGTCTTAGTCACTTAAACATTTTGGTCAATATCAAATAAATTGCTTTTTCAAAGATAGGCCTAAGTGACTTTGAATTCCAGTTATACAAAACTATTTGTTAGGCACACTCTTTGCAGTGCCAGTGGCAGAAAAGGAACGATTATTGGCAAAGAGAAGAGCCTTGTCTATCATAAGATTGCCAATAATATTCTTGTACACGATTGTGTATTAAATATAATTTTCTCTACAGTTTTGGGACGTAGCGAGTAATTAGTAAAGATAACACCTTGTTCGTGACAACTTAATATCGTCTAATTTGTAATTAGTGCAGCAGGAACTTCCGCTCAGCACGACACCCATGTAATTCCAATTAGGATTTCACTCGTAATAATTGTAGCTTGTATCCATTATGATTATTATTATTATGTATTGTAATATTAAATAGTAAAATGTGTTCTAGGGTTATTTTTATAAAGTAAGACAGAACTTGTTGTCGTTAGGATGATAACAAAGTTTTACTATCTCCAATATTCTTGTACATTATAAACCCAGAATACTTAGTACAAGGTAAAATTAAATAATAGCTAAAACACTATATAAGCAGGTACACAGATCAAGACAGGAACTAGGAAAAGGAGCAGTAAGCATTTTATAAGAGCAGGATTATTTAATTATTTTTTTCCAAATGTTTAATAATGCAACTTTCCTGATTTATTATATGTTTCCACTCAATAATAATAATAATAATAATAATAATAATAATAATAATAATAATAATAATAATATAAACTTAGTGTACGTTTAAAGAAATGTCAGAAAAAATAATTATAAACATAAACATAATTATTGTATTTAATTACATTGAAACCAAGGAATCTATAAAGCTGTAACTTTATATGTTATCGTAGGACCGCCACCCAAAATTAAGAAATTTTTGTACGTTTCCTGAATCACATTTCTTCTCATAATACATTACCTCTACCACCCCATGACTGAGTTGTTAGACTGCTTGCCTTCAATCGCGCGTGTCCGGGATCGAAACTCAGTGGTTCCAAGTGAATTTGTGGTACACAAAATGGAGTCGGTGCAGGTTTTCTCGGGGTGATCTTGTTTCTTCTGCCATATATTATTCCACTGTTGATCCATTTATTATAATATGATAATTTGCAATAAAGAAATTATTTATACGTTACTTCTTCACCTGCTTGGCTTGAACTTCTTGAAATCTGATAATTTCAAATGTTTCAAATATTTTGTATACAAATCTTATTTTCTGGTAAAGAATTCAGTTACTAGAACGCTGTCGTTTGAAGTAAGCTTAAGTGGAGAAGCCATTTAACTACACCTGGTTCATGGCTTCCTGTTTACGTGGAACTACTTCTTTAAAACAAAGAAGCAATTGCTGATATGCCGGTGCTTTTCCCATTGCTATGCGATAGGCCGTCTTAAGTTACTTTATAAATTTAATATTTTTCTTAATGTTCTCTAAACAAAATATATCGAAATAATATTGAAGAAGTTGAACTTCTCTTCCCAAGTTCGTGGATTCGATCCCGGCCCAAGTCTTTGGCATTTATGTACTCGTAAATGCGACAGTCCAGTAACTGTAGATTTACAGTGATGCAAGAAATCCTGTTTCACAATATGCTACCCCGACGTAAAGTGTTATTAAGCACGCGATGAAATTATGTTAAAACTGTTCTCCGAATAATTTACGATTCAACTACATAACAGTAAAAGCAAACAAAAATGAAGCTGCAACGACACAAACATTCAGATTCACACTCGCATACAAAGTATTTCAAATGTCAGATTACAGAGATTATATACTATTATAAACCGTTTTACCTTAAATCTTTTTGCCTTTTTAATTCTTTTTAGTTGCTTATAAAATATATGTGTACTTAGATCAAGCTTAATGAGAATACTTAATCGTCTAGTAATAGTTCCATACGATTTTAATTTAAGCATTTTAAGGTCTTGTGGTTTGAAAACGGATTCTTGTTATTATTTTAGATATATTGATAATGTACTTATGGAACTATTATTATTGTATAAACTATATTAGGAAACGCAAGCATGAGTGTTTTGTCGTTATTTTAATTAACCCTGTTTAGTGGTTACAACCATGAATACTGAAAGATTCCTTTTTTATTATTAGCTTCAGCGCTAGTACTACTACTACTATGACTCTCAAAATTAATAAATACCCGTGGTTACAGCGCAGGTACTACTTACATCACTTGTAAGGGCAGAGCATCATTTCTCAGCTGATAAAGCCGCCTTTAAAATACTATGTGTCTATCATTAACGACGGGACTAGGCTGCGGCGAATATGCGCGGAACAAAGATGCAGAGGATTTATACCTCCGGAGAGCTATAGTAAACATTTTCTACTATTTTAGTAGTAATAGCAAATTGCGAAACAGGATTTCTTGCATTGCTGTAAATCTACTATTACTACCACTACTACAACCACTGCTACTACTACTACTACTACTACTACTACTACTACTACTACTACTACTACTACTACTACTACTACTACTACTACTAATAATAATAATAATAATAATAATAATAATAATAATAATAATAATAATTTTACTGTCCGAAAGTTGCATTTTTATTACTTTCCGTCAAACATATGCCTACATTAATTTTATAATTAAATTACTGAGAAATGCTTGTTATTTTTACTAGTAATAACACTACCTTCTAGTCGTATGTGCGGAAATCTTGTTAGTTCGGAATATTTTTTTATTAAAGTAAATTATCTGTGACTGCCAGCTAAAATATACAAAGAAAAACTAGAAAGAATCAGATTGCATATAGGCTAATTAGTTACATTGCACTTTCTTTGTTTTCGCTATACTATGCATTATGCAATATGACTATTTTTATGCATTTAAAATAATTATTCATTTGCATTCTGTTACGTAGAGCGTGAAGCCGGTGCTGGATTCTTTTAAAAGAATGAGTCAGAGCTAAGTTTTATGGAGCGTCTATTTCTGTTATTATATAACGAATATCCACTGCTGTCTGTCCTTGCATGTTGTGCTCACTCCGGCTCCAGTTTAATTACACACACACACACATATATATGTATATTATACAAACACTTGATACTACAGTTAAATTAGCATTTTCCTTGTGTATACCTCTAAATATGTTGTCTATCTGAGCAGTTTTCGCAAAGCAGACCTAGACAATGCTACCCACAAGCTTATTGTTTCAGTATTCGTTTTGATTGATAGGAATAATATGCAACATTATTACAACATAAATTGACTTATATTAACCTATATTTCATAACCATTATTAAGGTACAACTAATACGTTAAAGTTTAGTTTACGTACTCAAATTATATGCTTGTACTTGGCCAAATGTTTAACTTACGGTGATTTTAACAAAAATAGTCCTTCTGACGTTTCTTTCTTAACCATATGTTGAATAGGCTTAATATAATTATAGGTTTGCTATTCAAAAAGCAATTTAAAGCACTTGCGTTTACTATAAAAATTAACGTAGTCTTAAGGGGAAATAAAAGTTTAGGAAGATTTATTAGATTTTCTTTCTTACATAAGCACATATAATATAATAGTATATATGTATATATATATTAACTTTTCATAACTTTATAAATAAAGATCACTTTTGCAAACTATATATATTTTTTATGTACTCAGTATATATATATATATATATATCTAGGCCTATATAACTGAAGTATAGCAAACATTTTTATATGTGCAGAAAAATGTAATTTAGTGGTTGAATATTACTTAAATAATTACTTTAGAACAGTGTAAATGTGCCACAAATATCAATTTAGTAAAATTTGACGTGCAAAAACTTTGCTGTGTTAAAATATTAAACATAATTCAGTATTCCCGATTGCAGAATTACCGGTGTGTTACTACCATTCCTACGTTTAATATTACGAGCATAAAGGTGAAATATAGTGCTATTATTATGCTCTTGATTTATATGAAAGAAGTTTGTCATATTTGCCTCCTTTAATTTTGTTATTTTATGTACATAACTTCCGCTAAATTCAATAGGCTATATTGCTTGCAAATAAACTTTAATCCAATTAAGTAATTATATTAATGATCCACCACTTAAATTAATGTTTCACCCAGTAGTTGTACATAACATTATACAATGTGGTTTGCAATATAATTACACGCTTCTCATTATTTTGCAGGTAAGCCGTGCAAAACGTGACAAGTAACCAAATTCCAGTCTCCGGGAGGTGTGAGTACTTTATTATATACGCCATATAATTCATTTAGTTCAATTAACAGCGATGTCGAGGGAAGGGGATTTGTTTACCAGAGTACGGCGAGCTAGATATAGGCTGCTGCCCCCTCTATCTGTTTACTCTTGCATTACTTCTTGCAGTACAACTTTGCTCATACACGAGGGAAAGCTTATGTATTGTTGCTAAGAGCTTGCACTTTACATGATCACTTAACATTGTACAGAGCGTATAGCCTGGCATCTTTGTAGGACACCAGAAGCTCTCAAAAATAACGCCATCAAGTTGGAATGCTAAGGGGAATTGCATAAGTATGTAGCAAATGTTTTCCAACAGGGATATTTATTCTCTTGCAAACGTAAAAAAAAATGAGAGAGAAAACTGAAATATTAACTGATCGGTCCCCTAGTGTTATCCCTCTTATCTCCCAGATGAAATGCCACCCTTATCTTTATAAAGAAAAAATACTATCTAATGGCGCCAATACATCTTAAACGGTGACTCCTCAAAACAAGATTCCAGGTTTATGGTGCTTTTGAAATCGGAATACCTATACTAGTTCCAACTAAAGAATGAAGTAGATGTAAACAAAACCACGTGACATGATGGGTTCTGATTGGCAGTTGGACGCACAACCCTTCAGGCTCTTGCTTGTCGTCTTCTTCCGAGTATTAATGTAGTTTCATCAAAACATAAAAAGTAAGTAATGTATTTGATGTAGGACTAAATTAAGCACGTTTCTCAAATGTGTTGCAACCCTTTCTATGTGATTTAAGCAATACCAATATTATTATTTGATATTATCGGTTGAATGTAATGCGACGCGCATGCCTGAAGACAACAAAGGTATGAAAAAATAACACAGTCACTTGTCATGTATTCCTGGAAGACAGATAACGTTTAATTCATACGGTGAAAACAAGCTTACTACAGCTATTATATAATAAAATACAGCAACAAAGTTCAATGGCTGAAGCTAATCAGGCCTCACCACCTCGTGTTGTCAAGCACAAGCGGGGAAAGCCGTTAAATAGTGGCGAAAAACTGTGATCTTGAATGTTTTTAAATACATTTTGCAGTAGGTAGATTTTTCATTATGACATTGACATATTACAATGCATTAGCATTTAAAACGTAGGCATATGCAATATTTGTGAAATCCAGCTTTGTTTCTGTAGATGCTAGCTTACTTTGATCAATATTAACGAGTTCCTCTTGTATTGAAATTGCGACGTCTGCAATGTGTCAACGAACACGTGGTCGCGGAGTAATACATATCAGTGTGTTTGTTTCATCTACTTTATTCTTTAGTTGGAAATAGTATAGGCACTAATAAGTTAAATATCCAAAGATGCGAAAAATAAGTATTACATAATAATTTTACTATTTCATGCTATTCTCTCTTCATGGATTCTTGTAAGTGTACCTCATAATTTTGTAAAACATTGAGGTCTATTTAATTTAATTTAATTTATTTTACTGTCATAGAGTGTAGATACATATAGACATTGTCAATTATTAATACAATAATTTTATAAAATAATGGGACACTTAATTTCCATAAATTCACTTATATTATAAAATGGGTTCTTTAGGAGCCAACAAGTGATACTTTTGTTACTACTCATGAACTTAAACACAGTTTTACATTACTTCGTTTTGTATGATTAAACAGATTCACATACTAATATTTCCCAGAAATGAAAGTTTATGGATGTGTTTCACCTAATAAAATTCTCCAGTACTTTTTAACATTGTCTATTCTTCACTTCACGGTCTTGACATATACAGTTTATGGATTCGCCCATAGTGATTGCAGTGTTACATGTGTGTCGTGTTTACTCCAAGTAAATGTCTTGAAGAAGACATGCTCTGCGTCTTCATACTCACGCTTCGTTGCCGATGTCGAAACTTATTACTATTCTAGTCCGTAACGAAAAGGCATTGACACATTTTGCAAGTGTTAATGACCATGAAAACATCATACCTTCGTGATATACGCGTAAAATAACATTATAGAGTATCATGCGTAATCTGCGGAAACAAGCCTTTAGATATTAGATTTTAACTGACTATGGTATGGTCTGGTAAGGTGCATCTTGAAACTTATATACGACGAACATATTACAAATATTTTCAATAGAACATATCCAGCGCACGGTATATGGCCGTTTGTGCTTTTACTATAGCTATTTCTATAATCTGAACCTGAGTTAATATCTTGTCGGGATGTGGCGTTACAGAGCGATGGAGAGTTATGATGCTACCCGACAAATTTTTAAACTCGCAAAGAAGTAGGGAGGCATGTCTAAATGTATTACTGGATGAGCACAATTGGCATGGGATATGTAAATTTCTGCAGAAATCTTAGATGTATGAGAGAAAGCCTAGATTTGGAGAATTAAGTAAATCTAAGTGTTTTTTGTTTGTTTTAATAATGTCTATGTGTTTCTATGAAACTTTTACTGCTTGGGGTGGTGGGTTGCGTCTGTAGATACTCGTAGTTATGTAAATAATAAAATATAATTCTTTTAATTGGGTATTTTTATGGGTAATAATTTAAGTGTATGGTCGACACCGACTCGTGCGCCGGTTAATGTTAATAATGTGGTTTATATGTCAGAATTTTTATGAGAAATAAATAAACACACTACTACTGCTACTACTAAAATCCTCTGATGAATTCTAGAACCTTACGATCCGTATTTAAAGCAGTCTATGGGCTCCCTAAGGCACAGACCTGCTAGCAAACTATAGCTTTCAGAAATAATTTGAATATTTATACGATATATCATATGGATATCAGTTATTCCTTATATCTAACAAAACTTATGCCACGTGGTAAGAAATTGTGGAGAA
The DNA here is from genome assembly GCA_964059195.1 of Ectobius pallidus. Lineage (NCBI taxonomy): Eukaryota > Metazoa > Arthropoda > Insecta > Blattodea > Ectobiidae > Ectobius > Ectobius pallidus. The sequence goes on along the minus strand of CAXKWD010000001.1, from coordinate 161,292,619 downwards.
CATATTTATTATTCTTGAACGCAACTATTAATTTTAAGCATATGAAGTAACTAAATGTTACACATAATGTTGCATTTTTGCTGTTAATTTGTTACATACAGTATTTCATAAATTTCTTATTAGCTTATTTTTAAACCCATGTAAGCTCATCTGTATGTAATGTACAGTCTAATAAAATTGCTTCATCTTCATTCTACTTATCTAAAGCCTACTTCCTATCTTTATATAAGGATATTATGCAACGCTCTTCACGGAAGAGTATTTGAATGTAACTAGAGTAAACTAATTTCACCGAGAAGCTTATTGTAGCAGTAATGATATGCGATTTCTTATTTTATAACACGAAAGAGCAATCAAGAGCATGGTCATGATTTTAGTGTTAATGTGTCAATTCTTAGTCGTTACACATAGGCACGCAGTATGTAGTAATTATCTTAGCTACTTAGCGTAGTAGTATTTCGCGTATCCTGATTTTACACCTGATATAAGTATAGATCGACGGAATTGGGTTTCCGGTTGGATCTGATTCGTCGTATAAAGGGCCTCCTAAAATATAATTTCTAGCTGAATCATTTTAAGAACGGTCAGTGAGTTAGGTTTGTTATTGAGGTAGGCGTGAGGTAGGCGTGGTAGGCACTTCTACCAGTAACGACTCCACAGCGGGAAAATTTAAAATATATCTTTCCTAAGTTAGTGCAGTTTATTTATTCCCAGAAAAAGCCTAACGGAAATACAACATTTTTGTTTATAATCCACAATACGCAGAAAAATGTTAGATTCAGAAGTTCGGAAAGTGAACATATTGAGATTTTCTTTTAGTTTCCTATGCAAAGTTCCAACAGTTTCTTTATTTATGTCAAATTATTTTTTAAAAAAATATGACTCCTCAACACATAAGGTGAAATGATCAGAAAACTCTAGAAAACATTCTCGAATTAACTGAGTATGTAAATCAGATCATTACTTCCATTTAGAGGTTCATATAAACACAGTCCTTTACACAATCCAATTAGAAGTAGTCTATTGGCCACGTAACATACAATCGTGGAAGCCAGTCTATTTTTCGTTTTATTCCATATCGTTTTATTCCATATTGCGAACATTAACCGGTGAATAAGTCGAGTTACCTGAATTATTGGGAACCCTTAGTGGAAGAAATTACATAGATAAATACTAATTGAATGTAGTAAACTTTGAATTCACGAGCATACTGACATAATGTGACTCCCTCCTTCTGGAACCAACCAAATCCACATAAGCAGGATTTTTAGTTAAATACTGTAACTTATTTTTTTTATGGAGATACGATACCGAGCTTTCCGTGATCCTAGTTTATAAGAAGTGTCGACCTCGGATGGTTTACCGGCTTTCGTCTGATTTTGTTGTTGTGCGGTCACGAACCAACGCGTTGTTCATTTTCTTCCATTTTGGCAAGAAAGTTCATGAGACCATTAAAAATTACGTATGTGTAGGGATTTTTATTTCTTGATTCCGTTTCTAGTTGGAAGCAGTTTTAACTGATAAAGAGCTGATCTTAGATTTCTTTTCGGACGCGAGGTCTACTGTTCACAAAGCTACCAGTATAAGTGATAAAATATTAGGACGGCAATATGAGCTATACATACAATTTTATTCACTTTCATATTTTCATTCAAGATCATTCTACATTGTTATTTTTCTTATGAAGCCTTTTCAGTATAACCTATATATTTTGTAACAACATAGCATCTGGAGCGATGATGGAATTTGATTCTAAAGTGTAATCATACTGAACTCAATATTAATTACCGTACGAATCCAATATATAGATCGAGAAGTTCATTATCTGCTACGCCATATAGACATTTGCATTGAATTACAATACTCACACGATCAGTTTAATATAGGACACGTAGTAAGCGTTTAGTTAACGTGAATTTTGTATTTTTACTAAAAAGAGTGTCCATTTAACAATAATCTAATTTTACTCGTACTTTTAATTTCATAAAGAGATTCCATGTATTTTGAATCGTAATCGTTGTTTAACAAAACTCTGTCTATGTAAAGTTCCATTTTACGGGTTGAGCTTTAAAGAAACAATGCTAGCCCGTACAGTGTAATGAAAAAGGTACTAGCTCGTTGGAAGAATTTTTTTCGGATGTCGCAGTCTTTCTCTACTCTTTCGTATAAATATATTCCTTCATTTTGATGCCCACTACTTTTATTATGGTGTACAAAAAAAATGGTGTATTTATAATTTACAATCGCATAAATATTTCAGCATTAATCATTTGGTTCATGAACTGGTTTATTTAGCCTACATGTTTTGACAAAGCACAAACGTATGCCAATGCAACAGTTTTGTTTAGCATATTAATTACGACCTTCTATTATCCCCATTCATTAAAATCTTTTCTCCTTATCATAGTGAAGAATTTTTCAAAGTTCGTTACTTGCCTTTTCTGTAAGTTCAAGGCCGATAGCCCATCCGTTTCTTTATAAATAGTTCACGATTCATTCTTTTCTATAAACTAATCAAGTTAAAGTGTTTTCATACAGTGATTGTCTTTCAAGAAAGTGTTGCCAGCCAAGAGCTTGAATTCCGATACAATACGAAATTCCAAAAAAAGTTTTTATAAATTACTATTCTTAGCACAAGCTAAATTATTTTCGTTCATAGAAGTCTTACAAAATTCGACCGTTATATCGTAAATAACTATTTACTATCGTAACTTCTTTCATTATTAAGATATAGGTGGTAAATTTACAATATCTTATTGTTCGGAATATATCTATAACTTTCGAGAAAGTTATAATATAAAACAATATGTGAGAGATCTAAGCCAATAGGAATGCTTACATATTTTGAATGCTTCCTTTTCCTTGTTTTTTACACCAGAAATCAATGTCCAATTTGGTCAGGTAAAATTAATTAGGGTCACATGTGATTTCTTTAATGATTATGAAAAAAATATACGTTAAAAGCTATGGCACGTCGCGTCTTATTTGAGCCCTTAAGCTATGTTGCACATCCGTATGAAGTCGCCGTTCAATAGAAGAAGTTTTATCCGAGTTCTGTAGAAGGAGAAAATTCGGCCGTCATATCTCATTCTACGTATAACTCGTTCGGTAAGACCTGAGCCAAACACGCGCAGATAGCGTATCGACCGCCGGTAGTAATGGAGTAAAGGCAGAAGAGAATATGCTGTACTATTCATTCCAAACTATCCGGTTCATAATAGCCCGTAACTATTGAAAACAAAGATAATGTGAATAAAGTATTTTTTTTTAGCTATGAAATATTATTTAAGTAATGGTATGTAACTCACAGAATATCGCTGTTGGATCTTCACTATTGAATGCGGTGAGGCTAACTGATATGTTTTTACATGGTCTGTACAGTATGAACTGGCAAAGAACTTCACGTGCTATGAATGTCTGGCAGGTCTAGATTACGTCATCGTAGACTACAGCGCAGCCGTTTGTTTGACTCAGGTCTTACCGATCGAGTTATACCTGTGTTATCCCTCTCCTAAACCGTGACCAAAACGCAAAGCTTATTTATAATACGTTGTGCTCTGTTAAGTTATTTTATGAGGTATGTATTTTATATACAACTAGCTTAAAAGGCCCGGTGTCGCCCTGGTTTTTTATTTTGTAATTGGAAATTATCTTATGAAGGACTTTCGATTTCTCACTCTCATGTCACCATACAACCGTTTTGGGATGAAATTAAATAGAAATACAATATCACTTTCATACTTCCCTCCCCAAAAACCTGGGATATAATAATATACATATTAACTTACCTCGTATTGTTTTCTCTATGTCCAGGGTAGAGACGGTTATGTGACTGCATTATTTCCCTGGATTTCATTCTTTAATATTTATTTATAACATGAATTATATTGATAGCTTCTCTCATTTGTTAAAGTCCCATTTCATTTATTTCCAAACCCATCTGAGACCACTGGCAAGAATATGTTGTCATGTGAACTGTGATTTGGATTTGATAATTCTGTGTAAAAAGGGATTAAATATTCTCAAAAACATATAATTTTTGGCATTAAAAATCTAAATTTTGCAAAATCCATTCTTAGTTAGCACTTACATTATGAAACGAAGGTACTGCCAAAATTCCAAGTCTCTACCTATTATAGTTTAGGCTCTACGTTGATTCACTGTCAGTCAGTCAGCCTTTTATATATATATATATATATATATATATATATATATATATATATATATATAGAGAGAGAGAGAGAGAGAGAGAGAGAGAGAGAGAGAGAGAGAGAGAGAGAGAGATATCCCAGTTCAGTATGCAATTTTCCTGTTCTTCTATTTCTGAAGTTTTAAAATAAAGAGTTCCATTACCTTCATAGTACATTTTGCTCATATACCCAGTCTTGATTACAAAATACTCGGATGGTAAGTAACTGCGTCTCTCCTTTCCATGCACTATTTCATGTAAATTGCTGTTCAGGAATAGAATACAATTAACGTAACAGTAACCTCAGTAGGGTGCTTACTTAAATGCACTCATTACCGTACGGGTTTCAGGTATTACGCATGACGAACAACAATTAGGTAAATTATATACCACATTTATCTTTCAAGTGTTTAGCCTCTGTAAATGAATCTAGACAGCATAGGTTAGTAGGCCTAATTAAAAATAAGTTTGTTCAGTATAGACTTCAATTTCCATGCTATACTACAATTAAAGCGCATTATATTTCAATGAGAGTAACAGTGATGTGAAAACAATTAGTAATATTTTATGTTATAGGCTTTCTCTTATCAGTTCTTAAACTAAATTGTGTGCATAAATACTTTATCCAGGTAAAGAAGGATAGAAATAATATGTGCCCCCATCATTAAGTACTAAGGAACCTAATTAATACCTAATAGGCGTTAAAGTACCAGGTTTCTTGCCACTTGGTCTGCTCCGTCTTCCTGTTTGTACTGTTATTATTATTATGATTATTTCAGGGTTAGGATTTTTAGGTGAAATTTCCATAAGGAAAACTAAAAGCTAAAAGTTGATAAAATAAGCAAAAGGGGACAAAAAGGTGCTGACGCACTGAATAATTTCAGTGAAATTAAAAAGAAATATGAAATATTGAGTGATTATTTTTTCATTTTGGCAGATTTGCCTTTAGTATAGCGTTTTCTGAAAGCAGACTGGTTCATTCTTCTCATGTCTACTGCAAGCTGATGGAAAGTTACTTAAAAAGATCTTAAATAATGGAACGAAACCAACATGTGCTTTAGAAGATTATTATAAAGCTGCAGTAAAATAGTTTTAAGGGGGGAAAGGGGGTTATGGACATGTTGGAGAAATAGATGAAGAAGACCCTAAAGAGGGGGAAAAAGTGCTGCAAATTGGCCTCCATTCACATCTAGAGACAACGTTTCATACTGTCGTTTCTTTCACAAGAGCTCTAATTTGCCCTACGAAAAAAGGTGCGCACCTAAAAATCCTCACCTGATTAATACCTTTTTATTATTATTATTATTATTATTATTATTATTATTATTATCATCATCATCATCATCATCATCATTATCATTATCATTATCATTATCATTATCATCATCATCATCATCATCATTATCATCGTCGTCGTCATCTCATTTTCTTTATGATCGTTATTCATTTTACCAACATTATTATTAGGCTAATGCTGATGTTGATGCTTTTAACTGATGATGCTGCGTATCCTTTTCCATCAACTCTACGAGGAAACTTTCCTTAGCATCAACCATTCATATCTATTGAAAAAATGTTCCATTATCGTTCTCTCCAATATTGTCCCCTTTCTCTACATCCATTTATGCCTTTACTACACACATATCGTTTAAAATGTTACTTTTTAAAATAAAAACTGTACTTCAGAACAAGCCATTATTGACTTTGATATACGTTTCAAATCGAAGCGTACATTTTCCCTCTGCCATGGGCAATAGAAGCAGCAGGCAAATTGTAAATAGATCACATAGTAAAATTAATACGGGATTTATCATTGAACTTTGATCATTTAATGACTGAACAGAATCAAGTGGACAATTGTAGCAAACACTAAACAAATGGCTGACAATTAACAATAATGTCAAATATTCCCTATTCACATCAATGAGCTCATTATTAAGTGGAAATAACAATAATAGCTGGCAGTAACGAGTAATTAACCAACTTCATAATTACCAGTAATGTGTAATTGTAGAGAATAATGGACAGTTATATTTGTTCCTTTTTTCACATCACATAGGAGAATATGCACGCGTAAATAAATAGTGAAAATGTCATTGTTCACTTACTCGTATTATTGCTTCACCCACATCATTTTCATGTATCGTAAACAGTTTTTACTGTCTCGGTTGTCGTTATAGGAGAATATGATATACTTTAGCTTCCGAAAGGTGTATTATACTGATCGTTTTCCATTTTGGTTTCTAATTCAGTGAAAGAATTGAATAGTGCTATAATATGATTTTATGTAAAGAAAATGTATTTTTTAATAGTATAAAATTAAGATATAAATTCCAGGATTAAAAAGTGTACCCTGGTGAGGTCTAGTCCACCATTTAAGTAGAATCGTGAGTGAAATAGTTTTAATACCTCACAGTATTTACCATTTTAGTCTCTAAGGGTTTCTCTAGTTGCGAATATTTTTATTGTTTTGAGAGATTGTGGTCAATTCCCAGAGAGGAATTTCGAAATAGGGTAGTATGAAAGTAAGATACTTTACATAACACTCTTATTAATCATTTTTTAGAGAACTATTAGTATGCCTTCGTTGCAACCAAAAACTATATACGCCTAACTCACATAGGCTACATGTAGTGTTTTTGGGAATGTATGCAAAGTCTGCTTTGCTTTTGTAAATCACCAATCTCTTCTCCTATATGTAGGCTATTACTTTTAAAACAATGGCTACACTATTATACTATTATTATTATTATTATTATATTCTTATTACGTATGACGTAACGGTATCATAATTATATATATATTCTTGGTCCTCCACCACCTTCGGAGCCCTCGACCATAGGCCATACTCCGGACCCGACAACTTTTCGGCGCTTTTATTCAATTGCTCTGTTTCCCATTCTTGTATATCCTGAATAAAACGGGAAATGTGTGGGAATCTTAATGATACTCATTTCGAAACTGATTTCCATCATGACTTCGGTGTGTATCGATTATTATCGAATACGGAACGATCTTGAGACCTTGAGAGTAGCAGCTGCAAACTGCTTAATAATTAACCTGTATTTTAAATAAAATATATTCTGTTCGTGTTAATTTTAATGTACCAAAATGAATTCATTTCTTGCTGTCAAAATCCTCTGATTAAAAAAAGATCGAAAAGAAGTTTTGATTTGATTGACGCCATGAGCTGTTATCTATCGGAGAAGACAAGAACTACGACAACCATCTGATGCCAAGCTCAGTGTGGCCGTTCTTTTAGAGGGAATCTGAAATCTCAAAACTTAGACAGATAGACTAATTATAGTCGTACAAAAGAGTCTTATGCAACTTGCCTACAATGGTAATTAAGATACTCGTATGTAAATTAAGAAGCAAGCAAAGCGAGTTTCATAAACGTACTCCTATCTTCATTGAAATGTTAGGAAACTTTCTATTTCTCTTGTAGTTCCTCTAGGTATTCGATTTTGAACCGGACAAGACTTAGACAAAGTTTGTTTTCCATAAAGTAGCCTAATAATGGATTAAGTATGATTGCTTCCCCGGATCCAACCACACTTCGGACTGTACTACTCCATCGTCAATGTTCCTGGTACTTAGCGATTGAAATCAGAACTCATAATCTGGTATTTCTCATGTATTATCCCTATCAACGGTTAAGGGGCGATGGGCTTACCACCTGTCCCTCTGCCATCTCTAGGAAAATAAGCGTAACAAAATTCACATCGGTAAACAGAAACCTCCACTTGGAGGCCCTTCGCCCCAACATGGGGGCTTAGGATTCGAGAGAGAGATCCCTATCAACACACGATTGTTCAGAGTTCCTGGCACGATTTACATGCTTGATATATTTATGTTTGGTCACTGTCAAGAATAAACATAACCCTCTTCATCAGCTGATTGCGAATGCAAGCGTTCAATTTCTGGAGACTTCTATTTATATTCCTGAAAGGGACGAAAAGGGAATTTAAAATAAATTATATATTATAAATAAATAAGTTTTGTTATAATGTAAATGTATTGCGAACGTTATTTACGTCTTCAGCTGTCACTGTTTGTATTTGCATGACCGGGCGCTTACGGTATGAATTTCCACCACAACGTTGCACTCAACTTCGTAGCACAAATATGTTAGCTGTCTTGAAACTGTAGTAGCGCAATCTAGTGTCAATTGTAACTATTAAAGTATACTAATCACAGTCCATTACACGAGAGCCTGACTAAATTATCACGTAGCCTCAAGCCACGTAAAAAGTGTTGCGCATGCTGCTTAAATCTACCACTTTTTAAAAATTTGACTGTCTCCTTATTTCATCGGAATTTAAATGTAATTCAAAAACCTAAAATTAAAAATGCATAACATATTAACATAATCCAACCTATATGCATTAGTCTCAATACATTGTTCCCGTCCTCTGTGGTGGGCCTAACCCTGCAGCAGATTTATTCACTTTTCATTACATTTCTGAGATTTTACTGACTGAAATGAAACTGAAAAACGAGGCTTAGTACATAGCAAAGAATGTTTATTTGGAATGAAATACACAATTGAAAAATATTGTATTTAATCTCGATCCCTACAAAGGACTTCTCTTCATAGGTAGTATTTTGTACATTCATTTGCCCAGATTTGGTTTATTTTCGGATTTTATGAAGTGACCCCTCCATGAGACCTATTTTAAAGACTTTTACACGCTAGAATCCAAATTGATGGCACTTTGTGCTTTTTACTAGTTTCAGCGGCTATATAAACTGGTTATAATATGTTAACTTGATTAATTGCGTGTATAATACTGCAAACGGTACCATATATATATATATATATATATATATATATATATATATATATATATATCACTATAGGAATGAAATACAATAGGGTGGCTTTTTGTTATAAGTTGAGATTATTGCTTTACCATACCCTTGTATGGATTTCATGGCGGAGAGTAGAAATAGAAGTTCATAACAGTCTTGTCCTCTTTTGAAGGAAAAATTTCATTCCCCGTCATTATTAGGAGACCATTGCATGACCGTTTTGCCTTTTTTATATCAGGAGATTGCTGGAACTCCTACAGGGGAGACATGCCCCATTTGGCTTTCCTCCATACAGCACGCTGTTCTTAGCACCAGAGAATCCTTTGTTAAGATCTTCCCTCTTCTCGTATTTTTCCAGCCATCATTTTCTTCCGAGTTATTTCCTTTGCCTTTCATGAAATACCGAAGATATTTTTATATGCTTTATTGCTTCAATTAATGAATAACTTTTTTCCCTCTTTTCAGAAAGGTCACCAACTATAAAAGAAAACATTTCGCGTCAAAGAAGTTAGATTCTTTTTTGTATGAGTTCTTTATAAACGATGTGATATTGCTTTCTTGTGTAACGGAATAATGTAAAAATATCGTTCAGAATTTAATTCATTGTTTCAAGATTCCTGGAATTTTCCTGAAATTTCTGTACTAATACAAACGTGATATTTAGTTAGGCGTAGTAGACCCAATTCACTCTTTTGAAAAATTGAATGCTTATATGTTTATTTTGCTCGCTCATTGCTTTGTATTTATTCAGTTCCTATTTTGATATCCTTTGGAGGTTAATGCAGCTGCAAATTATTATTGGAAATCTATTTCACCGTACATTTCCAGTGTGTTAAATATTAATTATATAGTAGACAGCTGTACTGTTTTGAAGCCCTATCCAGAATCGCAGAGAAAATATATTAGAGATTACAATACGAATTTGCCTCTTTACGTTTTCTAGACTACCTTGGTTTAAAGTGAATGTCTGATATATGGTTATACTAGTTTGTTTCATTAATTTTATTGTAATATTTCTGTAAAAAGAAAACTTTTACTTAGCCTTCTTACAAAAGTGGGTTAGGCTATATAGGTTTGTAGTATTGTCTGCATCAGTGACGATTTATATATTGTATGTTGTAGGCTGATTACTTGTATAATTATAACAATTCATATTTTTAAATTATAAATTTAAACATTAAATTTATTTTTAAAAGTACTTGCATTGGCAAGTGAAAACGTTTTAGAATGAAAACAGATAATTGGAGATAGAGGCACCTGATCAAAGAAGGCCCCATTATTATCCTAAGTTAATGTTGTATTTGTTGGTGAAATAAGTTAGGCAGGCATGGCTGATAGATCGCCTTACTTTATATATAACCTACAGCACGCTGTTGAAGACTGCTCTCGAACTTTATTACGTTCTATTAGGCTTATTATTAAACCTATAATTTTATCCCGGTCAATTGCTTCAATATTACACTTTTTAGGATAAAAGCAGTTGATATATGGTACTCTTAAGAAAATATAATATTGCTTTCTGTGGTAAGGGATAATTGGGCAGTATGGAGATACATGTCAAGGGGGATAATATTCTTTCATATCGAACTTAACGAAGTGTTAATGGAGATACGAAATCCCACGACCATCCTGGTAAACCTGTGGTTTAACCCGCCCACCTAGATATTCGATACATGCGGGGAATGTCATCCAATCCCCCGGCACCGATATCACTCAACTGGTCTTGGTGTGCAGTGTGAACTCGTCTTCCTGCCTAAAACAATTTACAGTGGACAAGAATGCATTACTGACAAGAGGTTATGTTCTAAGAAACCCAATACCAAGATATTCTTGTTTATGTAAGGAACTACAGAGTTCTTTATCAGGGATAATTATCATGAAATCATGAAATCATGAAATTCTGATTTATTTTCTGCTTATTTCTACATTTTTTGACCCTACAAGTGTATTTATTTACAGTCCATATTTTCACCACCCATATGTATTCAGGGTTAGTTAATAGTTCCGCACCACCTAAATAACTTTTGAAGCTGTGATCCAGTAAAATGAAACTCTGTGTTGGGATAGCATTATATTATGGAGAACTCTGAAACGTTATTACCAACGTTTGCGAACTTTCGGTTAACTTGAACTCATATTTTAAATGGAACATCCAATATATTTTTATATTTTCGAATAGTGCTCATTGAGCATTTTTCAGAAAGTACCCACACGATAAACTTCTGTGCAAATTTATTGTTGCCAAATCAAGAAAACAGAAAACAAATAATAGGAAGTTACATTTTAACAAAAAGAAAAAAAAAACAAATCTGGATCACTTTACTTTCTTACATGTGAGTTTAACATCCGCTGTGACCATGGCCGCTAGGAAAATTTTCTTAAATGTTCCCGCATCTAGCTTTATGTTAAAATGTGCATATTATTATTCCAACAGTCAAATCACAGTAAACAAAAGAAGCATTTTATTGATATCATTATGTTCGATTTAGCAACAATAAGTTTGCACGGAAGTATATCGAGTTGGTACGGTACTTTCTGAAAAGCGCTCAATGAGCACTATTAGAAAATATAAAAAATATATTGGGTGTTAAATTAAAAATAATGGAGTTGGAATTACTTCCAATTAAACCGGAAGTCCGTAAAATTCGGTAATAATGTATCGGAGTTCTCCATGCGGCTATCCCAACACACCGAGTTTCATGTCACTGAATCACATACTTCAAAAGTTACGTTAGATTATGCGGGACTTTTAACTAACCCTGTATATACACTAGTATATTATCTCCCAATATGATTTGGCCTAATCCTTCTGATGGCACTATGTTCTGAGGTCGACTCTGCCTTTAACAGAAATGAGCAATCTTATGGATAAAGTTTCTTTGCATAGGGCTGACAACCTACCAATTCCATGTGCCAAACGTCTACAAATCTGGGAGGCTCAACCTCCCGGAACCATAAGAGCTTCGATGGCCTGTGAAAGGATCACTTTACCTTCTTACAGTTTTATTTTGATCATGATGAGATTTTGAACATGTAGCCTTCGTGCCCTTTCTTATTTATCGCCGTTTGCGAAGCTTCCCCTTTTTCATTATTATCGAAAAGCCATCGAATAAAAGAAAGAGTACAGTATTAGTCATATAATCCCTGCAGTCAAAAGATGGAAGGCTATAAGTTTGAAAATAGTTTGAAAATCGGAAGCCCGCCGAAACTTTAGTTCAAAGTACAAGCAAAATACAAACCCGTGCACAAACAAAGCTATATAACTGTTTACAAGGATGAAGATTAACTATTCAGTAAGAGGCTTGGGGATCGGCCAAATTAGATTCCACCTGAGAAAAATTTCTCTATACAGTATAATTTTAAAAATTATATATTCATATTAAGAAATAAAGAACCCGAATGGTTATGGCGAAGCCTACAATTTACTTTAGAAACTCCGAGAACTAACGTAATCAATTCAATTGCTTTAGAATTAAAAAAAGTAAATAAGAAATCTAAATTTGACGTCATATTATGGAAAGTAAACAGCCTATATGCCTTTTAAACAGTATATATTAAAAGTAATATGCAGTCATGCAGAAGGAGGATTCTACGGAAGAAATAGAAGAAGGGATAGAAGGGCATCAAAGGACTACACATTTTACCCGGAGGAATCTGCTGTTCAATCCACAGATACTTGTAAATCTATTACACGGAATAAATGAATATAGTCTTTCGTTCCAAAGGGAAGATGGTGTCGAAGCCACATAACCGTCACCCTAAATCGGCCATAAGATGCAATGGTGTGCACAGTAACCTCTTCATATACCAAATGAAGTGAGTAATAAAATATATATCGTTGCTAGGTTCCATAGTTTTTTAATTATCCAACTTAAGGAAAACTCTTTTTAATCCCCAAGTATGAAGATTTTTGCAATAACCATGAGGAATTTTACATTTAAAAAGGCGTAGTAGATTTTAAAGTTTTCATTTTTTTAATCAAAATAAGTCTATTTAATAATTATATTTAATAATCATAACTAAAAGAGTATTTTCCATGCGAAGCAATCATAGTCGATTACCCTGGAGTGTTATAATTTGTTACCACTCATTGATATAATTTTCTTATTTTAATAAATATCATCTACCGTTAAAAGTGCTTCTCGACTGTCTAAAAATATATTTCCTTATATATATATATATAAGGAAATATGTCTGACTGGAAGATATATGCATATATATATATATATATATATATATATATCTTCCAGTCAGAATTTAAACATCTTCTCGCATGTTCATACATTGGACAAAGAAAATCCTTACGTATACTACGTATTGTATTATGTTGTACGAAGAAAAAAGCAGTTGCCAGTGCAGCTGACACGAAGCATCCCAAATAAAGTTGCTGACTCTCCTGCACCATCACAGCCACCATCACCTCCTAGTGTTCATAATGGAAGCGTATTACAGACCCGGCACTGCACTTGACAACGACGAAGTTTGAGAGAGAAGTTTCTTCTGCAGTTGAGAACTCCACGGATCATTTTCTAACGCAAGGACGGAATGTCTTAAGGGAGTAAAAGAGGGCTGTTATATGACATATATCATGACGGCTGTCTACACTTACATGCAAGAAATGTGGAGGCCGCAGATTTCATCAAGTTCGCCAAGATTTATCACTCGACGTCATAAGAAAATCTTTCTAAAAAGCGCATGCATCACATGAAAAAAAAGAAAATATATTCCACAGAAATCCCGCACACACTTTATTTTATAAAATTATGTCTAGTTGCTTAGATTATGGAGCTGTCTCTTAGAAGATCGTCCTCTGAATTCTAAACAGTGACAGCGCATTATTTAGTCGTCGTATCTGACAGATTTTCTCGTCTATGTTGATGGGGGTATTGTGCTCACTTTGAATGGATTTATGTTTACATTATAGAATATATCTAATTGTTTAATTATTTTAATTGATTTTGCATTAGAAAAAAACAATAAATATGAATTAAATGGAAGTGTCGTACCTCCATTACTGAATATTTCTCAAGTCTCAAGTGACCTATGGTCTACAGGATATCACATGTATACCTCAGCGCATTATTGTACTGAGTTAAAAAGTCTGTACAATATAGTATGCACTATCTCAAAAACCATATTTTTAGTACATTACCGCCATAAACAGAAAAACTTTTATGACATTCAATTAAGCTCTGTGACGCACATCTCAAGAAGGAAGAGATTACCATTGGACCAATACCATCCAACAACTGCTAGCATACCTACGTCTTTTTATGTGGTAGATGGAAGGATTGCTGGCATGTTTTCCGCATACCCACACTGACGGCTATCATTTTTGGCTTCTTCCTTTCCAAGCAATTCCTCTTGAGTGCACCGGGTCCAGACCTCTCTACATCAGAAAAATCCAAAGATGTACTTTGGTTTGAACCCGAGTCTGAAGATCGGAAGTCTTCACAGCTAAGGTAACACAAATAAATTCTTAAAAAAATCTGAAATTATAAAAGTATTTGTCAAAGTAAACTGTGATTTATTTATAAACAGTTTGTTATTAAAAAGAATTGTGCGTTGGGATATTTAGAGAGTAGGTCTGGATCTTGAGTTAGAGAGAACAAGATATAATTAAGTATTAAACTCGCATTAAAATACTAAACTCATTGATATAATAAATTTTTAATAAATTAGTCAGTAGTGACAAAACTGATAAGATTGTCTTCACTGTATAGCCATTATGTGGTTGGCATGCTGGCTAGCAGATGTTACGTCACTGATTAAATAACTACTGATGATGATCACAAGGTGTTCGAACTGAATCCGAAAAGTTTTTTTGTTCATTTTTATACATTAAAGAGGCGGAGGTTTTGTGTTTCAAAATATTCTTATGTGTACGTCAATATGGCTTTGTTTTACAAACATTCAAATAAAAAAGTTTAATGTTCATTAAATATGCATAGGCCTATGTAAACTCACACAGTTCCATGCATTCTTTCATAGCAATATTATAGAATACTATATAAATGAAATGGTAATTTTCTGGCCCTAGTGATCTATAAGTAAATCACAATAACCATCAGGTGTTCATGGCCAGGCGGCTTCCTTTTGTTAAGGGAAAAATTTGCCGACATCTCAACTCGTGTTCTTTATTTTTACCGCACCAATCAGCTAGTTACCCCAGCCAATCAAAATCTATGAATATCCTGCGACGTTGACTATTACTCGTCAACTCCGCGTGGAGTGAAACTCGAGGTTGCAAGATCTACTTACAGTAACAATAACACGTGTGAATTTATTAAAGTGAGGGAAGAACTGTGGTCAGTGATAACAAAAAGAGAATATTGCAAAGTTGATTTTATTTTGGAAAGCGGAAACCAAGACCGATTTAGTAAGTTCAATTAATATTATACTGACTTAATAGTTTATTCCTTTGAAGCCGCCTGGCTATGCAATGAATAACTGGACTATAATAAGAGTACATTGCAGTAGTTTTTAAATCATATGAATTACTTACCATCTGATTATGTATATGCAATCTGTAATAATCTTACTTCCAAAAAGTTCATATTGATAGTAGCTACTACGTAAAAGAAAGTTACTACTTTTTAATCATAGCACTACATCCTTTTCTCTTAGTATACATTCCAAGAAATGTTTCGTCCATTAACAAGACTTAAAAGATGCTTGAGGGTATTATTACGTGTCTGAAATTCGAGAGGTCTGATAAGATGTGCAGGTCGCAGTTTGCTTGTGGCGCTAGAAGAGTTTCTAAACTAAGATGGCTTACTTTTTGTTTCATTCAAGCACCACTTGAGGGATAATATGATTATAGCTTGCAGCGAAAGTAGATAAAGTGTTGCGGCAGTGTGATAAAAGAATGTTGGAAACTCCCACAATGGCGAAACTGGTTAACTCGCGAAACTGAAAGTTATTAATAGCGGGCGTAAGAGTTCCCTAGGATGCATCTCTGGATACAAAAACAATACCACATGCAAAATAAACAAGCTATTGCAGTTTTATTGAAACTTCCAAGCTACCTACATTGGTCTACAGACCTGTATATACAACACTGAAGACAGACGTTTATATTTAATTTCATGGAAAAAAATTGAGGAATATATAACAGACCATTGTCCAATGTAGTCTCTTTAGTTTGCGTATAGATTCGGAGGTGGCCCAGCATCGGACTGATCACTCATCCGGGGAGGCTTTCCAAGTCATCTGATAAGAAAAGTATGTCCGTGATCAGCCTGTAGCCAGGGTCAAGTTTTTGAGGTGAAAAATAAAATTTCAGATGGGAACATCAAGTTTAGCATGTTTTTGTATTATCACCACCCCAAAACCAAATGAGCTAATTCGTAAGTTAGGAGATAAAATACCCGGTAAAATAATGTACTAACACAATTTACAGACGCTGAAATTGAGATAAGTTTTTGAAAATTCCAACATATTATTTACTTATAAAAGAAGTGGGGATGGATTAAATACTTATTTACTAGTAAAAATTACGAATAGACAAGCGTAATACTTATAAAGCTAACTTTCTTGACTTTGTTTTTGCAAACTGTACAAACTGATCCACGTCAGGGGTCTTTGTAACACGTGTTATAGTCAGTGGTGATGTAGACCTACTGTAGAATTCATCATCAACATCATCATCATCATCATCATCATGATCAACCTCAGGGATTAGGCCTTGCGACGTGTTCCGTCCTCTCAAATAAACTGGTCCTTCCATCTCTTCATGGGTCTTCCTTTCTCTCTCTTCCTTTGTGATCTGTATTCCAGGATCATCTTAGGGAAGCGAGACTCTGGCAAACGACGTACATGAGCATAATATTTCTCTTAATACTCTTTAGTTTTTTATTTAAATATATTCAATTCTTTCCTTATCGCCTCGCTGTACATTTTATCTGTCCTATTTCCAGCGACTGCTCTGAAAAAGTCTCATTTCTGATGCTTCTATTTTTGTGTTTTTGTTTTCTTATGATACTCCAGCATTCTGACCCTTATATAAGAGATGGCACTGCTAAAACTTTATAAAACTTCAAAACAGTATCTTTCTGTGTTTTGTTTATGATGTTCTTCTAATTGTCCCACATACTTAATTTTCTTTGTTGGTCTAATTCTCTGTACATTTCAAAAGCTATTTAAAGAAACTTTCCGAAGTTCTGCTTCAGTATGTCTTTTTTTTATAAGCTAAAGGGGGCATGGCACAATCTGGGAGGCAGCGCCCCCTTTAGCCCACCCCTGGTTACGGGCCTGTTTCTTATCAAATAGCTATTCCTTCTTAGAGGGAAATAAGATTTACAGAGTTAATTAAAATGTAATATATTTATATAAAATACTGTATATTACAAATTTTTACAAAATATTTTAAAACAAAATTAGGAAATTTTAAATTCAGCTATCCTCGTACGAATGTAAGATACTAGGAGGTGCCCGTGGCTTCGCCACGATAATTCTTTTAAAAATTAAAAATTAAGAGTATAATAATTATTAAAGCATTATATTTATTAACACTTGCACGCGAATCATTCATAAACTAAGCCATTAATAATTAATGAAACAGCTAAAATTCCTGCTTTAGAGTACATTCCACGACATGAAAGCGCACCCTGGGAAAACTATATCAGAATCGATTATGCAGTTCCAAAGAACCTGTGAACTCATAATACGTATTGTTTCTCAGCTGTTTATTGACATGAATATGATGTGAATTTTATTTGATCAATTCAGTGTAATTTTCAGAAATTATATAATGTTTCAAGGGAAGGAATGATTTGTTTGGATTATTATTATCAGCGATATTTCAAGAGATAAAACCATCAATATTTTACAGGTGTTGCCCCCGGCTTCGCCCGCCATTATTCATTGACTCCAGGATTTTTAAGAAAATTACACTGGTAGATTATTAAAAATGTTGTGGTTCAGAGCTATGAAAATTGTAAGTAAAAATAAAATTAGAATATTTGTTCATTATGTTCATTTCACTTAGGCCTTATATAATAAAGAAACGGTTTTCCTTCCTAATTTTGTAGTCGTCATGAAAGTTTAGACTGCGAGAGACGAACATCGCCGAGTATACCCGATGTCTCACGAAGCGGGCGAGCAAGCACGCTATTTAGGGCCGTTGAATTGTATAAGAGTAGATATGATAATTATTTTAAATGACAAATACTAATATCACTGCTTTGTTAACTATTATTTGAATTCGGAGGTGCAAAACCACACATGGAGTTATCATACAACACCGTCAATTAGGTTTCGAGGCGGAATCTATTTAGGTAGTGATTTACTTACCTCATGAGCGTCCCCAATGTGATCTGCTCCCTGTACTAATTGAATATCCCAGGATTAGATGTTAAACCAGAGAATTAATGTGCCGATTGTGTTAGTCCATCTGGTGGAATTAGTGACTTGAATGTCTGAATTTGAACTGCTTACTAAATAATTACATCAGGCTGTAATAATGTAATATTTAATAGACTTTCCATGGAGTCTTGAATGTATCATTATTACCTAATTCGCCAGTGATGAACATTCTAGTTTAATCGGCGTAGAATTAATCTCGCGGTCTGAACATTATAGAATTCAGATCATCTAAAACGGTAATAAGTAATTAACCACCTGTTCAAAATCAGTAACATAATTATGTAGAATTGTTCGTAAGTTATATTTAATTCTAAGTATCAACACGCTATAATAATATAATATTTAAGAGAAATTTCTATGAACTCTGAATCTTTCATTATCGTCTAATTCAGCAGTGACGAGCATTCTAGCTTAATCGACGTGAATTAAGCTCGCTGCCTGAGTACTGTAGAATTCAGATGAGCTAAACCGCCTTTTGAAATTAAACTAACTGTTCGCAAGTTAAATTTAATTCTAAATAGCAACAAAACAATTAATCTGTTTCACATGTGTGTGAGTGTTCTTACTTATAGATGTAATGAATGCTAAAAAATACATCACTTTATAATTTAATTTAATTTAATATATATATATATATATATATATATATATTAAAGAGCAAAGAGCTAAGCTCATTGGAGGGGTGACATAAATACATTGGTTCTAAAACATACTACAATTATCTTACAATTATAAAACATACTACAATTATCTTATGGCTAAAACAAATTAACTAATATAATATTTAACAGGGCTTCCATGCCCTCTGAATTTTTCAATGAGACGCCAGTGACGAACATTCTGGCTTAATCGACGTCAGTTAAGCACGTTGTCTGAGTACTATAGAATTTAGACTAAACCTAAAACGGAGGCATTTCAAATTAACAATTAACCTAATCTTTAGGCCTATTTTTGTTTTTATTTTATATTACACTACAAGTGGGCTTATAACCCAGTGGCAATATAACTATAATTATAATTTGAGAAGTTATATGGAATAAAGTATTATCGTAGGTAATCTTAGTAAAGATTACGAATTTATCTGAGGAAACTCTTAATCCCCAATGGGATTTATCATAGGTAATCCCACAAGAGAATACGAGTTTATTATATCTGCGAGAAAGAAGTTTGAGCAAATTTATCTGATAAAACTTGTAATCTCAAATAGGATTTATTAAATATGTTCTATGAATAAAATATAACGGAATTTTTAAATAATTTCTTACTTTATTGTCCATATTCCGCCCGCTGTGAGATCACAGTATACTCAGCACACTAAATGAATGAACAGTCCATGCATCGATTCGAATTCCCAATGCTGCCAATAGTGCGTTATCACAAGATGGATAGTGTCAGCATCAGAACGCTATAAAAACACCGAACCGGCTTGCACCGAACAGAAATTATGTTTTTAATCAATGCATATTTACATCATTTCAATTTCTAAAGAAGTTATGTTGTATAAAATGTTTTTTTTATTCTGTTCACTGGCAGTATGTGACTTATTAATCACTTCATGTTTGATGCCTTGCGTGTCCTGTAACGAATTTATGTTTTATCAGATAAAAATGTATTCTTGCGGCCCGAGGAAGCATATTATTAGATAAACGATGGTGATTGATCTAGATGCGAGGAATTACTAAATGTTATTGCTCAATATCAAACAAGTAGCATCTCATTTTGCTGTTTAAAATCAAATCTGTCAGTTCTTAGATCACGGCATACTGGGAATTAACAGTAGATGAATCAAATGTGTTATCTGATTCAAAGCAATGTTACTAATAGTGCGAATGAAGAATAGTTAACCTAATTTAGATAAGATGAAGTCCGAACAGAATAAAAGCACTGGATCAAAATTGGGTTTTTAATCAATACATATTTAAATGTTTCAATATCCAGACAAGTTTTGTTGTATGAGATAATGTGTTCTTGTTCTGTTCGGTGGCAGAAAGTGACCTATTAATCACTGCATATTGATATCTTACGTTTCCAGTAGCGTGCTGACGTTTTATTAAACAAAATATTGTTCTTGTGTTCAAGCAAGCACATTAGGCTATGATTACTCAATATCTGAGGCATTGCTAAACGTTATTGATAGATACCAAATACGCGAGGTATGAATGGAATAATGAAGGAAAAATCACTTCATATACGTATCATTTGTATATTTTCTTGTTTGACTTACAATTCGAATAAAAAGAACATAGAAGAACTGTATAGTGAAGAATTGCCGTGACGCAATGATTTTCTCACAAAAAGCATAAACATCAGTGACAATGGACAAGGAAACCTTTGCTAGAGATGGAAAATATGTTCTTACCTGGTCTCCCCATTATTGAAAAAGAAAATACTACTTTCGAATTAATGAATGCGCAGTAAAGGGTGTTTGAAGTAAAGCAATCAGAACGTATAAGATGTGTGGGAGTATACGGGTTTAGTATTTCTATAGGTGTCTCAGATACTCACCTGTGTGAAGTTAAAACGTAATTCCATGGGACGGAGTAGCTCTCGGGTTGCCATGGTGTAGTGGGAATTGGAATTCTGTGTGGCGAGAAGCATTCCTTCAGGAACACATCAAGAATTCGAATTACCCTCTACTCTATGTTTCTGTAAACAGTATACTACAAAACCTGGCATTCACTGCCCGTATGCAGCAATCCGATATCCCCCTCATGTGGTAATGATAGAGGGCGTTAAAATATTCTCTCTTAAGGGACAGAGGTGTATATTTCGCCATTTGGTAAAAAAAAAATCCATTTTTGGATTATAGTGTCAAAAAGTCAATGACACCCTAAAGTATACCTCAGAAAATTTTTATGTGGTAAGACTTATGGAGACATGGAACAGGTGCTGCTGACACCATTTTAGAACCTCAATGCTTTTCCAACTTCCAGTGCATGCAAACTTAAATAGTCGTTTTCTCTGTTTCAATTAGCAATTTTTCCACATTCAAAATATACCTTATTCTACAAAAATAGAGATCCAGCTATGAAATTTTTCACAATATACTTTACAACGTTTGCAAAAATTCTAAATCAGATTTCATGTCTAGACCATAGTTCTTTCTTTAAATTAATATTAACCGCGGGAAATTTGTTCACTGTTTAGGTAATTTTTTAAAGAAAAGTATAAACAATATAAAAATCCATCAGTAAATTTATACAGCATCAATTATAGAATCTCAAATAAAAATTAAGGTTCGTATCTTAATATCTATCGGATATAGATTGTATTAATTAATATGTTAGTGAGGTAGAGCATTAAGGGAAATCAGTCATAAGGAGAGCTGTTCCATCAGGCGCTGTGAAGCAAACTCTGACTAGCGGCACGGATACCCGAAGATCCTGGGATCAAATCTCTGTGTCAGAGGAATATTTCTCTTATAATATTCATATATAATAGAATTATTTTTTAAACTTTAATTGTACATTTTAATAAATGTGAAAATTTTTAAGTTTATAGGACAAGTAGTTTAGAAAACCATTGCCAACACTTCGGTCATCTCTTAAACACGTGTCTCCGTGTCTTAGGCAGCTTGCTCGTTTGAGCGACAATAATGTTATCAAGAATCAACGTTGTTCTTCCATAGAGAATGGTAACATTGTTTAATACTCAGCTGTTGATTTTACGGTCAAGATAACAGCGTCGGTGAAAGATAAGTGTGACGATAACGAAATAATTTCCTTCGGAACATTTTAGCATTTGCAATATGTTGTAAAGGAGCTCTTAATACAGTTCTGAATAGCCCACAAAGACTAAATAATATTAATTAAAATATACTCATATTAAAACAATAAGTGATTAAATGAAGGATAATTATTATTCATAAAATAATATCAAATTGCCAATAGTCATGTTTGGTATCAAAATAAGCAGAATTACGATAACATTTCATTGCAATTGTTAATAATTTACCTATGTTGATAGGAATGAACAAACAGGATTCATAAATAATTACACTTTTCTGAGTAAGCAATAGATGTGGGGGAACGGCTGAGGAGTTAGCTGGAAAATAGTCTTTTGTATGAAACTAAGTGTGTATATCCATATTCACTAGCACAATGGCAAACTGATGATTATCGCATAGGCCTTCTCGGAGGTGAGAACAATTAAACACTTAATGGGTTTCTTGTAGAAAGAAAAGGGAAAATCCCTATGCCAGTTTAGAAAGTCAATCTTATACTATTGGCTGATAGTAAAATTGTTAGCTTCCAATTATATGTAGCATAAGTGTCACGTGGGGTTAAAAGTATTGGGGAAATGGGCGATCCTTATATGGATTTTTCAGTTGTTAAAAGTTATGCTAGAGTAAGAGCCATCACTCTGCGATCGCAAGTCTTCTGGGACAGTTGGTCCCATAGCACCGCGATTGGTCGCGGAAGAAAATATCTCACTTAGAATATTTTCTGACATTAATTTGGGAGACATAATTTATTCCACTTAGAAAATTTTTCAACCACGGGATTTTTCATACTCAGCAACGTGCGAGTGAATATTAAATTGGACTTTAAAAATTATTCACTACATCAGTTTGCTATTAAAATACTCACCGGTAATACAACCTCTGACAATAAAGTTCGGTGAATGAAGTCAGAACGGCCGATCTGGCAACACTGGCAAAACAGAACGCTGCTCCTGCGTAGCAGCAGGTGTTGACCATCTGCCCCCACCGTTGTTCAGTTCAGCATCGTTTGTGTTCCCTGTTAGACTTGTTTTACAAAGTGCTTGTTTAGTGCGTTGGTTCTTATCTGAGAACAGGAAAATGAACAAACAAAAGATCAATTTAAAGTTTTGTTTTAAGCTTGGCAAGACACCGAAAGAAACTCATGTGATGCTGGTACGTGTTTATAAAGATCAAGCACTGTCCATGAAGTGGGTGTACGAGTGGTTTACCTGTTATCGAGAAGTCCGGGAAAGTGTTTCTGACAATCCCCGTAGCAGAAGACCGGCGACCTCCGTCAGTGACGAAAATATTGAGAAAGTGAGGAAATTAATCACGAAAGATCGTTGATTAACTGTGCGCATGATAGCTGATGAACTGCAGATTAACCGTGAAAACGTGCGACAAATCGTTACCCAGAATTTAGGGAAGAGAAAAATGTGTTGTCGACTTGTGCCACATCACAGGTTAAGAACCAACGCACTAAACAAGCAGTCTGTAAAACAAGTCTTACACGAAACACAAACGACGCTCAACTGAACAACGGTGGGGGGAGATGGTCAACACCTGCCGCTACGCAGGTGCAGCGTTTTGTTTCGCCAGTGTTCCCAGATCAGCCGTTCTGACTTCTTTCACCGAACTTTATTGTCAGAGGTTGTAATTAACAAGCATTGTATTAATTATTGTACAAGTTGTGTTTCTGCCATCCGGAATCTGATTAGTATTACGAATAAAAGTTTGATATTCAACTTTAAAATGTATTATCATTTATAAAAGAGAAGTGTCATCGATCTGCAAGCCTACCATTCCCGCCCTGAGAAGTGACGAAACCTGCTTGTAACCGACTGGATGCTACCGGAGGGTCTTCATCATTATTTTTGATATAGTTGCACTATATCTGGCGCCCACACATCTTTTAACCGACCCGCCGCACTCTGCTGATTCTGTTTAGAGTAACATGACCTAATCCTGTTGTACTTTTATACACACGAGGGAAATCGTAGATAGCCTACAAAAATTAACAGATATCTTTTGTATGCTAATCCTTATCCAGGGGAGTTTCGGATAGCCATAATATGGGTCTATTATCAGTTCAAATTAGCGATTTTCTGTGTGCCAGATACATATTCATTTTCTGTATTAATATTTTTGTTTTGTTCTACGTAATAATTACGTTTATTATTTAGTACTAATTTAATTATTTAATAATTATAGCTTAGTATGGAGTCATTAGTGCTATACTAATTTTTCTATACTATGGTACTGGTAACATATAGGTAGCAGAGTGTCGGCATTCTGGATAATCAGGGAAAGTCTGTGAAAGTCATTGAAATTGAAATTGGTCCTGGAAAATAAGCCAATTACTGTATAATAAAGGGGGAAAATGTAAAACAATACGGAATACTCGGGAATTAATATCTCCAATAAGTGAAATGTTAGGGGCACATTTTTTCTCCAGTCGGCTGTAACTCAGACTCTTAAGCCATTTTATTTTCAGTAGTGAGCTAACCTCTTCTACTTAGTGGGGATGGAGGAGACTGGATTTTTTACTTTGTTTACAGATAAGCTTGAAAACATTGATGCTTGTGGTCAGGGCAATGTAAGTTTCTGGTTAAGGAAAATCAGGGAATAATTAAGTAAATTTATTTTGAAATTTCCGTGGACACGCTGAGTATCATAACTGGTCGATCAATCCAGAAACCTTGATTATGTCTCACAGTCCACACGAAATTGCGGATAGATGAATATTATAATTTACCACCATGACTATGTTCAATAAAGAGAAATATGCGAGGCTATGCTTTTTAGGTCAAGCATAATGAATAAATGTATGGAAAGTACATTTTGGTCTTAAATTAATTCTTCTTACCCAGAATCACTACGAAATTTTCAGAATTGTCTATTAGTACCTGATTCTCATAGGAATTAGATCTATTCATTTTTTTAAAATATAATAAGTTAAGTACAGAATTTCCGGGGTTTTTCCTCACCTGTGAAATAAATGTCGGGTAACTTTGGGCCCTTGTGGTCCCTGGATATCATCTGGGGCGTAGGCGTAACCAGGCTGACCATATGGGGGGGTTATAACATCTGGGGGGTATGGAATACCCCCCAGGGAGAAGGGGGTCCGGAGATCCTCCCCCGGAAAATTTTAAAAATTAAGACGCAAAATAACGAGTTTTAAGCTTCCCACGCTTTATACTTGTATTAAGTAATTTATGGGCAGACTTAAAAAAATTATACAATTTTCCTTTTTTTAATTAATGGGGGGGTTCAAACCCCAAAACCCCCCTCGGTACGCCTATGCCGCCCAGACCCCGCGGATGTTATAACCCCTCATATGGTCGGCCTGGTTACGCCTATGAACATGACGTCAGGAAGATCTTTCCGAGCGCCCGATCGGCATACAATTTTACAGAATTACACTGTAGGGTATGTTGGATTTTGTTACTTTAAACTTAAAAAAAAAATTATAACAACAAATATAGCTAAGTCATTAGTAGTCCTACTGTTGGTACCAATTTAAGAAGACCTCGTCCCAAACATCGTCTATCTACAAAAGAATATAATAGCATTGTTCCCTAATCCGAAAATCTGCACCGACATAGACACCGTCAAAGAATATGTGCTCTTGTAGTCGCGTGAGTTTCCCCAGTGTTGCCGCTATCATTCACCACTTCTTAAGTGAAGTAAACGTGCAGTGGTACATATTTGGCATCATTGTACTGGACTGCAGACAAGTGTAAATACGCCTAATTACTTTTCTATTCACTGATTGACTGCTCGAAGCGGATTAGGGTGGCGACAGGTAGAGACAGTTCTTCGAAAAAGAGTCTTTAAGAAGTGGCACCCACAATATTTCTGTCTCCTTTAAAGTACTGTACTATGCTCAGCGTTTCTCAACCTTTTTGAACCGGAGGACCTCTAAAATGTCTAAAAAAAACTTTATGGCCCCCTAATGTTACACCCCATTTTTAAAAGAAGGCCTATATTCTTAATATTTGGGCACGAAATATGTAAAAAAAATCACTTCTTTACTTTCCACTTGCTTTATGATATTTTTTTAATTGTGTCTGCGGACCAGCTGCACTAGAAACGCTGTTCTAATGAACATGATTTGTCAAGAGGAGATAGATTCTCTAAGGTCTGATGTTCACTCCTATAGTACAAGATCCAATGGAGCTCTCAATGCAATGTATTGACGACGTCGAAAGCTTTGAATAGCTGGCAGAGCTTTGGTATTCAGCTTTTTAATCTTTTACCTACTAAAGCTAAGAGTGTAAGTTTATTACGTTTTAAAAGGATATTGCATGAATGGTTAACTCTTAAGGCTTTTTATACTATTGACGAAGTTTTTGAAATTGGTTTTATTGATATAAATTTTTGATAAATCACCTACATGCACTATGTCTAGTGTTCTATGCACGTGTATATTTATGTAATTATATGTAACTTATTACATCGACATAGCCTATTGTACTATATTGTACTTAATGGCTAAATAAATATTATTATTATTATTATTATTATTATTATTATTATTATTATTATTATTATTATTATTATTATATTTCAATTTGTATTAAAACATAAACTGAAACCAATATCTCACAAACTAATTGTGTTATCAATCTGAAATATTTACCTGCAATTTCTATTTAGATTTTAGTTAAGTGTGTCCAATTTCAAGTTAAAGCACATTTACTTCAGATAATCTTTCTCAACACTTCGGTTATCTCTGAATATTTCCTGTTATATTGTCATGTAACTCCATGGAAACAAAATTTATGTATTGCGTTTAGAGTAAGATAATTTTACAAGTGAAATTAAAGCAAAGATGTAAGGTAAGAACTGTTTATATCAACTAAATTGTGAAGAAATCCACCTCATACCCTCGTTGATATAATAGAATTTGAGTTCAACCTAAGAAGTTTAGTCCTAGGAAAGAATAAAGTAATCAGATATTAAAATTAATTTTTGGCAATTGACATTAAAGCATGTATGATATGGAACAATAGTGTGTACATAATCTTGAATTTGGTTCATATACATAAAAATACACCTTAAAATTGTGAAATAAAGTACAGTGAAAGCCGTTTAATGTAATCGCGGATAATGTTATCAATCGGGTAATGTTATCACTAGACCTGGGATTTTAAGGCAAATACCTATTTTGTTCCTTATGAAATAACATGAATTTTTTAAATATGGGGATGTTTCATGATAAATCACATTCATAGAGTTTTATAGTGCCCTAAAATGCCTATTTGGACCTTTAGAGCCTATTTTACTATTTTTGTGGCTAAAATGCCTATTTTGTACGTTTAAAATAAAATTCAACTTCACAATCTTATAATGGACATCCCTCAATGAAAAGGAGAACAGCAGAGGTGTGTTTTTCATAGAAACTTTATTATTCCAAACAAGTGTCACTAAAGGAATGCTGACTGACGAGGGAGGGGGAGGATTAAGGGGGAAGGACTACTGTGTCAAGTCACCAGTGAAAGAACATCTGTTTATGTGAATGTAGTTTGCGATGCCTAATTTTGCAGTTACTTCTGATAATAATAGGTATACCACGTTTCTTGCAGTAAAAAAAAAGACCATGTTACAGTTTAAGTGTATATTGTAGTATTTTAAAGTCAATTTTCTATATATTTACACATTTTTAAGGCATATTTTAAGAGCCTATTTTCTCTTTTAAAAGCCTATTTACTTGTTTTAACAGCCTATTTTAGGTGCCTAAAAATAATTTTTTTAGAGCCTAAAATCCCAGGTCTAGTTATCACTTATATGAAGTCCCGAACGGATTAATCCTGATACAATGAAAAGATGCTGTTTACTGCGATCAAAGATTCGGTTTATGTTATCACATTTTCCTTTTTGCGGCTTTATTTCCAAGTACGGAGTATTGGTTAAAGGACACCTAAAGGGAAGTAAAAAAATTTTAGCTTTGCTACTGGTTGAAAAAACAGTTGCTTGCAGTCTATTACTGTATTAGCCTATCAGTGGTTCAATGATTCACGGTTCGTATTATTTTATGAATAAATATTTTGTATTCTGTCTTGTCTTCTTATCTTATATATGAATAAATATCCTTCATTTAATTCATTCGGCTATTTTATCAATCGGTTAATATTATCAGATTAGGTGCGTCCCTAAACGATCACAATAAGCGGCGTGCACTGTACAAAAAAATCACTGTATATATGCATTCATGAACCGCAGATTATTGTCTCTGCCCATTAAGGGCAATCAATAATAGGAGAGAGGTTCCATCTGGCGCTGTGTAGTGGAATCTGGCTTAACTCAGTTGGTAGAGCAGAGACACGGATAGCCAAGGGTCCTGGGTTCAATTCCTAGTGTCAGAGGAATTTTTCTCTTATAATCTCATGTGAAACATTATTATATGTATGTATTATTATTATGTTCTCTCTTATTACGTTCCCTTTTAACTATAAATGTGCTGCAGTTTTCATGACATTAGCTTCAACGTTTTAAAGCTCTCTAAGCTGTTTGACGAAAGTAGCGCTACACAATATGACTACAGAGTTAAAGAATTATGCTCTTGAAATCATTTCAACATTCGGCGGTTGGTTATTAAGTGCCAGTATGTTACTTTATGCGATTGTGTGTGGGGACGAAAAAATGTCTGTTCGTCCGTCCGTGCTTCTGTACGCGTCATAACTCAAATACGCTTTTTCGGATTTTCATGAAACTTGGACAACACATTTATAATGTCCATGGGAAGATCCCTTATGATATTAATCCAATTCGGTTCACCGGTACCGGAGAAATGCCCAATTTAGTCCCTATTTTAATAGATTATATTAGAAAGGCGCCATAACTCAAATATCCTGTATCGGATTTCCATAAAACCTGGTATACGCATTTATGACGTCCATGAGAATGACCCTATTGAATTTGAACCTAATCTGTTAACCGATACCGGAGTAAAACCCAATTTAGTGTCTATTTTAAAGGCCCAATAATTCAAGTACGCATATTCGGATTTTTAGGAAACTTCGTATACGCCTTCTTGGCCTCACATTCTGGAGTTCCATGGTTTAAATCCCGAAACCGACCAATTTGACTTTTTTTTTTATTCTGCATATCATAATTGCAATCATAACTGATTAAACAAAAACATACTGGCACTTTGTTACATCAGTTTACCTGATTTTACTTATCAGAGGGGAACGTAAGTTGAGTGAACTTCAAACCACATTATTCTAAAAATCAATTTGCTAAAAATCCGTAGGCCTACTTGGTACTTTCTTGAATTCACTGTTTAAAATTCAACTATGGGCAAGTATTCTTTCAAGGTAGATTCCAGATCTCTCGTATATTACCTTAAACAAGTTATCTTCTTTTTGCAGGAAGTACAAATTCCGAAATGCCGACAGTGATTTGGCCTTAGAACCTCATATTTAATCCTCGGCCCAAAAAGAATTGGTAAAATGTCTGCTTAATCCTATCCACAACGATGCTTCCCTTAAATAATCATATTTTGACAACTTATGAACATCCGTTATGACACAAAATGCAGGAATCCTCGAACAAAATACAGAAGACTGTGAATTTTCAGACAAACTCTGCGAAATCTGTCACCACGTAGCCTTTAGGCCACGAAAAGCGAAAATCCAGGAATAAAACACTGAAGACTGTGAATTTTCAGACAAACTCTGCGAAATCTGTCACCACGGGACCTTTAGGCCACGAAAAGCGAAAATCCAGTAATAAAACACTGAAGACTGTGAATTTTCAGACCAACTCTGCGAAATCTGTCACCACGGAGCCTTTAGGCTACGAAAAGCGAAAATCCAGGAATAAAACACTGAAGACTGTGAATTTTCAGACAAACTCTGCGAAATCTATCACCACGGAACCTTTAGGCCACGAAAAGAGAAAATCCAGGAATAAAACACTGAAGACTTTGAATTTTGAGACCATCCCTGCGGCATCTGTCACCACGGAATACCCTTTAGGCCACAAACTGCGGAAATCCCATAACAAAACACTGAAGACTGTGAATTTTGAGACAGCCCCTGCGGAATCTGTCATTATGGAGCACCCTTGATGCCACGAAATGCGAAAATCCCCTAACAAAACACTGAAGACTGTGAATTTTCAGACAAACTCTGCGAAATATGTCACCACGGAATACCCTTTAGGCCACAAACTGCGGAAATCCCATAACAAAACATTGAAGACTGTGAATTTTGAGACAGCCCCTGCGGAATCTGTCATCATGGAGCACCCTTTATGCCACGAAATGCGAAAATCCCCTAACAAAACACTGAAGACTGTGAATTTTCAGACAAACTCTGCGAAATCTGTCACCACGGAATACCCTTTAGGCCACAAACTGCGGAAATCCCATAACAAAACATTGAAGACTGTGAATTTTGAGACAGCCCCTGCGGAATCGGTCACCACGGAATATCCTTTAAGCCACGAAAAGCGACAATCCACTAACAAAACGCTGAAGACTATGAATTTTCAGACCAACTCTGAGGCATCTGCCACCATGGAACACCCTTTATGCCACAAACTGCGGATATCCCATAACAAAACACTGAAGACTGTGAATTTTGAGACAGCCCCTGCGGAATCTGTCATCATGAAGCACCCTTTATGCCACGAAATACGAAAATCCAGGAAGAAAACACTGAAGACTGTGAATTTTGAGACAGCTCCTGCGGGATCTGTCATCATGGAGCACCCTTTATGCCACGAAATGCGAAAATCCCCTAACAAAACACTGAAGACTGCGAATTTTCAGACAAACTCTGCGGAATCGGACACCACGGAATATCCTTTAAGCCACGAAATGCGACAATCCACTAACAAAACACCGAAGACTATGAATTTTCAGACAAACTCTGAGGCATCTGCCACCATGGAACACCCTTTATGCCACAAACTGCGGAAATCCCATAACAAAACACTGAAGACTGTGAATTTTGAGACAGCCCCTGCGGAATCTGTCATCATGGAGCACCCTTTATGCCACGAAATGCGAAAATCCCCTAACAAAACACTGAAGACTGTGAATTTTCAGACAAACCCTGCGGAATCGGTCATCACGGAATATCCTTTAAGCCACGAAATGCGACAATCCACGAACAAAACACTGAAGATTATGAATTTTGAGACAGCCCCTGCGGAATCTGTCATCATGGAGCACCCTATATGCCACGAAATGCGAAAATCTCTTAACAAAACACTGAAGACTGCGAATTTTCAGACAAACTCTGCGGAATTGTTCACCACGGAATATCCTTTAATCCACGAAATGCGACAATACACTAACAAAAAAAAACCGAAGACTATGAATTTTCAGACAATCTCTGAGGCATCTGCCACCATGGAACACCCTTTATGCCACAAACTGCGGAAATCCCATAACAAAACACTGAAGACTGTGAATTTTGAGACAGCCCCTGCGGAATCTGTCATCATGGAGCACCCTTTATGCCACGAAATGCGAAAATACCCTAACAAAACACTGAAGACTGTGAACATTCAACAAACTCTGCGGAATTGGTCACCACGGAATATCCTTTAAGCCACGAAAAGCGACAATCCACTAACAAAACGCTGAAGACTATGAATTTTCAGACAAACTCTGAGGCATCTGCCACCATGAAACACCCTTTATGCCACAAACTGCGGAAATCCCATAACAAAACACTGAAGACTGTGAATTTTGAAACAGCCCCTGCGGAATCTGTCATCATGGAGCACCCTTTATGCCACGAATTGCGAAAATCCCCTAACAAAACACTGAAGACTGAATTTTCAGACAAACTCTGCGGAATCGGTCACCACGGAATATCCTTTAAGCCACGAAATGCGACAAACCACTAACAAAACGCAGAAGACTATGAATTTTCAGACAAACTCTGAGGCATCTGCCACCATGGAACACCCTTTATGCCACAAACTGCGGAAATCCCATAACAAAACACTAAAGACTGTGAATTTTGAGACAGCTCCTGCGAAATCTGTCATCATGGAGCACCCTTTATGCCACGAAATGCAAAAATCCCCTAACAAAACACTGAAGACTGTGAATTTCCAGACAAACTCTGCGGAATCGGTCACCACGGAATATCCTTTAAGCCACGAAAAGCGACAATCCACTAACAAAACGCTGAAGACTATGAATTTTCAGACAAACTCTGAGGCATCTGCCACCATGGAACACCCTTTATGCCAAAACTGCGGAAATCCCATAACAAAACACTGAAGACTGTGAATTTTGAGACAGCCCCTGCGGAATCTGTCATCATGAAGCACCCTTTATGCCACGAAATACGAAAATCCAGGAAGAAAACACTGAAGACTGTGAATTTTGAGACAGCTCCTGCGGGATCTGTCATCATGGAGCACCCTTTATGCCACGAAATGCGAAAATCCCCTAACAAAACACTGAAGACTGCGAATTTTCAGACAAACTCTGCGGAATCGGACACCACGGAATATCCTTTAAGCCACGAAATGCGACAATCCACTAACAAAACACCGAAGACTATGAATTTTCAGACAAACTCTGAGGCATCTGCCACCATGGAACACCCTTTATGCCACAAACTGCGGAAATCCCATAACAAAACACTGAAGACTGTGAATTTTGAGACAGCCCCTGCGGAATCTGTCATCATGGAGCACCCTTTATGCCACGAAATGCGAAAATCCCCTAACAAAACACTGAAGACTGTGAATTTTCAGACAAACCCTGCGGAATCGGTCATCACGGAATATCCTTTAAGCCACGAAATGCGACAATCCACGAACAAAACACTGAAGATTATGAATTTTGAGACAGCCCCTGCGGAATCTGTCATCATGGAGCACCCTATATGCCACGAAATGCGAAAATCTCTTAACAAAACACTGAAGACTGCGAATTTTCAGACAAACTCTGCGGAATTGGTCACCACGGAATATCCTTTAATCCACGAAATGCGACAATCCACTAACAAAACACCGAAGACTATGAATTTTCAGACAAACTCTGAGGCATCTGCCACCATGGAACACCCTTTATGCCACAAACTGAGGAAATCCCATAACAAAACACTGAAGACTGTGAATTTTGAGACAGCCCCTGCGGAATCTGTCATCATGGAGCACCCTTTATGCCACGAAATGCGAAAATACCCTAACAAAACACTGAAGACTGTGAACTTTCAGACAAACTCTGCGGAATTGGTCACCACGGAATATCCTTTAAGCCACGAAAAGCGACAATCCACTAACAAAACGCTGAAGACTATGAATTTTCAGACAAACTCTGAGGCATCTGCCACCATGAAACACCCTTTATGCCACAAACTGCGGAAATCCCATAACAAAACACTGAAGACTGTGAATTTTGAAACAGCCCCTGCGGAATCTGTCATCATGGAGCACCCTTTATGCCACGAATTGCGAAAATCCCCTAACAAAACACTGAAGACTGAATTTTCAGACAAACTCTGCGGAATCGGTCACCTCGGAATATCCTTTAAGCCACGAAATGCGACAAACCACTAACAAAACGCAGAAGACTATGAATTTTCAGACAAACTCTGAGGCATCTGCCACCATGGAACACCCTTTATGCCACAAACTGCGGATATCCCATAACAAAACACTGAAGACTGTGAATTTTGAGACAGCTCCTGCGAAATCTGTCATCATGGAACACCCTTTATGCCACGAAATGCAAAAATCCCCTAACAAAACACTGAAGACTGTGAATTTCCAGACAAACTCTGCGGAATCGGTCACCACGGAATATCCTTTAAGCCACGAAAAGCGACAATCCACTAACAAAACGCTGAAGACTATGCATTTTCAGACAAACTCTGAGGCATCTGCCACCATGGAACACCCTTTATGCCACAAACTGCGGAAATCCCATAACAAAACACTGAAGACTGTGAAATTTGAGACAGCCCCTGCGGAATCTGTCATCATGAAGCACCCTTTATGCCACGAAATACGAAAATCCAGGAACAAAACACTGAAAACTGTGAATTTTGAGACAGCTCCTGCGGGATGTATCCTGCTTTGAGCTCTGTACGTAAGCTAGGACTTTCTTCATGTCGGACAGTCACAGATATTGTTCTAACATCTATTGCTTACAACCTGAAGGATCTAGAAAGCGTATCTTTCCCATTCTGCTACAATATAAGCGTTGGAGGATTTATGAAGCTATTTGGAAATTGTAAGTATATTACCAGACTAACATAGTTAATTCTTGTTATATTGAAAGACGCAAAGATCTTGTAACATACCTCATATGCAGACATGTCAAATTAAGTGAGATTGTACTCTCCCCTTTGGATACATATTATCCGTCAAATAGCATCCTTTTGCAGAAGCTGCATTTGATGAATCCACAAATGAAAATAGTCCTAAGGAAAGAAGATAATGACGTTCTAGAATGTTCAAAAGTCGAGCGTTTCAAACATCTGAGGCAATTATCAAATAAATCTAACATTTTGGGCATGTAAATAAATTGTGAAGAAAGTGATATAGTACATATCTTATTTCTAGGTTTACTGGCATCTTCTTGTTAACAGAAGAAATTACGTTTTAAGTGAGGAAAGTGAACTTTTTATAATTCTAGACTGTTAAGGCAAAAGCGTATAAGTGAAAAATTGTGAAAATGAGATAAGTAAATTACACTGTGTAAAAAAGTCTCTTTTGGAAAAATATTTTTTTATTTATACTCTCTTGCCTTAACAGTCTAGAATTTTTTCCATTAATTGTAAATTGTATTTGTAACCTAATGGAACATATTATTAACATACAATGGGTTCAACCCACATGTTAACATAACAAGAAAGGGTCAACGAGTTTACACTTCAGCTTTAAAAATCCCTTTAGGCAGGCCTATAGGCTGAGGTAGATTTTGAAGTGCTTTTGGTTTAATTTATTGTCGCTGCGCAGCACTCTTCTTCTTTAGCCTTGGCATGAAAAACCCGCAATAATAATCGCAAAAAAGAGGAAAGAGCACTTTTTCAAACATTCAAATCTCGCCTTAAATGAGAGCTGTCGAGAAAATAGTTATTGATTTGTAGAGTACTCATCAAGAGCTTTTCAATGTTACCCCACAAGACCTGGTTTCAAAAATTTCGAATTTCCATCCCCCACTCATACTCTCAAAACCCCCGAATCGTTGGTGTCACTGTGAACTCCACAGGGAGTACTCTAATTTATTCAAACAAAGTTTCCCTCTATACTTCATAGGGGCCGAGATATAAAGTTTTCAAAATTTCAACCCCCTCCCCGGTCCCCACCCGGGCCAATTTGGCTCATTAACGAATTTGTCCGAACTATTGGGCCTAGAAATAACATAATAAAATTTGGTTCAAATATC
Source organism: Ectobius pallidus (assembly GCA_964059195.1). Taxonomy (NCBI): domain Eukaryota; kingdom Metazoa; phylum Arthropoda; class Insecta; order Blattodea; family Ectobiidae; genus Ectobius; species Ectobius pallidus. The sequence continues at coordinate 161,257,171 of CAXKWD010000001.1, read as the reverse complement.
TTCAAAATTATTACCGCTAGCATGTAAAGATATATATATATATATATATACTGTATATATACACAAAAAATTGAACGGGCAGTGGTTTCGTACTTAGGGAAGCATGAAACGTAACGAGCCGCGGTTTGGACCCATTTATACTTCTCCAGAGGCGGAACGGGAATAATTTTGGAAAACCAGAAAGAACTGAGAGGATATCCATATATAAGAATAAACAATGAACATTTTTATTAATTATATAACTGTTACAAAACCAAAAATTACCAAAGAGAACATCGTAGGAATAAATATAACACTGTAACACAATATATTGTCATGAGAACTCATTTGCATTTGATAAATTCTTTCTAACATATTACCACAAAATAAGCACTAAATTGGGCATTATTCCGGTAAAAATCAACCGATTTGGTCCAATATCAATAGGCTTCTTCCCATGGACGTTATAAATGTGTATACCAAGTTTTATGAAAATCCGATAAAGCGTATTTCAGTTATCGCGCGTAGAGACACACGAGCACACAGACAAATATTTTCCCGTCCACCACACAATCTTATAAAGTACCACACTGACACTTAATAAAGAAAGATAGAAAATATACAAGAGTTAGTTGCCAATTAATCTAGGTGACTGATTATTAAAAATAAAAATAAAAGTTTTCTTCCCCTTACTAACGAAGAAACAAAATTTAGTAGCAGGTCAAAATCTATCAGTATTGGAAAATTATCCCCAAAATCAATTTATTTTATTTTTCACTTGACGTTGTACCATAGGCGTAACCAGGCCGTCCATATGGGGGGGTTATAACATCCGCGGGGTCTGAGGGGTATGGAATACCCCCCAGGGAGAGGGGGGCCCGGGGGTCTTCCCCCGGAAAATTTTAAAAATTAAGATGCAAAATAACGAGTTTTAAGCTTCCGGGGTGGTCCCCCGGAAAATTTTAAAAATCAAGATGCAAAATAACGAGTTTTAAGCTTTCGGGGTCCTCCTCCGGAAAATTTTAAAAATTAAGATGCAAAATAACGAGTTTTAAGCTTCCGGGGGCCCTCCCCGGAAAATTTTAAAAATCAAGACGCAAAATAACGAGTTTTAAGCTTCCCACGCTTTATACTTGTATTAGGTAATTTACGGGCAGACTAAAAAAAAATATATACAATTTTCCTTTTTTTAATCAATGGGGGGGGTCAAACCCCCAAAACCCCCCCTCGGTACGCCTATGATCTGGGGGCCCCGGAATTGGGCTGATCACTCATCCGGGGAGGTCCTCCATGTCCTTGTCTGGTCAAAAAATTATGTATGTGATCCATAGATAATCCCTCTCCCGACAGGTCACGGCCCAGTAAGGCCCTGGCGGCTTGGGTCACTTAAATGTCCCTAAAGGGAGAGGTGAAACTAAGGTGAAGAGAGAGAGAGAGATAAATACAGAAAACATTAAATTATTAAAGAAATAACTAATTATCCATTCATAAAATTAAGGTTTTAGGAGAGAATGGGATTCCAAAAACCTCATGCTATAAGAAATTATTTAAATATACTGTACCTATTACATTATAAACTGGACATCCGCGTAGGCCTATAGCTAATTTCTTGCTTGAGAAGCTTGCAAAGCTACTGTTTCTTGGGCAGAGAAGGTTGGGATTTGCTTAGCTTTGCGTATTAAATAAGGTACACGAGACGTTAATAACCCATCCATTTAGACACGCCGAGTGCTTTGAGCTTTATGATCCTTAATCCCCGGCGCTTCTTATCAAGGAACCTAGTACGCTAGTCTTTTCAGATCCTGAAACAAATAGAATGGAGGGAAAAAACTTCATTAACTAGAGAAATTCAAGTGAATACAATTCACGAATCTAAATAGGAATGTTTAATTGGATAGTAGCTGCCTAGAAGTACCGGTATGTTAAGGCGGCGATTTTATACCGACGAATTTTATTTTCATGTCTCGAATCTAAGGGCAGTTCATACATCTTACAACCCAATTTCATTAAAATCAAATTTCTATAAAGCCTTTAACCCTTACAGAACTGAATGTACAAAAACGTTCACATGTTCATCAATAGATTGCATGTTTGCAATTAATACGAAATATTTTTGTGCAACAGCTTGTTTCAGAGAATGAAAACTACAACGCGACTATAAAAAACCTTACGTATTTTAACATAACTAATTACTCTACTAATACTACTCTACTAATACTACTAGTACTTATGTTTTTGTTAAATTCGATTTATACGTCAGTAGTAGTGAAAACGTTAAAACAGATTACTTTAATATTGGGCAAAATAAACCTCTAAGTGGTTCCGAATCTTTAATGCTAATATCAACAAGTAAAATACAAAATTCCTAACTACATTAAACTATATTTCCATCTATTGGTAATTTATTACTTCCTTCTTCTTTGGGGTTTATTGCCCAGGAATGTCAGAACCTCCGACAAGAAAGATTGAAATTCGTGTTCTTGAAGAAGGGACCTTGGATAAAAAAAAAAATAGATTAGGTTGAATGTTGCTTGTCGTATGTAGCATTTTTATAGCATTCAGAAATAAAGCAAGCGAAGAGTTTGGATCGCTTACATACCGGTTCCATTGATGAACCCCCTAACTACCCGAACACATCGTTTTTCAAATCTGTACAGGAGTCCATTAATGTTCCTTTTGTATGCAAATATTATCATATGTACTTAATTTTTTCATACCTAAGTACAAGGAGGAAAATATTGTGATTAAAGAAATGTTGATACTAGAACGAAACGGAGAAGCAATTCAAGATAAATATTGCTACCGTCTTTTGTAAGTGTATAGTAAAGAACGAACGAGATAATAAAGCCTGGTAATTTAAAGAAATAAAATAATGTAATATACGTAAAAGGTAAAGGTAAAGTGTTCCCTATACAGGTCGTGGAGGCCTTAAGGGTTTCAAGAGGATGAGGCTCCACGTGTCGGTGGTGAAGTTGAAATATACGTACCGAAAAAGAAGTAGATGAGTATATATGAAATTAAATATTAAGTTTAGTTAGTTTAATAAACTGCATAAACAAAGTTCTAATAAATAAATAAAGATTGTCAGAAATAACTTTCAAAGTAGTTATGCACTTAAATAAAGGGGATAGAAAACGATATAAGGTAATCAGAAATTAAAAATATAGGGCTGTAGCTAATTAAAAAAAGAAGAAACGGAAAATGAACTAAAAATGAAGGAATAATAAGTTGTATAAAACAAGAAACGAGACGGACAAATATCGGGAATAGAACAAAATGTAAAAAATGAAAAAAGCATCCAAGTGCATAGAATAAGGAGAGCAAGAGAATATAACTTAAATAATTATGAATGTAGTCAGTATTGAAAAGAAAGAAAGAATGTAAGGAAGGAAAACAGAAAGAAAGAACAAAATAAAAAAAACAGAACTATATAAAAAGAAAGAAATGCATGTCTTTGATACACGATGTGGATAGTTAGTACACTTCATAACACTTCATTCAGTATACCAATTACTTGAAAGGTTCTCTAATTAGATGCAATTTCATGCATGGAATATGGCGCACTTTCAGAGTTGAGCTCGGCACAGTTTAATAGCAAAGTTATCTAATTCCGTATCCATATGTGGATCTTTTAACCTAGTTCCTGTGCACAAAAGTTCAAGAGACTCATACTAGAAGACAGTGTTCTGCACATAATGCCTTGTGAAATGAATTATCTAATTACACATTACAGATCCCGTGTAACTTCTCGGCATATGTCCTCTCAAACTATTGTATCAAAACGATTGAATAGGAATCAGCCAGATTAGTTATTTATTTTTACAATTGCATACATTAATTAAACTAATTGGAAATTCAATTACTTTTTTAACTGCCAACCAAGCTTACATACTTAAATTTCATTAATAAATTTTTTCACGGAAAGACATCGGTGTCAATTGTGACATTTTATTATAATTTTTCACATTATAAATAGCATTCCAAATATAATTTATGTCAGAGTTTACCTGAAATTTCCTATAGGCCTAAACCTATTTAATAGAAGTAGAGTAATAATGCCGTTTTAATTATTAAAAAAAAATACTTTTGCAATGCTTTAATATCTCATGACGTTATTATTTTCGAGTGATCTTAGAGAAAAATGTCTTTTAACATGTTTCATACTGAAAAATCAAGAGATATTCTGCTAATAATGAACATAGGATCATAGGAAGACTAAATTCTTATAATAGAAGTGCCTAACATTAAAAAGTAAATTGATTTTGAGTTTTGTAAGAAAATTTCAGGATATGTAAGAATTTCTTCTTTGTATCCATACGGTATGAACGTTGAAAGGAGATTTCTAAAACCTATATTAATGACCCATCTAAGTAATATACCTCTTATAGACTGATCTTCTAGGAACCAACATTCAAGCAAGTAACGTCAATGCAATTCTTACTTCTGTTACAAGACCATTCCATCACCCGACGAAAGACCCAAGGTTTTCTGTTGCTTTTAACTTCTTTTTACAGACAAAAATAATAAAGTAATTACTTCTACAGCAGGCATAAAAACATTATCTTAATTAATTGTCAACACTGCAAGTCATTTCTAGAATTTTAAGATTATGAAAAGAGTAATTAATAAACTTGCGGGGTTAAGCAAACAATTTTTCGGATTGCTGTGCTGGGAAATGCGTACTCCAGTAGTTTGGTGACGGGGAAGTATGGTACCACAAAACGTTGAAAATAGGGACGAGGACTTGGGTGCGTCATTTAAAAACCCCTCATTTGACTGAATCTTCTGCTATTGTAACTGAAAATAGAGGTTAGATGTGTTTCGGGCTTGCATTTTTTTCTGTGTATCTATCATTACATTTTTTATATGTATTTTTTAAAATGTGCAGGGATAGCCTATTGTAAATATACAGACAACCACTGGCAATTCATCCACACAAAAGTATGTGTAGGAATAATTTTAAATTATCTTGAAACAACAATAAATAATACTTATCTATATATTATATAATCTTTGTGTATTTTAAAGCTCTATAATTACAGAGACCGCAACTATAGAAGACCAATTTGCTCTGGAACCCTCAGTGGTTTTCAAATAGAGGTATTACTGTATATAAATCTCAACGGTTTCGCAATATGATAAGCTTTTATTACAAGAATAGAATATCTTAATAAGCTCTTAGTTAATACAGTTTTTATTGTAAAATTATATAATTATATTCTACTAAACATAATGTGTTAAAGTTTCCATCGAATTAAAGTAGAAAAATGCGATTAAAGGCGACAGGAAAGTTTTACCAATTCAAAGATTCCTCGTAATAATATGTGTCTGTCATAAAAAAGGTTTATTTTGTATGGGAAAGTTTTCCTTTAGTGGAAATAGAGCACAGGATATCAGCTTAGTTCGCAGGTACCGAGAGTACTTGGCTCTCCAAGAACGAACCCATTCCCATTCAAAATAAAATAAGGTAAACTGATGTAGCAAAGTGCCAGAATGCCTTTGTTTAATCAGTTATAATTGCAATTATGATATGCAGAAAATAAGTTCTTTTTTAAATTGATTTCAGAGTTAAACTCCAGATTGATTCATTAAGCAGGACTTACGGAAGAACATAGACGTAGTTTTTTAAAAATCATATTAAAATCGTCCAGCATCAGCAGAACTATAGAGATCTGTGATATCTTGACAATTGCACACTCACACAAAAAAATATCAAATTAGCCGGCTATGGGATTTGAACCAGGGACCTCCAGAATGTGAGTCCATGACGTTACCATCTCGGCCACCTCGTTCAGTTTAACGGTTTAGTTTGAAGGAATGTTAAGGAATAGTGTTAAATGTCATGGCTAACCGTATTGCAATTTCCAAAGCCGAACCATGAACAGTGTAAAACAATATGTTGTCATGATAACTGATTTCCATTTGATAAATTCGTTCTAATAGATTACCATAAAATAGGCACTAAATTGGGCATTACTTCGGTACCGGTCAACTGATTTGGTCCAATATCAATAGCCTTCTTCCCATGGACGTTATAAATGCGTATACCAAATCTCATGAAAATCCGATAAAGCGTATTTGAGTTCTCGCGCGTACAGACACACGAACGGACGGGCAGACGGACAGACGGACAGACATTTTTCCGTCCCTCACACAATCTTATAAAGTAGCATATTGGCACTTAATAATACTATAGACCCATTCATTCTAAGTCGTCGCTACAGCTTCTAACACATAGTAAATATCGGTATTTTTTTAAAAATGTGTCTGCTTATTTTATTGTATAAGATTTCAGTTACCCTTAGCTTTTACTTATATTATTTAGTGAGAGGTTTTCATGTCTTGAATTTCAGACAGAATGTTCCACGATATGACCCATATTCCAAGTTTTACAGTGAAAAATGGTTGCGGATACCAGCGTTTAAAAACTTCTCTAATGTCTTGGCATTATGAAAACGCAGCGACGGGGAGTTGGAGGAGAAAACATTAGGGTTGGTGTTTTAACCTTGCGTCGTTTTGTTGGTAACACTGCATAACACGAACACGAGCTGGCTTATAGGCAGCAATACAGTAACGAAATGTTTATCTCGGAAGCGAATTAATGCAGAAGTCTCGGATATTAACTAACTAGGGCGGATAGTGGTGGTGATGGTAAATACAATGTTGTTGTGGGGACATTTTCAGTGCCAAGTGGCTAAGTATTCCTATGCCAAGCTGCTTGGTCAAGTGGGCAATCTGCCCGTCCTGTATTGTTGTTATACAAGTAACTACCAATATAACACTGGGGTTTTATTTGCAATAGTTAAGAGGATGCCAGTATTCGTAAGTTATTCCTTTAATATTTTAATTCTTTATTCCTGCTTGCATTCATTTAGTTTTAGTATCAGAGCTTTCTTTGTTCTTTCCGCAACATATGCGCACACTTTGTCATGTATACCTCCATAATGCTAACAAACTTACTTTATTTTATGCATCTTGTTGTTTAAACTTTAAGATAACATTTATTTTTTTTAACAGAAAGTACTCAAATATCCCTTCAAATTTTATGAATTTTGTATATATTTGTTGGTATAGTTTAAATAGAATCATAAATTAGTAGGTTTAACGTTGAAGAGAATGTAAATGTAAAACCTCTACTTTAGAAGATAACGATCTAGTTACGGTTTTATAATTAAGTTATATAATATTTCTTTCCTCCTATCCACACAATAGCTTGTATAGGCCTATTATTATTAATTGAAGTCATATTTTCTATAGTCCATCCATTCTAAGAACCAACCCTAAAGTAAACAAAAACCAATAAGCCAGTCTGACTCTTAAGTAATACGAGTAATGTGCTAGAGTTGAGATGGACTTACTTATTTTTGTTTACTGTAGATTCGGTTCTTAGAACACATGGACTATACAATGTATTAAGTGACTAAGAATTAACTATTTTTCAGAAAATCCAGTGGACTGTGTTTTGGTTTGCACGTATATTATGGAAATAAGGAATGACTAAAATAACAATTAATAACCATCCGATCTCTCAGGATATCTGTAAGAAGAAATAAACGTTATGATATTATTTATAGTAAGCATTCGTGGAATGAATTAATTTATTATTTGAAATTATTTCATTTTGTTGAAAACATGACATACATAACGCTTGAGTTAGCATATTTTAATTCCTTATTGTTCTTTTTTATTTCCATTAAGATAAAGCGATCAGTAATCCTGTACCTGATAACTGGATAATCTATAGGATGAGAAAATAATCACACATAAAAAAGTTAAAGACTTTCATATTTGCGCTAATGGTTAGACCGAAAATTACTATTTATTCTCATTTAGATACCTGTAGTCAGTGATAGTTCGATTATCCAAGCCTTAGGAAAACCATAAGTAGGCCTACTTTGTGCAACTATTGGGTATACGACTGTAAATTGGCGGTCTCTTCAGAGTTGTTATAACCGGATTTGGCTATATATCCATATTAACATATTTTATGCTGATTTTTATTGGTGATTGTTCTTTCTGAGGTCAATAAAACATTTTTAATTTTCAAAATAACAGTTTTAACAATGTTTGTATAGGCCTACAGTTATTCATAAGAACATTCAAGGCATTTACATCTAATAGTAGGAATGCTCTCGAAACTTATCCCGAGTGAGTTCCTGATATCACCTCAGTGGATCAGGCCGTGATGGAAGATGATGTAAATAACGGTATGTAATAAGTTAGATTTGAGCTGGTGTTTTCGTTTAGACCATATTCAATTCTGAAATTAATTGAAGGTTGCCTTGTTTGGTTTCTACAGAAAACTGGGTAAGAAAAGCATCGCTGAATTATATCAAGAAGATGAAAAAGTCGAGAAGGACGTTGAAAGAGAGACAGAAGAAGAACTAGTGTTGAGAATCAAATTAATAAAATTAAGAACATAAATGCGATGAAGTAAGGACAAAAATTGGGTGAAGTAATAACATAAACTTTATTGAAGGTAGAACAGTCGGATTAAACAGTTACCTAATGCAAAACCAACGTGAATTATTTAATCTGGAAGCCCGGAATTCTGTGACAGGTCCCCTAAGCTACTTAGCACTAATAATAACCATAATAATAATAATAATAATAATAATAATGCACTGGAGTGTGATATACATGTATATTCTGCATATCATTTGTGTAAAATCTGTGGAAATCTTGTGGGGAGGGATTTGAAAACAAAGGCTCAGTGATATAGTCAATGCTTTGAGACTTGTGAGACTTAAAAAATAAAAAAAAAAGTAAAAAAAATAAAAACACTATCCAGCACGCGAAATAGGGCAGAAACAGAAAATGTGAAGGAAGAGGGTGGTAGTGAACAAGGCGTTGTCTCGTCATACAAGCATGTCCCGAACTTCTCGTGTTATTTCGCTAGAATAGAGGCAACGAAACTTGCTATCAAAGTCGAGACGGACTTAATTTAAAAAGTTTTAAGCTTTCCATACATGCATAACAGTAAGGAAAAGTCTGTGTTTTACTACCTTCAAAAATACATAAAAACAACTTTTTTCCTTCTCTGTACGGTTTTGAAAGGTTAGCCACAAGAAAACAACTCTTTCCTTGAGTAATTCTTTTAAAAAAACTATTTTCTTGTGTAATTTTTAAACATTCTCTATTCTAGCAAAGAAATTCCAACTTAGCGGACAATGAATGTTTCAGAATATATTTATCTGGTTGAGTTAAAAAGGTGAGAGGGGTGTAAGTGCATTAATGAAAACTGGCAATAGATTAAAAACTATTGAAAAAGCTCAGATAAACTTTTCTCCGCCTACATTTTTTAAAATCTAATACGAGGGAGAAACAAATGAAAACTGCAATTAATTTTTTCCACCATTTTACTGCAGGTAGAATGTTTGCTTGTATATTATTTTCTACATAGTTCCCTCCCAGTTCAATGCACTTACGCCATTGGATAGGAAGAGCTTCGATACCGCTTGAGAAAAATTATTTTGGTTGACGCTGTAGCCACTCCTGCACCGTCGATTGGACGTCTTCATCAGATTTGAACTTGTGCCCTCCAAGGAGATCCTTTAACGGACCAAAGATTTGGAAATCTGATGGTGACAAAGTGAAGGGGGTTGCTGAGAGCAGGTGTTTTGCTTCAACATGATAACGCCCGTCCTCATGCTGCTCGTGAAACCATGAAAACCATCGACGACATATGCTTCAAGTGCCTCCCATATCTGCCATACTTGCCACGTTTGGCATCATCAGATTTCCACATCTTTAGTCCATGAAAGGAGCTTCTTGGAGGGCAGAAGTAAGTCTGATGAAGACATCTAATTGGCGGTGCATGAGTGCCTACAGTGTTAACCAGAATAATTTTTCTCATGCGTTAACGAAGAACTTCCTATCTGATGGCATAAGTGCATTGAACTGGGAGGGAACTATGTAACAAAATAATGTACAAGCAAACATTCTTCCTGCAGAAAAATAGTGGAAAAAGATTAATTGTGGTTTTCATTTGATTCTCCCTCGTATATATGAAATATTGTACTGGATACTTTACAATACCGCAGTGTTTTCCTTACACGCAAGTTGCATTCTAAGAAACATCTTTCAGACTGTTTCCGAAGCACTTGAAGATACATCAGTGAGGTAAATGATACCAGCTGAATAGTTAAAAATTGCCTTTTTTTTTAAAACATTTCTCATGAAGACTGAAATTGGTACATGCACTGTACTGTAGCTCTTACCTACGAATGAAGAAAACGTCATGGTAAAGTTGTCATTTTGTAACGATAATTAACATAACTGTAACAGATTAAGTAATTTTGAAGATAGTATGCAATTTTAGAAGTAGTCAATAAAGAGTATGTCAGATTGCAAGGTTGTATGGCAATTCATAACTGAGGGAAAAATAATGAAATTCACCTAATTCTCACCTGTGAATTTCACCGAAAGCTGGTTGTCCCCCTTAAAATTCGGTACGTCAAGGAGTACATTATCGCATATATAAAGAAAAAGTCTTTCTTTCATTATTTATTTTTATAGCTACCCTCAAACATTCATAGCAGAATTTTCAATAAAAAAAGAATCTGTAAACTTGGAAATATTGTTAAATAAATAACAAGTATTAAATAATTTATAAATTAATGAACAAATAATTGTCATGCATATCCATAATTGTTACAGCAGTGTAATGTATACTAAAATGCTACATAAATAAACAAATAATTAAATAATGAATAATAGATACCAAAAGTAAACAAAAATAAAACCATTTTCGTCCTTCATTTTGCCATAAAAATATTGTAAAACTGATTTCTGTGCATCCCCTTAAGATGCCAGTTAGTAGTATGTCCATTTAAGATAGCTATAACGACAGCTGCAGAGGAGCTTATTTGCTTTTTCTCGCAATAGCCTATGCCGTCATTAAATCAAGTCAAGCATATAATTTTCCCGTTTTCGTGATATCTTGTAGATTGTAACGTTTGACTATAAAAGCTGTTTTTTTATTTTATAAAGTAAGCCCACTTCAGGGCTTATTATTAGACTTATTTATATAATAAATTATTATTTTACAGTAAGTTAATTGGAGAGATAGACTAACTTATTCCCTTGGGAAATTGTTGAGTTCCTTTATACCCCGGCTAGAAATATCCTACAGAAAATATATAAAATATTTTATTATCTCACAGACTTTTGTAGAGGTATATGCCAATAGACTGTCCGATAAAGCGGAGGCGTATGTGAAGAATATTAAATTTCGTGCAGCTGCATTATGCATATATATCCCTTGCAAAAGCTATATCAGACTTAGGCTGTGAAGCTCTTGTCTTGCTGTCGTAAAAAGGACTATAAAAATGTATGCATAATATTCCATGCTCTTGTATAAATGATTCTGTCAGAAATCCTGGAATGATTTCACTGGCTGAGAATATAAGACGATGAAAAGCGTTTTAATTTTAAAAATATTACCGAATTATTCAAATTTAATTTCTCATAAGTAAATAGACCTACATATTTATTGTACAGCATAACTCCAATTATCCTAACTAATTGAGGAATGGCATGAACCGGATATACAGAAATCCTTAAAATTGGATCATAACTGAAAAATACCCTAGTAAAGTGTTATTGACAAGTTGCAGTGGTATAGTGTACGTATTGAAGGAAAAAGTATGATATAAAACTCACAAAACTTCCTCTTCTCAAATAAAATAATGTATGGCACTGTCTTCATGTAAATTGGTTATAAACCTGAAGAGAATGGCGTTACCCCATCACATCGCATCCCCGGAGTATACATAACCCAAATATGATCTGATTAACACAAGCTCGTAAATTCCTTTATTTTAAGCGTGGCCAATACATTTTTCTAATTTTACATTCTGATATAAAACAAGAGGCCATATTGCCAAGAGTGTATATTCAGAGTGTATGGCTTATAACTACCCTTCGGATTTTTTTCGAACAAATATTTCAAATAAAAGTTTGAGCTCTAAGTATAAACACCCCATTTATAAAATTTAAACACAATTCTAAAAGCTGTTTTTGAGAAAATAGCGACAAACAAAATTTTCTTCATGTAAAGTCCCCTTAAAAATAGGAAAAAGTCTTCGCCAATCTTCGTGCAGTTACCTAACCCAAATACAAAATTTTGTTTTCATACGATTTTCCGTTCCGTAGTACAAAGTGGGTATATTGAGAGGGAATGTATTCAGAGAACTTTTCGAAAAAATGAAAGTTTCAAATGAAACTTTTAGCTCTTATTATAAGCTGGCCATGTACACAATTTTCAAGAAAATCAAGTTCTTCTACTTGATTGTTGAGGAACTCAATAGCTTTCGAGAAAATTGCAAACAACGAAATTTTCTTCATGTAAAGTCCTTTTAAAAATGTGGTATGGTATGGTACGGTGCATCTTTATTCTTAAATAAGATAAAGTTGTCACATCCACAGAAGGTTCCTAATACTAATTAGTACAGAATGTTATTTTATACCATTTTCCTTTCTGGAGCTAGTCTGTTCACAGACACACACACACAGACATATTTCCAAAAATAGTATTTGGATTTAGGGGCCCTCAAAATGTGAATTTGGGGGATCGAAAATAGTACTTCCTCTACCTGTAGTACATACGATACTGGCAGAGGAAGTAAAAATATTGCAAATATTTAAACCAAAATTATATTTAAAAGACAAAGGCCTCAACTTTTTTAATACAAACTGTAAGCTTATACAACAGGGTTGCCTAAAGTATAAGGCTTAGAATGCAATATTAAAAGGATTTTCTTTATTATTAAATCCAACCAGATAATTGACGTTCCGGATGTTGGGGTTTGGATAATGGGAGTTCTATTGTAATAGCAATACCTCTTACAACTCTTTACGTATTTTCTGGCTAATCTCTTTTATTTAACAGAGAATGACACTGTAATTTCCTTAGATACATCATGATTTCAAGTTTGGTTTATACATTTTACGAATAGTTTGATGATTTTGAAAGTTTTGAACCGTATCTTGCTGAGATTGAGCAAACCGGAATGAGGGCATATTTGATTACCTGATATACATGCATTAAAAACCTTCAAAATAGTAATAATACATCCATTTAAACGGTTCACTGTTCACGTGATAGTATGAACGAATTCTGTTGAATTACTGGTCTTACGGTATCAAAAATGTTTTTGTAGTAATACCATTCACGTTTCTCATGAACTCCTCAAGCATGTGCTTTTTTGAGAAGGTCAACACGTCTTCAGATCTTCCTATAAGATGAGTACATAATATAATAAGTATATTATTGAAAATTATGTCTATTAAATATTTTGAACTTTTTTCCCCTCGTAGATGAATACATGTAGAAGTATCTTTCTATAAGCTATATTATGCTTACTGATAGAAAACACTCTCATGTTTGCCCTAATACCTAGTCAACTTGTACTGCAGAACAGTTGCTCGCGTAGTATTACGCAAGCAGCAGGCGCAACCGATAAAATACATTTTGAAGTGCAGCGAAATAGTGTTGTTGTCGTTGGTTTGATGTAATTATTTCAGTTCATGTAAATATCTTACTAAAGATTACAAGGTTCATATCCCCTTATATCGATATTAAATTTAAAAATAAGGTTTTTTTTTTATTTATTTAAATAATCAGCATGCTCCATTGCTTACATCGCAATACTACATGCTATGTTTACATTTCTAGGTATCTACGATGTTCCTTTCCTTACATTATCAGTATCCTAATATATATATATATATATATATATATATATATATATATATATATATGATACAGCGTACCACTTCACACCTCACCAGTACACAAGTTCTGCTGATAGTTTACATATGTTGAGGAGTGTCCTTTCACCTTCACTTTCACTTCACGATTGCTGTTATTTACAATTTTACAGCGTTCCCATCTCCTACTGTATTAATTTTCTATAGCACTAAGTTTTACAAAGTCTAAGCTTAATAATGTACTTATCCAATTACTGTAACCCTTACAATGTACATATACGTTATGTTATCTACATATTTACAATGAGTTAAAATCTATTGACTGTATAAACTTTTTGAACAGTTTATAATGTTTTGTAATAAGTTGATCTGGAGCAGCTGGCCACTTTCCACGATTCGCTACTATTTGTTGTCTTAATGTGTCCCTCTGATGCTGAAGTTTTCTAGATAAGGTCATTGTAATACTGTATTTGGACCATGCTGATAAACGCTTAAACTCTAATCATTTTATCGAGAGAGTAGTAGGCTATGTTTCGTTAGTATGTTTAGGCTTATTAATAATAATTAGTAGTATTGTTATTTTTATTAGTATCACTAGATTACATATCAGTTTTATGTTTTAGGCGGCCTACTTACGAACAGTTAGCTGAAGTTCAAATCCCAATAATTCTAAAAGATGTTTTTGAGGCTACCAAATTACTCCTTGCCGTTTGACCCTTCCAGCTGATTAATACAAAGTCGTTACCAGGGTTCAGAATATATATTAGATTATCTGTACTCCTACTGAAATATCGGCTTCAGACTGTGTACCCGACAGTAGTGAATCTTTTATTCTTTCTAATTATCCAGTTAACTGCTCCTCTTAAGTGGTTTCATGAAATGGCCCTATCCTGCCAGCTTAAATGAGATATAATTAAAGATTTATTATTAATAATAATATAATAGTATTATTATTATTATTAATATTATTATTATTATTATTATTATTATTATTATTATTATTATTATTATTATTATACTTGTTGCCCATTGAATGATTTTCCATTAAAGATATTTATGTTCCTTCTAGAAGAACGAACAGAGTAGATAGTAGAATGAACCTACTGAACTATACCCTTTCAGACCGAACTTTTCATATTTATATAAGCAGTCAACTGAATTTATTGGCGGGTTTTTAGATTAGAATCTATAAACACATTTTCAATTGACGACCAGGTATCCGCGAATGTCAATCATAACAAGAGGAGAAAAAATCCTCACATATTCCGTATAATAATCATCTATTAGTCTTAAATATATAATTACATTCAATAATTTAGATGACGAATTTATTTGATAGTAGCAGTGAGAAGGTGAAAATGCACATGCCATATATAAGTTTCGAATAGCCTGAATTGCATTGCTACGAAGATATTATGTAAAGGTTTGACCATGGTCGGTGTGTGTATGCACCAGATCTACCCCGCTAATTCTTGGCTATGGTCCTCATTGTGGAGCCCGTAGGGGCATAACCGCATTCATGGCTATCAGTTATCACCCCCGTTATTAATTATTATCGATGTATTGATTCCCTGCATGGGAAATCAATGGAGTAGCTCCGCTATGAATTTCTACATTGCCCCTGGCAAGAGTTCTCCACCTCGGTTTTCAGTGCATTATTTAACTGAAATATAGCCAATAGCAGTTGGCCAGCTTAAATTTTCACTTTCTTTTCTATAGAATTTTATTTTATAAGAAGTGAGGTAAGTAGATTTGTATATTGCAAATTGTTACCAAAATTCTTTCCATAATTATTTTATATAGAGATACACAATTATACACTGAATTTATTATGTTCTTGTGTGGAGGCAAGATCAGGTTCTTCACCAGATCCTTGTACTTCTACCAGATTGAGGAGACTGTGACGGTGTGCACTGAGCCACGTGAGAACAACTCTTGATCTAATTACATAAATAATTAGCAGCAGCAATGAGTTCGCGTTAATTCCAAAGTGTCCTTTGCGACAGAATGCCATTCCCGACAGTGCTAGTATTGCCCTCTACAATTTGCGTCAATTACGGCAGTCTCATAATTTATCTTTATATTGCTCTATCTATGTCTAGTTACATGATTTCACTATATGAACTAGTATTGTAATTAAATACAGAACACACATACACACCAAACAAATATATCTACCAACGAAATTCAGGAGAAGTTGCATGTTGTGAAGATACGAGAGAAGAGGAAGACATGGAATTGGTAGGCCTACATGCTTATCGTAAAGAAACATGTCCTATTTTAAATAACAGGTATTATTTGGTAACAGAAATTCAATAAGGACTTAACAACAATTAAAACGTAGGAAATTAAATTCTCAAATAGACCCCCATAGTTTAAAAATATTATTCCCCAAGAGATATTAGGTTTGAATGAAGTGGAAATTTTCTTTTGTGACGATTGTTCAGATGGAAGAATAATAATTTTTTTTTAACATAAGCAATATTGAAGTTCGGAAATCGTTCAAAAGTTATTTCATGGAAGGAAAATTCTCTCCTGGGACATGAAAATATTCTTTTCGATATCATTTTACAATATGCAACGTTTTAAACCGCCTACTTCTGATATCAAGTAGAGTATTTAGTTCCAAACTTAGAAGATGTGGGAGGAGAAAGTTTTGAATTTCTCAGGAATCTTCTAGTGCCGCAAATCATGTAGATAATAAATTTTGTATTGAATTGTCGGAAATGTCTCACATAATGACATATGTCGGAGTTGACACTGCCGCAACACGGACACACGGACTCACATTCGGAAAGTCGCTGTTTGAAATCCGTTGGCCGGCCATCTGAGTGAGGTTTCAGGGCTTGCTGAGGCAGATGATGGTTGATTTTTTATTTAATATTAAAAGAAAATTGATCATAGTGACCCGTCGATAATCAGTCAAGAGAAATAAGTGCAAGGATAACTAGAATAATTAATACATTACTTGTATCAGTAGTCACAAATTATAGGCTAACAGAGTATTAGAACTAGAGCAAGCCACATGCCTTCAGTACAACCAATTATTAACAACTAATTAATAACTAATCAGAAGGAAGCTATAGTCACAGAGGTCGGTAGAACATGTTTGGATTACTGTTGTTGATATTTATTTCCTACTTTGGAATTCTATAGTGAGTCTTGCCTATACATTGCTGATATGATTTTTTTCTAATCTATGGTATATACAGGGTATGGGTAGGGTCAGCTTTCATTAATTTAATTCTTCTTCCTCTTGCAGGTAAGGACACTACTTTACAAGCAAAAATTAACGTAGAATGTTGACAACATGGATGTAAGTACTAAATTTGTTCAGTTATAATATAGCTAATTTCCTACTGTCCCAAAGCTGTAGAAATTTACTAAATTTTGTTGAAGGTTTTATTTCAGTCTATTAATTCTTACTAGATCTCTTTCAATACTCTGTAGGAACTAGAGGAGGTTTTTTTATTTTATTTTATATGACTGACAAAATGTTCCACTCTTCAGTTAATCCAAAGCATTACTCAAGAACGGTTGTCTTCATTTCGTGACGAATTATTCATAATTGCAAGCCGTAAATATTAAAAATAAGTTTTTTATCAGACATTACTTAGTTTGCCTTAAGCTGTTAATTATGTGGATAAATTATCTTTGTCTCTTTCTCCTAAAAATGAATTCATATTAGAAGTTGGATAATGCGTACCTTACCAACTGAAGTCTTTTTCAAAATACCTATTTTTCGAATACCTTCGAAAAAAGATATATTAATAATCAAATTTCGCAATGCAAATTTTTAAATATGCTTATTATAATAATATAATTTGGGTCCGCCGCCGTGGGTGAGTCGGTAGCACGCCTGCCTTCCACTCCGGCGGCCCGGGTTCGATTCCCGGCCGGGTGGGGGATTTTTCAGTAGTGTAAGATCCCCTCCCCGGGTTCAGGACTGGGTAGGTTAAGTCTTAGGTTAAGATAATGCACATTGTGCGCGATTCCTTAATTATTATAATATAATTTGGAAGAATGTTTCTTCAGTTTCATATCTTACAACCTCACAGAACTTTCTAAACTATGAAAGTATGAAAGTCACCGTCATGAAGAAGGACTCAACTTCATAAGTATTTTCCATCTTTCTTTTTTTCGAGTGATTGAACAGTTTTATGGTGGTAGAAAAAGTACGGAGGGTAAGATAAACGACAAAGTGTTGCTCTTTCATCCTCGTAGTATATAAATTCTTATTCAAATTGATAGCTGTTTTATTAGTTGAAAAATATGTAGCAGAATGCTACTTCAAAATCTCCTATACAATAAATAAATCACCTCTAATCTTTTAAAACTACAAGAACAACTTGGGGTTCAATCCATAAAGAACCGGGTTATGTTCATTATGAAGTAACTTTAGTGTTCATTTCACAATCATTGAAACATTAAGAACGATTTAGCTTGCGGATGGATTTCTATGTTACAACTACTATTTCCTTGTGGAATATAAGACGGTTTTAGTGCTTCCGGGGATATGAGAATGGGCACATTCCTACCAGATAAGACAGTTCTATAAAGAGTCTTGGAAAAACGTCGAACATGGTCACTCGCATCTTGATTTTTATCGATGCTTTCAAATGGAGTACGAATAGATTGAAAAAATGTACAGGTAGGGAAAAAAAACGGACCGACTAAAATATCTAAGTTGCCGATATGAGCCACTGCGCATGCCTAGCGGCATTCACAGAAGAGCAGGGAATGTATTGAAATTTGTTCTAGTGTCGACTGTTTACTTAGCCCATTTCGAAACCCAGAATATGGTTACTAATCGTATTGTTTTATAACTGAATATATTAATTATTAATATTATTATAAAATATTAACACAAATTATATTATATTCAGCTACAAGAGTGTGTCCGCTTTTTTCCTTACCTGTACATATAAATACATATTATACAATCTCCGTAATGCATATTGAACATATCTATTTATATTCTTTAACTTAACTAGAGTATTCTTTAGGGTGAAAGAGAATTAGAAGTGTTGTGGCTATCTTGAAAGGCATTTCTATCAATTTCTACTAGCAATTAAGTTATCCGAATCTTAAACTAATAGGTGAGGCTTGCTTTTATCTTACTAAAACTATTTTTAAATGATTATATTAGAACTAACAAATTCCAACAACCTTTGTTCAGTCAAAGATAAAAAAAGGGTCTGGTTCTGAGTATAAATGATAAATTTAAAAATTATGTTTCTTGTTAATTGATCTGATAGTAAAATAATGTAGGCCTAAGCATGGTTCCGAAAAGAAATGCTAAAACACGAAATTGCAGCTAGGCATCTTACCTGAGACTGGCCCTGTCTGGGTATCGGTGCACGATTTTTCTATCCAAGTCCGAGGACACGATTCAATATAATCGTGATTAGTATCTATATCATTTGCGACAAAACGTTAACGAAAATGTATACTCTTATATTTCCGGGTTTAATTTTGTTTTTCCATCACCAACGATTATTTTGAATTGTGCCTTGTTTCATATCAATTTGCCATTTAAGTTACATTTTTCTGCAAATCATGTTCTTACATACTTTACTTTGGGCATGTTCACTATTTCCAATTCTGAGAAGAGAAAATACAGGAAAAGAGGAACGCACAATTTCATTCTGTTTACAAGGTTTTCGAAACAAGCAATATACTTCAGTGAGAAAACTTGCAACATACAAAACGGGTTTTCTCCCATAGCGTAGTTGTTTGTATTGGTGATTACAATGGTCGATGTTTGCAATTTTCTGTTATTAGATCAAGTAGAACCTCATGCTTGAAAAAACAAACCCTGCAATGGGAAATAACACATGTTCTTCGAATACTGTATGTGTTATTTTAATTTTAACTTGTTTTGTGTTCGTCAATATTTGATATTATTTTTATATGTATTATTTTTTATTGTTATCAAAACGGTTTTATAAGGATACTTGTTTTAGGGTCAGGATTCCATACTTCAGTAAAAGCCTACTTATTTCAGTCCACGTCGGAAAAGTATATTATCTGTCGTTGTACAGCTCACTCAATGAATGCTAACATATCAGTTCGTTTTGGAGCAACATACCTGTACATATTGTATAAATACATTTCCTCTCATAAAAATGTATTTCCTTCTGTAATATCCTTAGGATGTTGCCTACGACGGAATCCTTACAGCTTTTGAAAATCGAATAATAGTTGTGAAGATCATGTTTGTTTTAAATTTTTATTTAACTTATAGTGAAAGAGTTTATCCTTTATTAGCTAGTTCTAAGCATTAAAGTAATTCTGATCAATAAGCGCCATAAACTCATTTCCATTCTAATTTAGAACCAGCTTTAAATACAGAATTTTTTGTACTGTAATTGTACGAGTAATATAACCAAGAATTTCGTTACATTCAGCATTTAATGAGTTTATTGTACCTACCCCATAAAACATAATTAGCATAGTAATGTATCTTGATCCAGCCCACATTATTATAATTTAGTCAGTTCTAGCATACGTCAAGCCCATAGGCTCGTAGTAACAAATATGTTAAACGTATTAACTTAGGATTATATTTGCAATACTTTGCCACATAAAGAGATACCCATACTTAAATTAAGATGATTGATTGATGTATCCTATTGGGATATATGAATAAGTGCACTTTATTTCAGAGTACGCTTTCATGATACTGTTGCTATCGATAAGAAGTAGAACACCACCATGGAGTTTTAAATTAATGCACACCAACCGCAAGGATACTGGTGAGATGAAACCAACGTAAGAACCCGGTATTCCTTATTTAGTAAAAAAACTTTATTCAAAGGAAAATTGTTGGTCTGTCAGTAGAATTTTTGGTGTTCGAGATAACTTACGTAGATACGACAGTTTGCAGTTTACGCTTTAGAAACTTGTGTTATTTTGTTCACTTAAAAATGCAATAGGCCTATCATACGTTTTCAAGCTGTGGAGCCCGTATAATATATTTACGGCACGTAAAAGAACTGCAAGCTTAAATTAGAGCCTTTGGACAAAATTTCCCGGCCCTTTTACATCCAAGTAAACCTTAGTTTTCCGAGGTTTGTGAGGCGATGTACTTTCCAATCTATCGCTGTCTTCTCACGAAAATAAGTGTAACAAAATTAGCCCAGTCACTGAAACCTGCACTTGAAGACCATATGCCCCACCAGACACGGGTTACAGGAAATCAGAGCGGACCATTTATTTTCGAATCTGTCATAGACCTTCATACTTATGTACAAATTGAAGCGTTTAGCTTCATAAGGATCTAAGTGCCAAAATCATGATTTTTTTAGCTGATAATTTTAAATGGATCTATGTATCCAGATCAATGCATTTCAGAAGGGTCCAAAGTCCAGGGAAAGCCACGTTAGTAGCAATAAATTCCAAGATGTAGCGCTGGGTCTATCTCCATCTTTCTGATGGTCTGTGTCTTGTTTCCTACACAATCATGATTTTGGCACTTAGACCCTTATAAAACTAAACGCTTCAATTATTAATGTATATATTATTTCAAATCATATTTGAGTTAATTCATATGTGCCTTTCTGTTGAAGATCAGCTGATTTATTATTTTAATAAATTTTTTACTATTTAAGATGTGTAAATCTGGCATAAATTCTCATTATAAAAGTACTGAGGTATAAATAATAGTACACATTATATTGTGTGGAGTTCACCCGAAAGTCCTTTATCTTTGCAGTGAGTACATGCGCTTGTTTAAAATATATAATTATTTCAATTCGTTTAATCGTCACTTCTTTTAAGAAAACTCAAAGTGAACTCCTGAGAATTTCTGTCTCTGGCATTATTTTAATTTAAATAACAAGAAATTCCCTGGAAGTTAAATTACTCTGACGTCGCTCGCTTCTCGGCCTTCTTAGTAGATGAATTCGTTACTTTTAACTATTTCAGTGTGTCACGGAGGCAATGGAGTTTGTTGAAGTCAAGACAGCAGAGTAGAATCTCCTGGAGATGACACAGCTCTGACGATGACGTGAGCTCTATTCTTGTATCGGAAACGTCTGCAGGGGCTGCTGGGTTAGTTCTACCAGAGCGCATTGATTATATACAGTGTGGCTTTCAAGTTTGCTCAGGCAAGCCCGCGTTTTAAAGGAGAACTCCAGTGCTTGTGGAAAAAAATGAAACATAAACATAGGCAAACAATCTATCGAACATTTTCTTTTCCAAGAAGTTATTAGCATTTGAACCGTCTTTACCTTTACCATAAATACATATATATATAGCTCGTGAAATTCGATGAAAACTATTATTCAGGAATTCATATTTTGAGGTCACCAGACTAAAAGAAAAATAACATTTTCATAAAAAAGGAAACAAATTGTATACGTGTTGCTGGGATAAACATTAAGGAAGAAGAAAAAAATGTGTGAAGCATATATCATCCTAAATAAGAGTTTTCGCTGTTAGTATAACATGTTATATTACATAACGTAACAAGTAATATAATATATTATGCATATTATGGAATTTTTTTAGGAAATTTAAACAAAACCAATAAGCCATTTTTAGAAAAACGGCAAAAGTTACGTTCACTTCATGTAAAGTAGTTCCTAGACATATGCAATACAACTTACTTTAACATCTGCTATATAATAAGAGGCATATTCAGTTGTTTCAGCTGAGGCAAAGACTTATTGTTCACCAGGCAAGATCGAGTTTCGACAAACGTTTGCTGGCTTATAACTACCATTCAAAGACTTTTTGCGAAAAAATGTTTTAAATTATAGTTTCAGCTCTTAGTATAGGCCTAAGCTCCTCATAATATACAAAATATAAACAAAGTTTTTGGAACCATTATCTACAAAATCGCAATAAATTCATTTTTCGTCATGTAAAGTGCAGTAATAAGAGAAAGTAGTCGCCAATCTTCGTGTCACATCCCAGAAGATACCTAACCAAAATATAACATTTTTTTAATACCATTTTTAGTTCTTGAGCTAGGCTGTTCACGTAATATACTGGACTAGGATTGCTCCTGCTACCAAAATAAATTTAGAAATAGAAATTGAAAAATAAGATAAAACAAAATAAAAAATAAAATAAAATAAAAATAAAATACAAATAATAAAAAACTAAAATAAAATATAAAATTAAAATAAAATAAAAAAATTAGGTAATATAATGGGATACGAACCCTGCTACATCATATTGCTTATTACCAGTGCAATTTCACAAGTCCATAGTGTTAACACAGAGCGTGAGGTATTGCCAGGAAACGCGAATCTCAAATGTAATGACATTTTTAACTAAAGTTTTTTGAATGTCAGAGTGGGCACGCGGTTAAAGGCGCGGACAAATACCAGTCGTAAGGCTTGTAGAGTGCGAGGGTTCGTCGCCTTACAGTGAGTGAAAATGTAACACTGTATATAATGACACACCTGAGCCAAGCCTTACCACTCGTAGTCCCCTTTCGTCCAGGCGCTGAATAAGCGCCAGCTCTGACTGGATTTTTGCTGTTTGGGTTCGTATCCCATTATATTACTTTTTTTTTTTATTTTTTAATTTATATTGTTTTTTTATTTTACTTTTTTATTGTATTTTTATTTTATTTTTATTAATTTTGTTTTTAATTTTTTTTTAATTTTTATTTCTAAACTTAATTTAATTTAATTATTTTTTTAAATTTTTATTTCTAAACTTATTTTATTTTTTTTTATTTTTCACCTTATTATTTATTTTATTTTTATTTTGTTTATATTTAATTTCATATTGAATTTTTTGTATTCAGTTATATATTTAATTTATATTTATTTTGATTTATTTAATTTTTTAAAATTTATTTTACTTTATTTTATTTCATTTATATTTTATTTTATATTTAATTTTTTTAATTCAATTTTTTATTTAATTTGTTTTATTTTATTTTATTGTATTTTATTTTATTTCTTCCTGCAGGCTGCCAATGACAAAGAGTACCTCTTCGTAGATTTTACAACCGGACAACATGAGAATGCTATGATAATAGAAATATATACAAATATA
Source organism: Ectobius pallidus (assembly GCA_964059195.1). Lineage (NCBI taxonomy): Eukaryota > Metazoa > Arthropoda > Insecta > Blattodea > Ectobiidae > Ectobius > Ectobius pallidus. The sequence continues at coordinate 161,233,459 of CAXKWD010000001.1, read as the reverse complement.
GCTTAAAAGACCCGGCGTCGCCCGGGTTTTGTATTTTGTAATTGGAAATTAGCTTATGAAGGATTTTCAATTTTAAATTCTAGGTCCTTATATAGGCATTTATAATTTGAAATAGGAAGAACGACTTATTACACTCAAACTATTCCCTCAGAGTGTAATAAGTCGTTCTTCCTATTTCAAATTATAAATGCCTATATAAGGACCTAGAATTTAAAATTGAAAATCCTTCATAAGCTAATTTCCAATTACAAACTATTCCCTCAGAGGATAGGAGAAGGAACTCCGAAAACAAATACCGGGAAGAGGACTCTCGTAAGCCAAGAAAGGCAACCATCTAAGGGAAGGAGACCCTAACAGAAAACCCCTGGCCCTTCAGGTTGAAGGTTATTCGGAAGGGTTGGTACCCCACCAGTGTAAAAAGCAAATTACCAAAAATCTCAATAGTAAGATTAATCGGCCAGCCCCTTTGAAGAAAAAAAAAAAAAAAAAAAAAAAAACAGTAAACTACCAAAATATCAAAGATTAATTGGGACAATGAAAAGAACTTTTGGAAAGAAAGTAAGAACTGTAACAGCCTTAAAATTTTATAAAGTCATGGCTGTTCCAACGTTAATTTATGGATCCGAAATTTGGAGCTTAAATAAACAGCAAAAAAAGAGAATGGAAGCAGCGGAAATGAAATTTCTGAGACCGCTGGCAGGATATACCTTAATGGACCACAAGCAAAACACAGAAATTAGAGAAAAACTAGGAATAAACAGCATCTCAGAAAAAACACAGGATTATGTAAACAGATGGTATGACCACATAAAAGGAATGACAAAAGATAGAATCCCAAATATATTATACAACTACAAACCAAGAGGAAGACGAGATGTTGGAAGACCCAGAAGACGTTGGACAGACCAGTTTTAATTCAACACTAAAAAATATTCTTACTATTGAGACGGAACAGGCCACATGGCCTAAACCATGTTTGTTAATGATGATGATGACTATTCCCTCAGAAAACGCTTGATATAATTTTTTATGGCTCATAGAGGATCTAGAATTTTGCATCCCATCGCTTGTACAGTGCACAGCAAGCCTGGTAGAGGTTTAAATAAGAAGAAACAGAAATTCCTGTAACATAAAATTGTAATATCGAGGCGGGAAATTTCCCACTCTTATGTTACCATAAAGCCGTTTTGGAGATGAAATTAAACAGAAAGCATTATCACTTTCATACTTTTCTCTCCAAAAACCTGCGATATACTATAATAATATACACATTACCATACCTCGTTTTGTTTTCTCTATGTCCAGGGTAGAGAAAGTTATGTGATTCCATTATTTTAGTGGATTTCATTCTGTAATATTTATTTATAACATGAATTATTTTGATAACTTCTCTTATTTGTCAAAAGTGCATTTCATTTGTTTTTTCCAAGCCCACCTGATACCATTTGGCAACAATATATTCTGTGATTTGGAATGGATAATTCTATGTAAAAAGGGATTAAGTATTTTCAAAAACATTTAATTTTTGGCATTTAGAATCAGAATTTTTCAAAATCCTTTCTTAGTGAGCACCTACATTATGAAACGAAGGTACTGTCAAAATTCCAAGTCTCTACCTGTTATAGTTTAGGCTGTACGTTGATTCCTGTCATTCAGTCAATCAGTCAGTCAGTCATTCATTCAGTCAATCAGTCAGTCAGTCATTCATTCAGTCAGTCAGGACAAAGCCTTTTATATATATATAGAGATTCATTGTACGTAAAACCGTGTATTTACGTTAAAAACTCGACATCGAATTTCGTAGTCGAACACAGTACTTACTCCATTTATAGTGCCTATTATAAGGTCAGAGGAAATAATAAAAATATATTATAATACTAAAAACGTTAGCCAAATCTGTCAACTTCCGAATACTATTCTCTCTTTCCCTTGTTACAAAGTGTCTTGGATAATATTTTCTTAGTTTTCTTTAAAAGGCGATAAATGATTTTCTTTAAATTTTGTTCATTTACTGCATAAAGACCATAGTGTTTTTAAATATTCTTATATTTTTTAAATTTTGTTATATTAATATTATTGTATCTTGTACATTTTGTATTTAAAGGATATTTTACGAAATTTAAATGTATCAAAATTTAAGAAATGTGCTTATGAGTATATGTATATTTATAATAAAAACACTGCACTGTGTAAGCAAATGAATTAACCAACTACCTAACAATTAACTATCTGAGCCGTAATTATCCGTTTGTCTATAACACTCTGAACGGTAGAGCCTTGCTTCGCAGAAAGCTGGACGGCTTCGTTCTATGCTGGGATAATATGAAGCTTGAGGGTACCAAAATCTCTGTCTGGAGTATTAAAACCGTGAACCTATTGTTTATTTTCACCAAGAATTATTCGTCATTTTATGATTAGGCAACCATTACTAAAAATGATTGTTACCTGTCCTGTTTTAGCACTATTCTTTATACGTTAAAGAGTTTACATTATTAACATATAATTTCTAAAACGTGTCACCCATTCTGCAACTCATATAATGGATCTGACTAACAATAAAAATAATAGTAATCATAATAATAATTTCATTTTAAATGCTATGAAAAGCTGTTTACAAAGGAATGCACTATTTGCATTGAAATTAGAATTTTTGTTGATTGTAATTTAAATAGGCAATATATTTTTTGCCTGGTATATTTCCTTATAAATTTTGTTTTAATTGTTGATACTTATAATAATATATAATTTATTACTTTGAGTACTGTTCAGAAACTTAAATGTATTCCTTTCGAAATGTTTCTTAGTATTAGGTAATACAACATATTGAAATGTATTACAGTGAGCAGTCAGTTTTTAAACAATTGCACATCTTAAATTTAAAAAGTAAATTTCCGTCTGTAATACTGAATTAATACTGTAAAAATATTTGTTCCATCACTAGGATGGTATACTTATAGGCTTGCAAGCTGTAAGGGTAACCGGACGGAGAACTATATTTAGACTAAAGTCGGGCCGTTCTAAGAAGGGAACCACAAGTAAACAAAAACAAATAATCTGTCTCACTCTAGCATATTACTCTTATGACTTAATAGTGAGACAGACATGCTGGTTTTTGTTTACTTCACCATGGTTAAGGAGACCGGCCTTATCATTTGGAGCTATAGCTTCATTCGTTTATTTATCTTGTTTACCGTTTTGTATTCCTTGTTTTCCATTTTCCTTATTACACATAAACACACATGTCCGAGGCAGGACTCGAACCCACAGGCTTCTTCACCACGGCTCCAAGCTACAGTGGCTAAAGAGACCAGCCTCTTTTTTGACTTGTCGAACATACATAGGTTATATGCCCTATTCTGCATTTTCCTGGCTGCTAATATCTGAGAAGGCAGATGCTTTTCAAACCGTGTCTCTTGAAACTTGTTCCGAAATGTTAGAACTTCGTATGTTGAGAGCAAGTCACATTTTTAACTCTATTCTTCTCATATTCATAAGAGTGTAATGAGTAACTTAATATTATTTATGTTATTAGCTTTGAACTTGCTCTCTTCATTAAGAAATCATTTCATGAAACTTGAAACGCTGTTTGCAAAATAATGGTATACATTTTCAGGAAACATGTTTCATGTAGGCCTATGTAGGCTGTATATTTAGCAGATTTTATGACGCTATCTAGGGGCTTTACGTGCGTTTGTTTCTGTGGAGTGTGTTAAAACTCGACTTATTTGCTTTCTGTGACATTTATATCCTGAGCGTCGTGAATATTGCATCCAGGCTTTATACTCTTGAAACTCGTAGTTGACTTTTATGAGATTTAATTAGTTTACCCTAGGAGAATCCTGAACGACTGAGTAAAACAGGCCTAACTAACGTAATTAAAAATTAACTAGCAGATCTAGTAAATGCTATAAATAATATAAATAGCAAGTTTCTGAGTTTTACGTTAGATGCTGCTGCAAAAAATTAAAACAGGATAAACATACATATTTAATGGCCACTATTCTAGCGAAATGCATAATACATTTTCATAATTTTTTATAATATTTAGATACTTGATGCTGCAAACAAGGATTACCTTTGGTGATCCGGCCGGCCGTTTCGCATTAGTTTTGTGCATCATCAGCGGTTTCCGAACTGCTATAATTGAGTAGCAGTTCGGAAACCGCTGATGATGCACTAAAATAGTGCGAAACAGCCGTCCGGATCACCAAAGGTAATCCTAGTTTGCAGCATCAAGTATTTAAGTATTGTAAAAGCTTTGTTAACGCAATCAAGAATGGACACCAATACATCCAGCTACATTTTCATAAATTCTAATCAAATTATTTGGATGAAAAATTAGAATTGAGCGTATTCTCTTTTGAAGTATTGAATTATGTGAGAAATGTGAAATGATTATGGTGAAAAATATAAATCATACATGCAGAAAATAGCAGCATGGACATTATATCCCACCGTGCAGTAGCCGACTTAATTGAAAGCAAGCTAGATGTATTAAACTGGTAGATGATTGTTCTGAAGCTTTATATTGATCTGAGAAAATATATCCTAGTCGGTAAAGGGAGGGTCTGTCTATTTATTACTGAAGTTTCTAACAATTCAATTCATAATAAAAAGTTTGTTCCCGTCCATCATGGCGTGTTATTCCGAGTGAATGGTTTTCAAGTACAACACGACAGGAGGGATATTTTTTTTTATTCTGTTTGGAGCCGTTGATACTGGTATCGCGTGGTTCCTTGCGTGGCGATCGTCAAGTGTCGAGAAAGCCTTTCAGCCGTCCTCTCAGTCATTCCCATGCAACCCAGGAGTTGACTGAAACCAGCATTTCACTCTGTTTGTTTGAACAGACGAATCAAAATTGCTTGAATGGACATTTTACTATCTACAAATGACTATATTCTACATAAACAGTCTTCATTGTCGTTTTTGAAACCATATTATGTTGACTTAAATTTTTTTTGTGTCATCTTCATCAGCTTTCTTCTTTTTTCGAAATTCTTCTTTGTTTCTACCATGTAATAGCATTGCTTCATCTCTTAATGTTTATCCATTCTTTCTTCTTTGTTTACTTCAATTTCTCATTTCTGTCGTTCTTTGAGTGTTTGTTTCTAACTTTATTCCTAACTTACCTATTTCCTTACTTATTTTGTGATAGATGGAAATCTGAAACAGCGTACCTCAACCGAAAGTTTATTGTGTCATTTGCTACTTAAGAGACTGTATAATTGGGGTTAAGAGCCTTGTCAAGCCAGTGGAGTTAAGAGGTTTACTAATAGTTTCGTTTCAGCATTATATAAAAGAGATGGTGCGGAAGTATTAAAGCTGCAAAGAACCGAAATGTTTCTTCAACAGATGGGGAAAAAATCTTGATTTTCCAAAAATTGCAGTTACGAGTTTTGCGAATTAGGGTGATATTGTTGTATTTATTAAGGAAAGCATCATACCTTCCGCAGTCCTCGGAGCCGAAGGAATGATGAGTACTGAAGTAATGGTGGAATGTTGAGAAGCAAGAGGGAACCGTAGTACTCGGAAAAGATCTGCCCCGATTCCATTTGATGCTACAAAAATTCCATATGGGTATGAAAAATATATCCCTATCTCTGAGGTGAGAAGCCGACGGCTAAATCGTTCGTGTTGAATTTAATTTGTCTTGTTCGTTGAACATTTCTCATGTATTCAAGCTTTAATTGTAATGATGAAATCATCTAATTTGCTATGGTTCAGGAATATTTATAATGTTTTCAGTTACAGTGAAAACTTCTAACTGTACAGGTAGGGAAAAAAAGCGGACCGACTAAAATGTATATGAGCCACTGCGGCATTCACAGGATAGCAGGGAATGTATTGAAAATTGTTCTACGTGTGATAAATTGCTTGAATTGAGAAATAATTTCACGTAATTTGCATTGCTTATGAAAACAAACGTTTCCGTTACATCTCTTACATTTATTTACGTATCCCAAGGCTCTGAAATCACCTACAAGAGTCGGTCCGCTTTCTTTTCCCTACCTGTACCTGATGTTAAGAATTTTGGGTCCATATGTACAGCTCACACTTAAAAGTTAAAATCGGCTGAATAGATTTCCATGCTTAGGTAAATTTGAACATTAGAGATCGTTGAAAAGCTGTCCTTATGACAGTGCATTCTAAATTCTAAATAAAGTTATCCCATCGGTGTTCATTTTAACTTCTTTAAAATGTTAGGAGGAAGACAACTGCTAACGGTACACCCACGGAAATGAATGTTTGAAAACTTTGCTTTGCACTTCTCATTTCGGAAGTCCATTGTCCTACATTTATTTGAAGTGGCTAAAGTTTTAAAAGAGTGTGTTGGAAGAAGAGGAAGGAGAACTTTTACGTGGTCGGATAGAACTACAGACAAATGGCTTGTGGTTAAATGAATGCTCGAGGAGAGTTAAGTTAACTAGCAGGGAGAGAAAAATGGGAGGAGAGCGAGGTGATGAGACTCACAATCTGAAGAGAGAAAGGGGAGGGTAAAACTGTTTGGCATTCAAAAAGGGGAGTGTGAAATGTTGAGATCCTCAATTCCAACCCCATAGTAGATGCAGGTGGGTTTCTGGCAATTGTTTTCAGTAATCTTACTGTCATTGATATTTTAGAGGTTACTGAGAGCTAATTTCGACTTTAATTCATGAAATTTAAAATTTAATTCGAATTTGTTAAGTACTGTGAGGTGGCTGATCTTTTAATTGTGCTTGCTCTAAATCTAAGTATGTAATATTTAGGTAGTGTAAAGACTGTCGTTAGTAAATCTTTATAGTAAGTGTTACAAAAATCGGTCAATTGTTTGCTTCAAAATCCTTATATCCTGCGTTTGACTTCCGGCATTGTGAGATTTTCTGAAAGTATTCATGTTAGTTTTGGACGGCATGAATTCAGTCACATAATTATAACTTGATAATTAAAATCACATCACCCTGATAAGTGGTAATCAATTAAATGAAAGCTAAGAGAGAAAAAGCGTATGCTTTATGAGTGAAAATGTTAATAATATCCCTGATATTAGATGCAGCTCAGTTAATCATAAAGGATCTGAAACTAAAAAGAACAAGATATTTTTTGATATTGTGGAATCAATTTAAAAACCTGCAAGTAATTTAAGTAAAACGTTTTCTAACCTCTGTAAATGTAATTACTGAAGCCTTTTTCTTCATCAATAATCATTTATTTTCATTGATATACAGGTACCGGTACTACTGTAAAAACTTCCCCTTCATATTATAAAGAAAAGTGGTACATTATCGTATTGAAAATAAGCTCCTCCAGAGGAACGTAAATATGAATATTATAGTAAAATTTATCTTTATATTATAATATAATATTTATATTTAGTTATAATCTAGGATTATAACTTTATATTCTGTATGTATAGAATTCACAATAACTGCTCATGGTTCTAGCTTCTAAAACTCATGGGATTTGCTTTCAACAATCCTGTGATCGAACATCGTAACTACGTTATCATGATATGAAGTTATAAACTTTACAATACTCCACAACTTGTTGTTCGCATGGAAACGCGCACTGATCCAAGACTCTAACTCGTCAGGGATCCTTTAGGGACTCAGTGGGATTTCTACTGGACAAAGCATTACTGCGTTACGGCTTTTTCGAAATTCCTTTTTATCCTAACTTATAACTTTCCTAGAGTTGATCCTACTGCGGGAACATTTGAATTTGCAGTAACTTCTGCTTAGTGCAGCCTTCGCTAACACCCTCATGTGGTATTGATATTTTATGATATAACATTAAACTTTTATCAGGGATAATGAAGGAATAGATGCTAGTTATTTAGAAATAGAAATAGGTTGAAGAAATTAAGACGAAACACATGAAAGGTAAAATTATAAGAATCGATTAATAATAGTGATCATGCCGGACTCCTAAAGGGAAGAAGAGTTCACACTATTGTAAGTTAAGGATTTTTAAAGCAGCTGTATGGTATCTAAGACCTACAGCTTAACGTGGAGACCGAACCACGATGAGGCTCTTATATACTTCACATACCATGAGTAATATATTGTCAGAGGCGAAGGCAAAAGTCACACATCAAAGTTAATCTCTTGATCAGCTTAAAGATGCTATGGCAAAAATTCCATTAGAGATCATACTATGAATTCTTCTGTTTAACCAATTGCTTTTTAGAACTACTTTCGTGCCAAAGTTATCAAGCCTCTGATGTGGTTCAAATTAATCGTTAAATTGAAGGTTCTGCCTGCTTTTCTTTGTTAAATGTCAAACCCATCAGTCACAACTTGAAAAATTTCAAAACGTATACATGTATGTGTGTACTTTATTGTTTGTAGATATATATATACAGTTGGGAGCTGACGAGATGATCCCTAGCAGGACTATGGGGCTCTTATCTGCAGTCAATAGTAGCGCTCCCCTACACTTGCAGTTATAGCACAACACCGTCTTCCCCCTGCATGCCACCACCAAATCACGGATCATCTCGTCAGCTCTCAACTGTACACATATATAATATACACATACAGAGTGGTTCGGGTATAACTGTGGTGGAGATTCAATGATTCAAAGTTCACATCACAATAAAATAAAGCCTATTTTGGGTTTTGTGCTTTCATTTATGATTTTCGAGACGCATTTGGTTTTAAGGTTGCCAAATAACTTGCATAATGTGTCATTGACCTCTGTCACGCGGGTTATGTGGTCCACATAGCCTAAAAATCTTTGTATTAAATTTGCAAGTAAGCCCCAACTAGATTAAAAAAGACACGAAGGGAAGGTGTATTCCCTGCTCTTTCCTCTGATGTGAAAAATGTTAGAATATTTCAGATAATACTTTTTCCAGGAGATCATGGTTAAAGTTTAGGGATAAACTGTACTGAGATAAGTGCTCATTACGACAAAAATCGTATTTGAATTTTGTTTCTACCGTAGGAATAAACTGTGCTGATATACCCCTTGCATCCTGTAGATTTTCATCACCCATTTATTTACCTAAAACAACTTGTAAATAATTGTAAAACAACTTGTTTAGAAACCAGAATAATGTACACAAGAGAGTTCATGCAAGGAATTGCAGTTCCATACTTGTATACATGTTTAGCATTAGTAAGAGGTAAAATTCCTTCCTAGGTTTTTGAAGGGCAGATGGAGTTTCAAAGGACAGTTGACCATAAACAATTTAAATTGAATTGACATATTTACAATAACTTTATAACCCTACCTTTAAATAAATGTAACTGATTCGTGTTTATTTTATATATTTTATTTGTTTCTTTTTCCACTCGTTTGCATTTCATTAGGCATACGACTACGAGAGAAAAGACATTCATCATTGTTATCTATGACTATTCCATTCATAAGCCGCGTGTTTGATGTTGACCAAATACGTTTAACATTTCCTCGGATGTAGACCAATCACGATCGTTTATCTCCTAAATATGCTTCCTGTGGTCACAAGGATGAAATTTTATCTTATAAAACGTCAGCTCATTATTGGACACGGAAGGCATCTACGTGCTGCGATTAATACGGCATATGCTGCTAGAGAACAGAATAAAAACACGTTATTATATACAATATAACTTGTTTAGACAATCTACACTGGCCCTCTCGTTCTTGTGGTACGCACTGTTGGTGGCATTGGTAATTCAAATCGATGCATCGACTGTCCTTTCATTTAGTTTCCCGTGATCTCACAGTTTGACAGAATATTGACAACAAAGTAAGAAAACAATAATTATTTACAAAATCATTCATGGAATAGTCTTACTCGAAATTACCAATGTCACCAGGTAGATTTGCTCGAATTTCGTTCTCGCAAATGTATCGATAAACACGTAATCTCTATTTATCTATCACAGGGAGTATCTATCATAAAATTCACTTTGGAAGAAAATCAACTGAATCATATAAGTTTAAAAATTAAAGAATGAAACAGCTTTACACATTTGAATGTGAAACTAGGTCACATTTAAACGCTTGTTCAAATTTTAGACCCATTGATATAATTAGGTGCCAGAAGAAACGGCACATAGGATTTTTCTGTCGTTAACGACGACACTATGCTTTCGTCATGTAACAAACTGATGTTATTTTGTAGCCATAATCACGTTAGTTAAAGACGGCCTTATCTCTGCAAAACGGGAAAGAAAAAGTTATCATAAGGATAGATAGTCCTTAAAGGTATGTTACGTCTTGTAAGAATCCATGTCTTATGTGTAATACTTACCATTGGATTAAGCTACAAAACTCTACTATCACCCAGAAGTTCAGTAATTTGGAAAGCTGCCACATGGTTGTAACTCAGGAGACAATTTGACGTGTTACCTGGTATTAATCGAGGTGTCTGATTACGCAGTTACTTGAGTTGGAATACGTCCAGACCACTTGTACAATTCATTTCAAACGAATGAGCTGAAGCGTTATTAATATTATGTGAAATTGTTAAAACAGAGAACTCAATCGTGAAGTGTATTGAGTTGGCCGTCACTCAAAATTTATGCGTGCACAGGAACTTTTTCTAGTCAGATGTTAGTATTGTCCTCAGATTTCACATATTTTCTCCGATTATGGTTCAATAATCGTTATTAAAATGAAAACACATTTTCACATAATTTAATCAAGAAAATCGTAGGTTACTAATAATGGAGATGGAAATTTATAATGTAACTTATAATGAATGCGACGTCATAAGTAGGGTCCGGATTTGAAGGTTTTAACCTATTTTTTCCCCAGCTTCATAATTAGGACATTTTAACGTATTTTTCCGTTTCATACCCCTAGCTTCCGAATAGGTGAATCTTATAGAACCTAAAAAGGGCTAAATCTGACTAAAGGGCCTAAAAGGGGGCTAAAGAGGACTTTTAATGAAAAACTAGGGGCTAAAGAGGACTTTTCCTGAAAACCTAAGGGCTAAATAGGACTTTTGCAGAAAAAACACGACTTTTAAATAGATTTTTCAATGAATGCAAAGGAAAATAAATATGTGAATTTGTGCAATTTAAGAAAAGACATAATAAAATAAACTTATACAACCCACTGAAATTAAGAATGTTGCTGTGTCGCTTGTCTTTGTAACTCGACAATGCTCCGCCTCGCCGTCGCAGGAAATGAAACTTGGGCCATCTTCAATACTTTGAAATATGCAAGTAATCCATTGTCGTTTCAGCTTTCGAATAACAAGTTGCTGACCGACGACAGAGAAGTGTAGGAGGGTCTGTGTCAAAATTATAATGCAATTTTCGGTGCTAATGAAAGTGTTTTATTAAGACGGCTAAAATAGTTTGTTTAAAACCTAAAAAGGGCTATTCCACGAAAATAAAAGGCTAAAATACCTTTATAAAAGCCTAAAAATCCGGGTCCTGTGACTAAGAATAAATTTAAGATGCATAACTTATAGAAATTTCGAAAATGTTATGACAGTTTTTCAATAAAATATATTCGGAGACATACATTGTGACCGGTCACCGGACCGGCGAAGAAGCATTGGTTTAAATGGAAGCGTTCACACTGGGTCACTTGTGACGGTCACCGCACAATCATTTTTATTACGATTGCCAACAATGCAAGTTGTATATACAACATTCAGTTGTATAATCGAGCTCAGCGAAACTAGTTATCCAGCCATGAGTTTAGATTTTATTAATACTGAAATTTTATAAGTGAATCGGAATGTCAACCTGCCATTTGGGATGTCAAAAGTGATTACAAATTGCTTTATCATGTAGTTATTATTGGCAATACTAGCGGTGACCGTCACAAGTGACCCAGATGTGTTCAATGCAAAAACCGGTGACTGTCACGAGTGACCCAGTGTGAAAAGGCCCTTATTGTAGCCGTGCTAAAGGTATAACTGAACCGTTGAGACATAAATCATGACCTGCGCGATAATGCTGCCTTGATAGCTATCTCACAAGCTTCGATTGCTACTTCGCATCTTCAATCCAATGATTTCTGAATTTTTATTTTGTCTTTACCAAAGGAAGAAACCATTAAAATCACCACAGTTATACTAATTCCATTCTGTATGTAAGATTCTAGTTTATTTCAAGACTTAAGAACGCAATCGAAGCCTTTAATGAAACGATGCTTCTTTTGGTCACGTCTTTGTGATCCCTTGGGCAAAGCAATAACTGTTGACGCGAATAGACAGTAAAGATTACGCTTTCGGATAAAGCTTCGTCACCTAGACCATTTCAGTTAATAGTAAGGTATTCCTCCGGGGGCATGAATCAGTCACGAAGAAAGACAAAAAACAAAAGTAGGTAACGTAAAAGACACATAAAATTGCTTTGTCAGTGATGAAGGATTCTTTCTCTTTTATACGATAAAATTAATCTGAGGCATTATATCTGAGACGTATTGCCGTAAAAAGGAGGAGAATTTAATGCCTCATCGAATTTGTGAACCATAAGATGGAGGCAGTGATGGTAGCATTAAAAGTAATGATCCGAAAGAAAGCTATATAAAAGTAACAAATCTCAGCTGAAATGACTACTGTTCTTAAGCATGGATGTAGCAGTTCGTATGATGTGAAAACTGCTAATAAACTTGTAAATCCATTTAATTCTTATCGCTTCTGTTACAGATGTGGTGTGTGTTTTCCAGTTACTATTTCTAACTTTAAGACCTTTAAAATTACGTTTATGGCCTATATTTTTGATGCTTAGTTTTCTTCTCGGTATGTTATAATGCATTACTGAATACGAACGCAATGATTTTGTTAATCCAGCTATTCTGAAAAACCTTACAGAGAAAATGTATATGGGGAAGAGGTTTTTAATCAAACTGGATTATATTGCAAAATGAAATGTAATAAATCATTCATAAAACCGCAAATACAGTTAATCATAAATTCCGTGGTTAACTCATAGCGTCAGTGGGAAGATTCTTGTACCAAGCATTCACTTGTTTAGCGTAGTGAAAATAATTCCACCTGGAAGTTTAACGTTATCGATAAAATATATTTCGGACGAGGAGTTTCATTTAGGCAGTTTCCGAAAATAAGATGACAGTTTAATAGTAAATAATGTAATATGACTTTCGAAATAATAATAATTTTTCCTTAGAGGTTTTTCAACATTAACATTAACATTAACATTAACATTTCAACATTTGCATTAACCAAACAAATATATAATTATTGTACATTCCAATTTTAACTAATATTGCTCCTCCACTGTCGTCTGTTCGATGTATCTCTTGCTACCATGCTCCCCCTTAACAATCCATCCAGGTATCAGTCGGCCTTCCTTCCCTTCGTCTTCGATCAGATTATCAGTTCATCACCATCTTAGGGCAATCTCCTTTGGTTCATTCTTTTCTCATGCCTGTACAATCTTAATCTTAATGTTTTGTTTTCAGTAATTTAAAGGACATCCACATCCACATTCATCAATTTTTTATTCAAGTATTCGTCGCTTTCCCCTCCTTGATTTTCTTGAAAATCTTCTCCAGTAATTCATTTCTGTGGCCTGTAGTTTCGCTTTATGTTTGTTGTTTACTGTCAACGTTTCAGTTTAATAATAATAATAATAATAATAATAATCGTAAGAATAATAACAGTGATAATATTAACATTTTCTTTCTCACTATAAATTAGTACTGTAACTAAAACCCTAGCATATCTAAAGGTTAATAATAATAATAATAATAATAATAATAATAATAATAATAATAATAATAATGATAATGACCTTTCTCATTATTGATTTCACCTATGGACACTGAAGGTCGGTAGATGACATTATGGAAGCATTTTGTACGCACAACGTAATTTACTATATTCCACCCCAATGAACACCCAGTTAATATTTCTACTTTGTTTTAAATTACATATTAATTTTGTGGTAATGAAGTATCTATACTTTTTACGTTTTCTTCTTAAAAAAGACTGAAGGTATTTTGCTGTTAAGAGAGATAGTTTGGTTTAGACCTACTGTATAGGCTTATAGGAGATGATTATGCCAGGGAAATAATTTTTCTAAGAGACTGCTGACGTCAAACGCATTCTTTTAACATGCTAGAACTTAGACATACATCAGAAATATTCATAAGGCGTCAAAACTTCCTAAGTATTTAAGTGTCAACATAAATCGTACTTTCCAAAACACCGTGTTGAACTGTTGTTGTAATCCTAAGGAAAAGGTTATTTTATTCTCTTACTTTCTTTCGAAACGCAGCGGATTATACCAATAAAATAACATTATCCAAAGTAGTGAGAAAGGATTAAGTGTCTTTTTGTTTGTTTTGTAAGCTTAACCTCAACTGACTCTCAACTAGATGCATTTTTGTATTTTAATTAACTCTATTTCGCTACTTTGTTTCGTTTCTTTCTCTTTTTTTGTGTGTTATTTACTTTTGCATCTACTTTAATCAAGTGGTTTCATGGTGGAGCTTGTGCATAACACTACTTATAACCTCAGATAAAGTATAAATTTTCTGGCTTGCTATAAAGTATAAAATTACTTACCAGATCTCCGGAGAGTAGACGAAATGAACTCAAGCTAAACTACTCTGTGCAACTGGATAAATAACACTGTCTAAATATCCAGCAGACTTTTCAATAATCATGTTAAAATATTGAAGTTATCTCCAATAAGCAAATGCAAAGAGCTACTGTTATAACAAGTAGCTGATGTAATAAAAATTGCGAAACGATTAAGCATAAACAGCACAGTAATCTTCAAGATTCAAAGGCACATATGACTAAAACAAGTATCACATTCTCATGGACGGAAAGTGTAATAGATTAAAAGGCTTAACCTTGGGAACTGCATTTTCTTCCCTTTCTAACAAGGAATTCTGTGATAAAAGAACGATTACCTGAACTACGAATACGTGTGTTGAAGTTCATGGTTATATTATGATTTTCAAACTTACCATATTGTAAGAACGGGACTCTTCTAAGGAAAAAAAATTAGCCTAAATTAAAAAAGACACTGTTAAGTTAAAACATATCCTAACTTATTATATAATTGTAATAACATAAAAATAGGTTTCGGGATGTCGAAAAGATAGAAAATGCATAAATATAGGCTACCTCTAGTAATTTGTTCACGTCTCTTTATGCGAGTATATACTTAGTCTACTTTATGTCTACTTCTATGGTTTCATTAAAGTCTTCCTGCTATATGATAAACCTAAGAGGACTAACACATTATGAGAGCCGTCGCGGTGGCTCATGCTTAGCGCGTGGGCCTGGCATGCTAGCGGTCCCGGGTTCAATCCCCGGGCCTGGCGGGCGTGTCATTCGTGGTGGACGAAGCCGTGACCTTTGGGGGTTTTTCTCGGGGATCCTCCCGTTTCCCCCTCTCATTCCACCAACACTCTCCATTTCATCTTCAAACTCCCCCTCATAATCATCCCGTGGCTTGTGGTCCTGAAGTTGCTGGCTGGTGTACTGCCAACCTGGGGGCTCTATAAGAGGTACCGAGGCAGCGGCAAACGTGGCATGGTAGAGGTATCTGTTGGATGTAGGGGAGTTCCGTGGGGGCTCGCGGTGGGGTCTGTTGTCGAGGGACCGTTGGGCTTGCAAATCTCTCATTCCACCAACACTCTCCATTTCATCTTCAAACTCCCCCTCATAATCATCCCGTGGCTTGTGGTCCTGAAGTTGCTGGCTGGTGTACTGCCAACCTGGGGGCTCTATAAGAGGTACCGAGGCAGCGGCAAACGTGGCATGGTAGAGGTATCTGTTGGATGTAGGGGAGTTCCGTGGGGGCTCGCGGTGGGGTCTGTTGTCGAGGGACCGTTGGGCTTGCAAATCATTCCATTCCGGAGGTTGGCACAATGAGCCACAAGGCTGAAGTGCTTAGGGTAGTCCCAACCCGCCTTCCCCCTTCAGGGGCTAAATACAACACATTATGAAATAATACTTCAAATATTATAAATCACAATCATTTCACAATGCGTGTATAGTAGTAGCATTCTCAAAAGAATAATATTTGATTCTGTATTTCAAGGTGATCCCGTAAATAGAATAAAATTATGCTATAATTGTATATACTGCTCCTGTTCTTCTTAATACATAATAGCCTAGTCTCGTATGCTATTGAAGTTCAAGAAATTCCAATAAACAACATTCCTGAGGTTCGGGTTTAAATAACTGGCGTGTAATCCCTCTATTACTTTTATTAACCGAATATAATATTGTTGGCCTCGAAAGGTAAACTTACGCAGGGAAAAATAAATAATATTGTAATGATTATGTTCTTAAACCTATGCGGCTTTGGGTTATCGTACGAATACAGGTATCATAATGTACTGTTGATAACACCATCAACAAGAATGTGTGGCCAAGTTCTCTTCCTGTCCAGATCGATATTAGTCATTAAAAATGAATGACACGGAAACGTACTTACATATCAAACAACGCCATACAGATCAGATAATGGCAAGAACCAACTGTTGCCTGAAATTTGTTTCCCAAAGATCATGATGTGTATGGTTGTGAAATGCTAACTGACATTCAAATTACCTTCTCTATTCTAAGCATAATTCTTCCTACCCTAGTACACATGTGAGAAATTGCTTAGTACAGTAAAAATATACTGAGCTTACTAAAAAATATTTCTTTCTCAAATTTCAAAATAAATTTATATTTCTCATTTAATCACCAAACAATCTCAGATGTTATTTGAAATTTCCAGTAAAACTGTACTGGCAGATATGGAGCAAAGAATGTATCTTGGTCGCTGCGAATTTTGTGGAAATTCCCTTTTTCCTCAGCTAGATGTTTTCACTCCCTTGATCGGGAGGTTTATCCGGTATAACTACACAGCCCTCGTTCAAAGAGATTTCCATTTACGGGCTGTACGGCCGTGGTCTGTCCGTTGTTACTGCTATATACCGTTTCGGCATGAACTACGTTTGACATCTTCAGAGCTGGTTACAGCTGGGTGGTCGGCTGCGAATAGCTGGCGAGCTCTCAAACCACTGGTATTTATACGTCCTCCTCCTCGCGCTCTGGTTGGTCGGCGCCCGGCTGTCATATGCACTCCTCTCTTCCGATAGGTCCGGGTTTTATCCCTAATGTTGGCAGCACTGAGTAAACTTGCTTCTTGTGCGATTCAACAATGCGCAGAAGCAGTGTTCCCAGGTCTACTGTTTTTGCAATATCCTGCTTTTAAAATCTATTGCTATACTTCTAAAAAGACCGGGGCTTTATATAACTCTTATTGTTATAACTTTTTAGTTTCTTTCAGTTGTATTATTGAATTCTAAATTAAAACTGTATTTCTGTGGCGTTGTGGCAAAAGCTGATAGGTGCATATTGTAAGATAGCAAACCATTTATGTTACACATTAAATTCTGTCATAATATTTATCTACTGAAAATGAAATATCAATGACTAACATTATCGATAGATCTCCCACTAACACTAACAGACATTAACATGTTTTGCCTTGGAATACTATGGGTTGATACTTAGGAAATACCTAAACTTAACGCTAAAATAACTTTCATGCGGGGGTAAAAGTAAAGGAAATAAAACGCGCGGTTATACAAAGATTTTTACAGGGCGAAAATACCTGACATCGTGGCCTGGGTATGACCAGAAAAAAAATTAAATCCTAATCATTCGGGACAGTGTACGGTCAGTCTTAAATAATTTATGACAATTCAAAACAAAATTCTGACATCTCCGTTTCCAGGACATGAAATGTGCAGCTCTCCAAGTGACATAGTTAAGCTTTATCCAGACCATACTCTGGTACAGCAATGCAGCTATGGGAGTTGAATAGGATCAAATTTCCTATCCACCACAGCAGACTACTTTACACATACGTTCCCCTCTATTCATTTTATATGACGTACGTTGCCTCTGTTGTGCTCGATAGAATAGAATGACTGACATATGATACCAAAGTGTATCTCTCTCTAGAGATCCACTGTGCAGGGGTCCCTGGCTCGATACCTGCATACTGGTTTTCAATAATGGAGCAATGAATGAGCAAGTGATGCGATTGATTGCATTTACAAGACCTCGTCAATCTGTCACATGTGAGTCAGTGTATTTTACCTGAAAATATCCCAATACCACGCCTGTAAGTATGTTCATTATGCAAAAGGGCTTGAAATGACAATAGGCTATAGCCTTGTTAAAATTGGCAGTCTGAAAAACAATCATTTACGGACTTCTAGACAATTTTCAGTACCGATTAAATGTGTGTGTTTAAATGTCGTTTTTTCTTCTTTATTGAGTATCGATCAGGGCTTTCGATGATGCGATCACCATAAGTTATTATGTCAACTAGTGATGGAAGCTCTCCAATGAAAAACCCGGAATTCTTCGATTCTTGAAAGTTCTCGGGATATCAAGAATCGTATAAAAAGCATTCGAATATTTAGAAGCATAAAGGGGGGACGAGTTCTCGCGCAGTCGTATCACGCAATTACCGCAAGATAAGTTTTGCAGGCAAGAAAGGCAATATATGAACGCACAGCTACCATGCGCACAAATCAGTTAAATGTTGCCAAACTGCCGATTCTTAACAGAAGTTCCTAAGGTAGATGCGACATGTACTTACAGTTATGGAGCTTGTAAACATGTTAAGTACAAGTACTTAGGCTACTACAAGAAACTTATCAAGTGCAATTTCTAAAAGCAGTTCACTATAATCTCATTTAACATTAGAAAAATAAACATGTGGATAGTGGTTTCATTTTATCCTGATTCCCGATTTTTTCCGTATGAAAGGAGATAAAAGTAATCTGTGAAATAATATGCTATGTATAGGAAAAGCTTTTATTCACAGTATTCTTTATTTTATTTCTGGTTCTGTATTAATGTCCAATGGGGGTACGCCATGGTGTAGTGGTTGGGGCACTGCGCTACAAACCTGAAGTTCGCGGGTTCGATTGCCGATTCCATGAGGTCATTGAGATTTTTCAAATGGCTTAATCCTTCTGGTGGCTCTGGGGTCGATTCAGCCTTTAACAGAAATGAGTACCAGGAGTAATCTTGGAGATAAAGGCGGCTGGTGCACAAGGCTGACCACCTACATGACCGAATGTCTTAAATCTGGGAGCTTCATCCTCCTGGAACCCTTAGGCCTGTATAGGGAACACTTTACTTTTTTATTAATGCCCAATTTACCGTAAAGTTCGTGACAATACAATACAGTATCATGCTGTCTTTATTAATATACATTCTACCTACTATTCACGTACCGGTATCTTGAATTCACGTTCGAGGCTAAGTGACTGCGTTTCTCTTATCAGAGAGAAATTGACTTGACTTTAAAAATAATAAACTTGATTTAAAGATGATGAGTTTACCACAAATGTAACATTACAAAGTACAAAAAAAAAAACAGGAAATATACAGCTATTAACTACAAAAGTACGTTGCGCGGAAAGGGACATAAAAGTCAATACACGAATCGTAACAAGAGAGCAAAAACATGGCTAAGGGTGTAAAAAACAATCCTTTCCGGTTTCTTGCGTTTCCTGGTGCTTTCTTTACGTGCAGTACAGAATAAATAAAAAGTTGTATTATTTTCACGTACATAGTGTAAAGCGTTTTCTTTTATAAATGAACATGTAAATGTATGTGGATTTTTTAAACGTATCAATTTATAATCTTAACATTATTTTGTAATATATTCTAGACGATAGCGCTTTGATAGATAAATTTTGTTTTCAAATGTTAAGAATTTACGCTATTTTCAAACCCATTTAAAAATACAAACCCAAAAATCCGACTTAGGTCTTTGTTCCCACAAAATATAAGAAGTCATTAAATAATTTATTTCCATGCAATGGAATCTATAGATACACACACAATAGTATATTGCGATACAAGTGCCGTAAGGCACGTTTACGGGTCGAGGAAACAGATTGAAAACCCGAGGCGCAGCCGAGGGTTTTTAAGTTTTCGAGACCCGTAAATGCCTTTACGCCCCTTGTGTTGCATGCTATTTTTTGCACGACGGTTACTTATATCAATTTAATTATATTAATTGTGATATTACCTGAAAATATTATGTGTATACATTCTTGAAGAGAGATGTTTATTTCAGAAAGTGATTCGCATGTGTTTGTTGTTATGGGAACCGAATATTTGTCCTGGGGGCCTTGTTCATAAAGGCATGTATTATGAAGTGTATCGTAATGAATTATGACGTGGCGCATGGACCGTAAGTAATTTAACCTCATCGCAACGCCCTTAGCAACACGATTGTGTGGGAATGTCAACTTACGATCCATGTAAACAACTTTCGTAAGTAACACTTACTAGCTAAGGAGTGCAAAAACTTAATTTACAACATTACGAAAACTATACTCAGGAGAATTCATTCTCAATGTTTGTTGGATTTTCCCATATATTTTATTATTGAAGTAATCAAATAAATTGAGGCGTAAGGCCAACATGGCCTGCGCCTGAATAGGCTATAATGAAAACAAGAAAGTGTTTTATATCTGAAATTCATAGGATGGACTGTAATTAGACACTACATTATTAAACCCAAAAATTAAATGCAAATCAGGTTCTGTTGAATAAGTACAATGAAGTTGCTAAAATCTAACTAGAATTTCTCTGCTGCATATGCATTGGCATATACGTACAGGTTGTGTTTTGTGTTATCGAAAATGTATGGAAACAAACACACAATGCAAATGAGAGTTCTATGTTTAAACATTTTCTATACCAATTTATTCAACACTCATGAAGACAGACATGATAGAAATATACAGTACCTGCTAGCCACACCCAGTGAAACAACAGCTTTAAAAGGAAATTCTAAAGTACAAAGAAAAGAAAATAATGTTTTAAGACTAAAGATACAGAAAGAAGTGTTAGGGAGGACATAGTTTTCCTTATCCAGTTCCAAGTTCCAATCTAACAAAGCACCACTGAAGATGTATAATGCAAGAAGCCTTAACAAAGTTAAGGAGGTTCTGCAGTCGAATGTATGCATCTCACATGGGGAGTACTGGAGCCCTGGATACAACAACACATTCAACTTAGTCTTAATAAATAACGCAATTACGTCACTCAACTACAGTGTGCCCCAAAGAACATAGACTTTATGCCCCTTTCTGTCAACAATGAACTGTGAACTATTCATTCCAAATTGAAGGAAACATATTTTTTAAACCAACATTAATTCAGTTGCTATTGTATTTTTCTTTCTTTGTTTTTCTATATTATTATTATTATTATCATTATTATTACTATTATTATTTACTATTTATCTCTTTACAGTCCTGGTATCCTTGTTCGAGATTTCTAATTTTACTTAGTTATAGACGCCATATGACTGTTTTTTTTTCGAAGCTAAAATATTTACGATAGTTGATATTCTGTTTCTAATTTAACTTTCGGGTTCTAAAAAAATATTTAAACTTTTTTGTTTCTTTTGCATTACTGCATATGCTATTAGAGTTTCAATTTGGTATATAAACAGTCTATTCATAAAATATATCATTTTTTTTTTAATATTCCTCCACGTCCCTTAAGCTTATTATGATATATCACATCTTTAAGTTTTTGAAACTTGAAAATTTTCGTTATGATATTTGAATCACTGAATGAAATTTTAATATATTTTTATAAATGCTTTCTCACATAAAGATCATTGATCATTGTCAGATGTACAAGCTTGTAGCAGTTTTTTAAAATATCTGCATTGCAAGATGAAAAATTATTATTTTTTTAGGTGTTTCATTTGAATAAATCTTAATTTTTTAGTTTTTTATATTAAAAATAATTCCATGGAGTTAATATTTTATGATGACTCAATATAGAAAGTTATACAAAATTTCCATACAGTTATGTTTTATATTATAGGAATCATGAGTTAAACAGTTTTATAGAATACAGTGTAGAGAAAAAGAGGGATTCGTGAAATTGTGGTACAATTTAGTCAATTTTATAGATATCTTTAAAATACTTTCCTAGATTAAGCCTACTTATAAAGAACATATGAAACTAGCACATTGAAAATAAAGAATCAATTGTTTTCTTCTTTGAAAATATATGTACACCTTTAATTGAAAAGAACGTAAGCGTACTAAACGGAAAACTGCATAGAACGTTTGGGGAAACTTATTCTGTAAGTGCACGCTAACTCTACCTCAAGTTTTCAGTATAGCAACATCGATAAAATAATAATAAATTAGAGCAATGCGACTGTACTAATTATATTGTCTGCCTTCTACCTGGCAGGACTCATTGAAACAACTCCAGAACTTCTTCCTGTTTGCACCTTCTAGAAATATCTGATTCAATATCTCCATTTCTGATAATGTAGCTATATCGTTAATTTGTTTTTGCACGACTTAACTAACACTGGACAACAGCCAAAAAATTTTTTGCATGAAATTGGGCGTTTATTATGTGGATAATAGTGCTGAATTCAATTATGCAAACAGTTTTTCTCTGGCACCCTCAGTTTCAAAAAGAAAGCCTGTTTTCTGAATTAGCACTGGCTGTAAATGCTTAAATTTCTGTTAAAGTGATTGACATAGTAAACAAGACCTAAAAGCAATTATAACATTTATTTATTATTATTTTACTGCTTTAGTTAGTAAGGACCGTGGTGTTATGATAATTGGTCATGCAGTTCAAATGAAAGAAAGTTACAAAAATATGCAGCTAATATTACAAAAAGTGCAGTATGACAAGTACAACTGGTCCATCTGTGGCGATTTCAAAATGATTGGCATACTGTTAGGATTGCAAAGCGAATACACGAAATATTGCTGCTTTTTGTGCGAATGGGATAGCCGTGATAAATCCAAACATTACGACACTAAAATATGGCCTCTCCGGAAGAATTTTGTCCCTGGAGAAAATAATATCTCAGCTGAACCATTGGTTGATAGATAAAAAAATTTATTGCCTCCACTTCATATAAATATAGGCCTAATGAAGAATTTTGTCAAGGCATTAGACAAATCTGGAGCAGGTTTCAAATACCTAGAAGAAAAATTTCCAAGAATCAGTGCTTTTAAGTTGAAGGAAGGCATTTTTGTTGGGCCTCAGATTCGAGAACTAATGAAAGATCAGCTGTTTGAAAGTAAACTGAATCATGTGGAACTTGAAGCATGGATATCATTCAAGACCATTTGCGAACAGTTCTTAGGTAATACTAGAGCACAAAATTACGAACAATTAATTGAGAAATTACTAGGAGCCTATAGAAATCTAGGTTGCAACATGTCACTCAAAATTCACTTCCTGCATTCCCATTTGGACTTTTTCCCTGCAAATCTAGGACAAGTTAGTGATGAACATGGAGAAAGATTCCACCAAGATATTTCCGAAATGGAGAAAAGGTATCAAGGAAGATGGAAACCCAATATGCTTGCAGATTACTGCTGGAGCCTCAAAAGAGAAACCACAGGAAAGTACAGAAGAAGCAGAAAATGGCAGAAATTCAACTGACAGCAGTAGAGGATGGACTTTAAAACGAGCTGGCAATGTTTTCAGGTATGTTAATTGGTTACTTTTACAAAATTAAATATAATTTTATTACGAAGGATTCTTCTACATACGAATATTACCAGTTAGTCTTTGATATTACGGTGACTTTACGTTTTATTTATAAACGACTAGACGTGTAAGTACACGATTTACTAAAAAAATTAGGGTGCTAGACAAAAACAAAGGCCATATTTGAACTCAGCACATCAAAATACATAAGAAATTATATGTTTTGTGTAAAAAAATATTACCAGTTAGTCTTTGATATTACGGCGACTTTACGTTTTATTTATAAACGACTAGAAGTGTAAGTATACGATTTACTAAAAAACTGAGGGTGCTAGACAAAAACTAAGGCCATATTTGAACTCATCACATCAAAATACATAAGAAATAATATGTTTTGTGTAAAAAAAATATTACCAGAAAGTCTTTGATATTACGGTGACTTTACGATTTATTTATAAACGACTAGAAGTGTAAGTATACGATTTACTAAAAAAACTGAGGGTGCTAGACAAAAAGTAAGGCCATATTTGAACTCAGCACATCAAAATACATAAGAAATTATATGTTTTGTGTAAAAAATTATTACCAGTTAGTCTTTGATATTACGGTGACTTTACGATTTATTTATAAACGACTAGAAGTGTAAGTATACGATTTACTAAAAAACTGAGGGTGCTAGACAAAAACTAAGGCCATATTTGAACTCAGCACATCAAAATACATAAGAAATGATATGTTTTGTGTAAAAAATTTTTTTGAAGGTCAGTTTTGTTGTCCAGTGTAATTAGTGATACTTACGAATGTTGTTGCCGTGGATCTTAAGTTGACATTCCCACACGCAATCTTGTTGCTATGTGCGGTAAGAGTTTCCTTGCGGTAGGAATTTACTTACGGCACATCATACTACAAGCCTTATGGACAAGGCCCCCCAGGACAAATCTTCGGTTCCCATAACAACAAACACATGCGAATCACTTTCTGAAATAAACATCTATCTTCAAGAATGTATATACATAATATTTTCAGGTAATATCACAATTAATATAATTAAATTGATATAAATAATCATCGTGCAAACAACAGCATGCAATACTCGTCCCGTAAGCGCATAACGGATCTCGGAAAATTGAAAAAAATAGGCGCGAGCGCCTCGTTTTTTCAAACTATTTCCTCGATCCGTATGCATGCCTTACGGCACTTATCGCAATATACTATTTTGCACGACTTAACTAATTAGTGATACTTACGAATGTTGTTGCCGTGGATCGTAAGTTGACATTCCCACACGCAATCGTGTTGCTATGTGCGGTAAGAGTTTCCTTGCGGTAGGAATTTACTTACGGCACATCATACTACAAGCCTTATGGACAAGGCCCCCCAGGACAAATATTCTGTTCCCATAACAACAAACACATGCGAATCACTTTCTGAAATAAACATCTATCTTCAAGAATGTATATACATAATATTTTCAGGTAATATCACAATTAATATAAATAATTATCGTGCAAAAAAACAGCATCCAATACTCGTGCCGTAAGCGCATAACGGATCTCGGAAAATTGAAAAAAAACTCTTTCCTCGATCCGTATGCATCGCTTACGGCACTTGTATCGCAATATACTATAAAAAACACCCTCATGAGAGGATCATTTCCATAATAATAAGTGGATATATCAATATGTGTTCCCCTCACTTAACCTTCTCACTGCTACTCACTGTATAAATTCGTTATCTCAAAAACATTGCATAAAAGCATAAATATAAAATTAATACAGCAATGCTATTATGTACTGTATGAGGATTTTTATTCTCGTATTACGATTGTCAATATGCAAACCCGTTATTCAAATGAAATTTACTAATTAATTTTACTCTAAAAGCTCATTTCTGAATTCACTTTATTACTTATATTAATATATAAATTCAGCTTTTAAAGTGTTAATATGTGGTGTGTACAACAGATCTTCATTTATTGCCTCATTGGCGAGAGTTTTAACAACACTTTTTTTTTCTTATTACACATTATGTATTCAGTAAATCGACGGTTTTTTAAATTAGCCATAACAAATTGTTCTTGGGTGCCGACAGGGCCATTTTATCTTCTAAGCAATATACACAATTGTGTGGACTTTGTACCAATACTCGTTAAATCCTTCCCCTAGGCCTTTCCGCCTATATAATAGGCATCATCAGGGGAAAAGATTAAATGTGATTTTACATCGTTCTTGCAAGTCATAGCTGAGTTATATAAATTTATATATACTTTTGAAGTCCTGGCTGAGGATTTTGGAAATAATTATTTTATACGAAGACTGAGTTCCTATTATCAATTGTACGTATTCGCAATAAATTAGCATTAGCGACTCTTCCTCCAGTCACTTTTGCAAGTGCCTATTCAGAGTAACTGAATCCGTCCCTTACCTCTGGTAACCCCTGTATACAAATCCGCCCTTGAAGAGAATTTAAGGCACTGTTGTGGTAGGTGAGATGATGATAGTTCGTACTAATGACTCGTTTTCATCCTGGATAAGCGGCATTAGCTTGTGAGCTGCGGGGACAAGGAAACTTCACGCCGCCTATTCATCATGAAAATGAGAATACTATATCAAAACAAAATGGGCTCCCGGCTAGAGAAACTTTCACAACATAAGCTGTTATGCGGCCTTATAGAACCGAGACTTGGAGGGAGAATGAGTTCCTATGAATAACATAACTTACGTACTTTTTTGACCAGACAATGGCATTGGTAGGTGATCAGCCCAATGCCTTGGCCACCTCCGACACCCTAAGAACACACAAGACGAGACCCACCAGTCGCGCACACACTCATTCCGAACAAGGCGCTAATGGGTTGAAGGTGATAATGGTGATGGCCAGATGATATCCGAAGAGCACAACGGAATGCTGTCTTCACTTCGAGAAAATGACTACTAACGAAAATAAATTGTAATCACAAATATTATAATTTTTATGAGTCGGGAGAGTGGGTTTGATATGTGCGTTGGTTTTAAGACGAGTTAATGGAACTTTAAAATTGTTTATGGTACGCGCACGTGGGCCTTCTTCTGCAGTAGGAGACAATAAATTAGGCCGAGGAAGTCTCACAGCGTACTGTGAGGTCAAGTCGTATCATCCCAAGTCTATTGTTGCGTGCGTACATGAATTTTTTATCACTACACCAACGTGACAATATCCTATGCGTTCAGCCGGGTCCAATAATGTGACCCACAAGAGTGATACATTGAAAATTACTAACATAACCGCAAGTATCGTCTTTTTGTAATGATTAGGGAACGGGTTTTAAGTTTTAATAACCACTGTATTAGTTTCTTAATCACATTAAAATAGTTTTGTTTTAATATTCTACCAGTTTTAGACAAGTTATTTTTTTAAGTTTAATATTAATAAGTACAATAAACACATTGAAACAAATAACTTACGTTAATTAATGTAATTTTTATTTACAATTTCCATGACTCTGATCCACAAAACTACAGGAACACTTTTTATTTAGTTTTCAACAGTTTATGTTAGTCCTACAAGCTAGGAAGAAACCTGTGCGTAAAGAAGTAACCCAGCTTCATTCCGCACAAGTTTATTTCTAACTTGTAGGATGATAGTTTATAGTTCACAATTAATATTAGAATTACCGTTGCCATTTCCAACTCCAACACATATACTCAAGAAGAACGTTTTTAAATTAATCACTCAACTTTTAGAATACTTTACTATAGGCGTCTTGGTGGATCAAACACTGGGAATAAACTGCAAGTTTAAGCTTCGTAACACTGGGAATAAACTGCAAGTTTAAGCTTCGTAACAATGCCCTTAATTAGCTAATTAATTAAATTTAAACTCCCTGAAAACACTGTAGGTGGCTATTGTAAGGGCATGGCTTAGCTATGGCCACTATTTTGACAGATTTGACCTCCCTTTGATATCTGCCAAATCATTTTAAGAAGCTGTTTAGTACTTGAAGGATATAATTATGTTCTCTGTATGGAGGTATGCGATAATATGCCATGTTTCATATCTCCTTCATCGACTGGAACTATATTTCGTTATGGTCACATACATCCTTCATGACACTGGTAACTGTGTAAATAAGGCTTCTAGAAAGCAGCAGTCAGTATCCAAAACAGACCAACACGTAGCTCCTTCATCCTTCACAATAACTGGATTATTTTTAAAATATTACCACCTTCATCCACTTATCTCTTCTATTAATAAATTGTTAATGTATTTAAAATATTTTGGAAGGGAATAGGTAGCCTATGTTTTTTTAAGACTCACATTACAACTCTAAATAAATATTTTGTAAAGTAGATTCCATTTATAAATCAAACAGAAATATACTGTTCATAGTATTAATAAAATAACTCGAGGGAACCGAACTACTTCATTCATCCCATACAACACAATTCCAGGTAAAAACGAATGCTAAAAGGAATAAAATACAAAACCAGTTTATAGAACTGTGTCATTTCGGAGAACGGCTTTGAAACCATAACAAAGTTAGATGGGTATTTTTATTTCTCTTGTAATCAGCCATACTACTGCCTGAATACTCTGGGGAATTCGACTGCAGTAGTGCATAAAAGTTTCATTTTGGACGACTTCATACAAAATTAATCTAGAATAACATTCTCGCTATGCAGAAATACGTTTTCTATGAGGGACTGAAATACATGAATAGTTGGTGAGAATGGTAAATTTAACAAGCATTAAATTTATGATTACTGTGTTCACGCTTCCAGTTTTCGTGCGTCTCAATTCCTACATGTAAAGATTGTATTCTTTTTTTTATATTCTTGTTTGATGGCCTCTATACAGTGGTACTTTTATTCTACACCTTAAAAATATTAGCCTACATATCCTAAAACATTGTGAGATTGCGATTTTTTCAAGGAATGTGTCAAAATTGTACAAACTACATTAGATTACCAGCGGTTTTAAGCAAAGTACAGAAGAAAGATTGTATTATATTGTAGCGATATCAGTTTGTCAACAGGGTAGCGTTTTTAAATTCCCACCTACCGTAGGTTAATGAGACAAGAGAGGGTGAAGACAGGAACTGAAAACTAGAAAGAAATTTTAGGGGGGGAAGTAGGCGAAAGGGATTTATCACATTGGGTCGTAGGCCGAATCCTGGAAGCGGACAAGGATTCTTATGAATTATTTGTTAAGAAATTAAGTTGTGCTTGTCTTTACTAACAAAAAAACCGCACGTAATGTGATAATAGAGCTGTTTTAGTAAGGAAATATACCGAGCGAAATGGCCGAGATGGTAACGTCTTGAACTCGCATTCGGGAGGTCCTAGGTTCAAATCCCATAGCCGGCCGATTAGACAGGGGTTTTTCATGGTTTCCCCAGTCGTAAAGGCAAATGCCGATTTGGATACTTATATACCATGATTCATCCTCACCATTTAATTTCGTTTCATATTCATTTAGATTAAAATCATTTGAAATTTACTCCATAAAGTAGGCCTACACAAATAATATGAAATAGAAACAACTGACAATCAATAGTTCTTTGGCCTCCCCTACTGTGTAGACACACATCTCGAACTGCTGATTGGACCTCGCAGCTGAAAGGAGTATAAACAAAGCTGAACTAAAAAAAAATACAAGGAAATAAGTTTCCATTAATATTTTTCGAATGTGCAATTTCGCTTCGACTTATTTATCATTAGCTGTAACAGTATTTAGGCTACATTAAATACAATGATCGCACTTGTTCCCCTTAATATATTTTACTACCGAACTTGAAGACTTGAAAAACTAAAATATAGCATATTTAAATACGAAGAAAATAATCAAATTGCTTACGTAACTACTCAAACCATACACCTAGATTTCTTTGACGTCCTAGTTTTGATTCTGTGCCATATATTTAACACTAAAGGATGACATAATGGGCGGAAGATCATAAGAAAACATACTGCCAGACATCTGGCAAATAGCTTTGTGTTTAATATATGGAACAGTCATGGTTTAAGTCATAAGTCATTGCTCAGATCTAAAGTAAAAGAAAACGTATTTTACATTTCTGCTTCTAGTTCCTTGGACTTCCTCAGTTCATTAAATTTTATGATCGAGACACAGAAATCTTACGTCAATAGTTGCAACGAAAAATGCTTGCTTTTATGCAAGATATATCTAGGTGTAACCAAAAATTAAATACTTCTTGTATCATATTTCGTCTAATACTTTGCAAGAATTTACTGTAACCTAAAAAGAACTTGGCACATGAAGTCTTGAGAATTTGAATTTTTCTTGTAAAATTTTTAACACGCATGTTAGGAAAAATTTACAAATGATTTATTTTGTTCCGAAAGTAAATTATGACTAACGTATTGGCACAATAATGGGACAAAGGAGATGCCTGAAGAACAAAAGGTTAGCCTATATGAAAAAGGACAGAATTGAACAAATAAGCGTTTTATTTTCCTGCGAGAAAACAGTTAACTAGAACGTAATTCTGATGTTTGCAAATGCATCTCTTTACATCAGAACTCCTGACATAATAAGTAAAAAAAATATATTTACTAGTTGTGATAATATTACACCTTGTGGTTACCGGTCACGTCCTAAATCTTAGGTACCAATTTTGTGGGTTTATCTCTGTTAAGATTGTAGAATTTTTGTGAATAAATTATACAAACGCCTTTGACAATAGATAAATGGAAATGTAAAGATACTTTTCATGTTAAAAAGTAAGAGGCTGTGGCCTAATCTAAATATAATTTTGAATCCTAAAAAAGTCCACCTTACAGTACAATTGCTAACATAATAAATAATTGTAGCAACAATAATATACTTCTTGTGCTTTGGAATCTCTACTAATATCGCTGGATTGTTCGTTATGTGATAATCGATGGGCGCATGCCGGTAAGATTATCGCGGATTCGATTCCCGATGAGGCTGGTGGGACTATTGGACTAATCATTGGACTAATCCTTCTGGTGGCTCTTTGGCCCTTGAATCGACTCAGCCTCTAACATAATGCGTACCATGAGTATTCCTTGGGTAAAAAGCGGCCGGTGTGTAGGTCTGACAACCTTATCACCTAAAAGTGCTGAATTTCCCAGTCTAGGAGCTTCAACCCATACGAGGGATCAAATAATATTTATCGTTTCTATACTGGTATGATTATTCTGCTTATAATAAAATGGCTGGCCATTCTGTGTTACACATTTCCAGGTGTTTTTTGCCAGTTAACGCGTACAATATTCGCCATGTTAGGTTGTATAAGTGACTACTTCCTCACGGTTTTTCTTATAAATACCATATTTTAACACAAAAAATTTACTTTATGTATGTACTCTGTAGGTTCTATCTAAAAATCATTACAACTTTAAATGTGGCGACTTTAGGTGAATTTGAAGAAACTCAGCCAGCTATATTTTCTCCAATATTACCGTATTATTTTATTATTATTAATGCTGGTTTTACCATTATGATTGTTGCTACTATTACTCTAAAACTAAACTCCGCGGCGCAACATCCCTGAAGGAACAAGGCCCACCACCCGACCACTGCATCATCTACCAAAGGCAGATGGCAGTATTGAGGAGTATGTGGTCAGCATACCGACACCCATGGCCGTTAAAGGTGGTTTGCAAGAACGGAGCCGCTACTTCTCTATCAAGTAGCTCCTCATTTTAAATTACGAGGCTGAGTGCACCCCGTTCCAGACCTCCCTTCCTCAGAAAATTCTGAGGAGGTACCGGGGATCGAACCCGGACCTACGGATCGGTAGTCAGCGATGCTAACTACAAGGCGGGCTCTACTATTACTCTGGTGACTTTCGTTTTGATTACAATATTAAAAGTAAGTTTTCGCAAACGTGGTCAGCTTGTCAAGCATAATGTCATATTATTTAACATAAACCTTGGGCTATTTTATGTTTATTAAAATAATAGAAACGTCTTTGTATGCACGCTATAACAAGACAGTAACGCTCTGATTATACAAGCAAGGATGGCAATGTAGCGATATACGAGTATATACGTGGGCTGTGCTAGTGCTCCCTCGAGGCTCTCTGCTAAGTTCTGTTTGGTATAACACGCAGCATGACAACTATACAACAAACACTGCAATGATAGCGATGGGAGAGAGAGGTACAAGTTTCCTACGACAAATGTATGTAAAGCAGAAATTTGCGGCAACTGTAAATAATGGCGCAACTCCGCAGTAACGGCTGCCATTGAAATAGCATTCTATTTTAACTCTATTCTGCCGATATCTGTGGAGGTTTTCACACCAGATAGTCCAGTTTTCGAGCTATTTGCACAACACTACTGCAACTTTCTGACCTCGTTCGTAATGCCAGAAGCATGCAGGTGAGCTTGTGAATAATTACACAGAATGTCTCAAATAATTTATCTTTCCCCATTCTCATGATAATAGTGTTCTAAACTATTTACTACAATAAGGTAAATACACTTTGTAAGGTATTTCTTTGACACTATGGTACAAGTTCAGTAATTTTTTCCACAATATTTCAGAATATGCAGTATCTTCACCCCTCGAAGCTCACATTGCCTCCTTCTCCTCCACCCGTACCCGTATAACTGTCGTTTACAATAGCATAAAGTACACCTTTCAATTCAAATCTAGAATTAAGTTTTATTTTGTAACATGCACAGCTCTCTTTAATTTAGTAAGATAAATTAATCTGACTATTAAATTTTCTGAGCTATAGCCAAAAGTGTTAAATCACGCCTCACGCTTGAGCAAAAGAATTCCGATACCGACCCATCCCTCCGTTGTTTCTCTGTTACTCTCCGTACCGTGCAATTTCACAATATGTTTACATAATTTTGAAAATTATTCCTGATAATGTAATTATTGAATTATTCGCTCTTGTGTATTTAAAACTTCAACATAACTTACCACTAATTTTTAGCTCGTTTAGTTTATTTAAAAAATCAAATCATAAAATTGCTAAATTTTCATTATACACACGCAAATATTCAAATAAAATTTTTAAAGATGTATATATATATATATATTTATATATTAAAAATTATATATCTAAAAAAATTCTATCTGATATATTTTAATATAGGCCTATATATATATATATATAAGATATATATATATGTATATATATATATATCTTGAAAACACTATCTGATATATATTAAAAATTCTACCTGAATATTTGCTTGTGTATAATGGAGCGGCTATACTAATAAATAAGTGTAAAAGTTATTAATAATTAAGAATGCTAGCACGTATTATTGGATCGTCAGCGGCAGGCGAACTCACCTTTCCGATTTCCTGGATGAGAAAGTCAGGTACAAAGAGCATAAATTTATTTTCATTTGAAATGTCGATATCTATTAATAAACGCTATCAGCTACACAACATTAATGTGATAAATCCTAAATGATTCCAAAATATTTTTAAAAAAATATTAAATAGACTTAATAATATAGACATAGGTCTAATAATGCAGATTTAATTCCCTTAGCTGGATATTATAATGAAATGTAAATTAGTCAAGTTTCTACGCTAGACAAATATGTAGTTTTTCCCTTAAACTAAGTGGTTTATATTTACAAAGATAAAGACAACTTATTGATTAAGAGGCGGACAGATCTCCTCAATGTGTAAAATAAGTTATTAGCCTATATCCAAGGCTCAAAATTAATTTCGAACAATTTCTTCTGAAGATGTTTTTGCCTTCTAAAATCTATTTCCTTGACCGAATGTTATTCCGCGACCATCCAGTCCAAAGTCAGGTCGGGTCACATTGGATCATTCGTAGCGACTACATTCTGTAGATCCTAACAAATTCGACAAACACATTAGTAAAGAGACATGTAAATTGAGAGCAATACTCTGCTAGTTTTTATATTGTAAGTTTAGTCAAATTATGTTTTATAGTTCCAATTATTCGTATGTATTGCACTACTGAATCAAGATAGCAGGGGTAGAATAAATCGGGAATAGTTAACGAAACCCAAATATATTTATGTAGGCCTACAGGGTTTGCTCCGTTTGATTTTATTTATAAATAAATACGTAATTACAGTATTAGGAAAATAGAGGCTTGTATTCTGTCTTTGTATTTCAAAGGCCTGGGATATACTTCTCACTAAGACTAATCAAGGACTAAAATAAATCGCCATGATGATGTTTTAGTAAGCATTTAACATAGAACTGAACAGTATAATTACTTCACTCAGTCATTATCTTAACCCACTTCCTTGTAAGAGGGGTAGAAACTACCCTCCTACAATCAAAACCACGCCTTTACGCATGTAATTCGAGGTTATGGACACTTTAAGGTTACTGCTTTGAAGTGAAATATAACTTAAAGTCTTTATTGCTTGGGGGAAGGTAAGAGAGGATGGAAAAGAGGGAGAGAGAATGAGAAGGAAAATACAATTTTGCGTCATTCCATGAGAGATGGTTATTAAGAATCCCGGGGTTTACACTGCGGCGAGAGTTTCTGCCGGAATAGAATTATTCCTAGTTGATTTTATGGTTCTGCATAATGACCGTTATACTGTATTCATATCGAAATGCTATGAAATGCCGTATCGCTTCCTATTAGATGAATGCGAAATTTCCAAGCAAGGCTTGCGTTTGCAACAATTTTGTTCAGTTTGTGGATATGTCTGATGCATACATTAATGATAACGATAATCATTATAATAGTAATAATGGTAACATAAAACAGTCTTTCATCGTCTTTATAACATTTAATGCCGTCTTAATTTCGACAAAGCAAAAGAATGTTCATTTCGACGTGTGAATAGCATTATTGTATAGGTTGAGTGAAATAAATAAATAATTTAACATATATTCCTGTTCAGACTTCTTTAATCGTTTCTCTATAAACAAAGATTTGATATTTCGCCCTTACAGTCATAATTTGGATCCCTTTGAAGTTCTTCACATACTGAAGTATTCTACCTATAGAAGGAGATGTTAAAACCTGTTCATACGTAGATAATAGTTGTAATAATAACTTATTATAATAAGTTTTTATTATTGTTACCAGTGACACCCCATAATCTCCGTGGCTGGTTTTTGTTATGATGTGATGAGTCCGTATGATAAATAAACACATTTAATATTGTGTATTATGCCTTAATTTCGTATTTTGTATTCCTTTTCTTCGTAAAGATATTAAGAGGTAGCTCTAGTGTCAAACTGGTGGCACTAGGGCCCTGAGGTCGACTCAGCCTCTCACAGAATGAGTAGGCTACTAGGAGCAATACTGGTGGTAAAATGCGGCCGGTGCGTATTGCTGACAACCTTACTACCTTCATGTGCCGAATCTCTCAATCTGGGAGCCTTAACCTCCCGGAACCCTACGGGTCTCTATGACCTATACAGGGATCACGTTACCTGATGTTGAAGATTTACTTAGTTTTAGTTTCGATATATTAAATAAATAGGTGGATTAGAACATACAATTTGTTTTATTATCTGACATTCGTGGGTATAAGGTAGCTGCAGTGTTTTTCTTCTTTTTCTTCTCTTTCTTCTTCTTCGTCTATGTATCTCATGAGCTCTATGAGTGCTGGCAAGCCTATGTCCCACATTGGATTGAGAAGATTTTGCGTTAATGGCCAAACAGTCTGAAGTTGGAGACGCTATCAGAATTATGATGGGGTTGAAGAGGAGCTTATAGTAACAATAATGAAGAATGGATTTAACGACCTTAAAAATAGAAACTGGGACTACCTGTTATTTTTATCCCTGACTCTTAACATGAATAACTTCTATCCTAAACAGAAGGCTACTATGATCTTATTTTTAATTATAATAAGGGGAAATCTTCATTACAATAGACTGTTGGCACGAGGAATGTTGGAGAAAAGAGTTGTTTGATTCATTTTCAACATCTATTTAACTGAACACTTCAAAGGCACGGTTTTATTTTGATAGGTCGATTCATACCTGGCAGTGTTCTTTATCTTTGCAAGTTAGAGCGAAATCATAGATGATTGAGCAAGCAATATAAGATCTGACTGCAGAGAATGAATGCCCCTAATTTATGCATAAACCTTTCCCAGGCTACCTATTCTGCTTTACAAAAAGAATGACGATGGATTGTATTGATAGCTAACTCCAAGCTTTATGATAACTTTAATATAAAATCAATGCTGCCATACGTCATTCTCACAGAGGTATGAAGATGTTCCTTACTAGTTAGATTATAAGGTATTATTATTATTATTATTATTATTATTATTATTATTATTATTATTATTATTATTATTATTATTATTATTATTATTAATTACAAATCTTCGGACATTCACCTGGGTGAGATAAGTGCACCTAAGCTTTCGGCAATGCCCTCTTTTACCATACTTAGGGACATTAAAGAATTTATTATTTTCTCACGGCTGATTGCCAATAATTTGTAATTGATCCACTCATAGGTTTTAAATGATGTGACACAGTAACTAATACTGTATATATATATATATATATATATATATATATATATATATATTTGTCTTCAGTGCTTTTGGTTTTACATTTCTAATTCCTATGTTTTCCTTTTTTTATGTTACAGGTAAGCGCTTATGTTCAAGAATGTTTTGATGCATGCACGAAATGTAAGTAGCTATTGTATTTTTATTGTTATTCATTAGTACTTCATTTCTTTCGCTGAATTGTGTAGGCCTATATTAACAAGTACCGGATACAATGCCCAGTGCATACCTCTATTTATTAGAGAAGAAATATTAACGGTGAATATTATACATAGGTTTATGTCAGTGTTTATAAGTCAATAAAATGCCTATACCTTTCACCCTAAGTCAGATATACCTGTAAAATACAAGATTCAATTACCATCTCACATAGGCTCACTGTTCTTTACCGTTAGCATCATACGCAGCAAACAGAGCATGGTTCGCGCAGGTTCTCTTTATATATGTATGTTGTGGCCTTCTTCTGGCCACAACATGAGGGCCGAAACGTCGGTTTTAGACATGATGACACGGTGCCACCTGGACAGTCAAGATTATTATTGTTCATTTAGCCGTGGAAGCCTACCAGAACAAACACAATATATTTCAATACAACTAATTTAATATAATAATTATTTGTCTGTATTAACTACTGTAGTAACATGCATTTGTATTTTATATAATTACTGTTTAATTTGTGTGAAACAATTTACTGCGTATATGTCTGTAATTATTTTTATTATATTTTCTGTAATGGTTTACCGGCATCTCATCTAAGTGACTAATAGTAATTTATGATCCAAGTAGTAAAAACGTGATTTTGGGAATAGGTGTGTTTTCGCAATGAGCCGTGAGGGGGAGTAGTAACCCTATGAGCAAAATAAAAATCTTTTTACCTTTTGTATCTTACAAAATTCTTTAGACATCCTTTAAAATTTGTGAAATAGTAATAAATGTTAGATCTATTGTAATGAATTACAATATGTATTACAATAGCCTATGAATTGTAATATTGGAGCGCGCCGACATCTGTTTTCATTTTCTGGTACACCGCTGCCAACTTAAGAACAGTGTTTTTCACTCAACAAGTATGGCGATTTTTTCAATCACCGTGAGAAATTTCACATTTAGAAAAGGCGTAGTGAATTTAATTTTTTTTTTTTAATTTTTATCAAACTATGTCTATTTAATAATCATATGAAAATATTTTTAACTAAAAGAGTAATTTACATGTGAAGCAATCAAAGTAGATAACCTTGGAGAGATATAACTTTATAACACAGTTGCATAATTTTCTCCTTTAATTAACCTAATCTGCCTGGATAGGGCTTGTTTTACATTCGACTGTCTAAAAACATTATTTATTATGCAGTCACGACCAAACCTTGTGTTCAATTTTCTTCCAGTTTTTCATGAACGTTCCTTGATGTCATTTAAAACGACGTATGTTTAACAATTTTAATTTTTTCCCTCTCAAAATGAATAATAGATCTTAGTTTATTTTACGCGAGGTCTGTTGTTCACAGAACTGGTAGTTAACTTCAACTGTAACCCTACAGTTACAGCTGTAGCTGTAGCCCTACAGCTCTTTTTATGCCCACTTTAATGGTGATAAGTGAATTGTATAATAATGGGATGTCTAGATAGAGTGAAGGGTACCTGGAAATGGAACAATACATCTAGCATAGGTTAAAATGTCTGAGTTTATTTTACGGTCAATGTATTCGATGTCCATATGGAGCTACATTTTTTTCTAACAATACGTCGCTCTGTTTGAGCAAACAGTAGCTCTGTAAGCGTATAATCGATATATTTAAATGTAAAAAACTGCCTAGTGGGACAGGTAACCGAGGCTTGTAATGTTTGTTTGTGTGTTGTTTAACCATGTAAAACGTTGCTTATTTCCCTACAAAGGGAATTCAAAGAATTTTGTTACCACATATACCATGTTTATCTACCTTGTAATTTCCTTATGTTGAAATTGAATGTATATTGTATATTCTCTACAATATTATTCACAGAAATTTAAATAAAGCAATACTTAGGCTATTTCTTACAGTTGGAACTTTAATATTGCTTGTTCATAGAATGAAAGAAGTAGATATAAAACTACTGTAGAGAGGTTATGTACATTGGATCGGGCTCTGTGGCGTAGTTGGTGTAGTGCTGACTTTCTGAGAACAAAATCGCGGG
This sequence comes from Ectobius pallidus, assembly GCA_964059195.1. Classification (NCBI taxonomy): domain Eukaryota; kingdom Metazoa; phylum Arthropoda; class Insecta; order Blattodea; family Ectobiidae; genus Ectobius; species Ectobius pallidus. Next base: position 161,195,374 of record CAXKWD010000001.1, on the reverse strand, counting down.
TTCGATAATGAATTATACTATTTCTGATTCTAAAAGTATAAATATTTGATTTTGGGAGATTGAAAGTCAACTTAGCAAGAAAGTCAATGGAATCTCAATAAGAGATGCTAGGAAAACTCGTCTATCTAGTACACTCCATAAAAAAGCAAAGAATCATTGATGCATTTCTTCGTGTCATGGTTCAAGTTTTTTTGTCTTCATCCAGAAAACGAAGAGGAAACAGTCTAATCCACTATAATATATATAACTGTTCATTTTAGCGTTTTTATCGTGTATATCTACAAGTGGACGTGATGATAAATGCTGGCCTTTTAAAGGAAATGCGTTTCACCGAATACAAAGAATTTTTCTTCTCTGTCTCGAATGGTGCTTTGTTTCATATTTCAGTTTCTTAAGTCGATAAAATCATTCTAACGGCCAACATGAAAGGTGTTTCAGATTACAGAAGCACACATGTCGTAAGTGATAACCTCAGTTAAAGAAAAAAGAAAGTAATTTTCTAAAAAGCCAAATCACTCGACGGATTCACTGCGTTACTTTAGGAATTTAGTGATCGATAAGTGTAAAATCCCTTACACTATCTTTTCTTCTCTTGCTGATGTCTATTTTTCAACTCATGGACGTGATCCAGAACACTTTACAATGTATGAGGTTCAGAGAGCACGTTGGTCACTTTACTACAACTTTTAACACACTTGAAATAACAAACTGCAATATTATTTGTTCAGGGACTCGTACATATTTTCTCATTCGTGATCCACAGCCACAATATAAAGTTGGATTTTAACAACGCAGAAGCATCAGTAAAACGGTTTAACAACAATTTTTGGGTTCGATCCCAGCCTATGCCGATGTGTGCAAAAATGTGACTGCCCATGTCTGTAGATTTACAGGGCATGTAAATAAAACTACTTCGTGACAACATTCTGGCACATTGACGACAATCACAGGCTTAAATAACAGTACTGTATACCCCCTCGAAATAAAATAGATGTGATACCAGTTGCTCAACGAAAATTATTTATTTTATTATTCGCTGCCTAGGTCTTTCGGTGCGCTTGCACCATCTTCTGGGCATCTTTTTGCCGGTTTGGAGTTCAACGATTAAAATCAAAACTGCATTTTGTCATATTAATAAAAATAAGATAAAATTTACAAAAGCTCAAAAAGCACACTGTCACATAATTTTCTTCTGTGGCCTCCTCGCCGCATTTCCGTTTTGAATTTAATTGTTGGAACTCCAAACCTGCAAAAAATATGCCCTGAAGATGATGCAAGCGCACCGAAAGGCCTAGGCGGCGAATTATAAAATAAACAGTCGTTGAGCAACTGGTATTGCATCTATTTTATTTCATTTATCGATCTCAACAGTACCTGACATGTATTTTAATAAATTACACCCCTCGTTGAAGCAAAACCAAATCAAAGATTTGACCTCATAATAAACCTTACAGGCCTGCTGTATTGATTAAACTGCTATGGTAATTTATTTATGTGTTATCTTTCAAGGTATTCATTCTTAAAAGCTACATTATGTAGCTATGCATAATGAGGTTAATTTTTATTTGAATGTTAATGCAGTAAATTGTAGACTATTAGCCTGTGCAATTTTCATAGGTTTATTTTTGTAGTATGTTCATTCAGTCACCCACATATACTTCTGATCTAGTGTTTTAGCAACATCTAGCAGTGACTTTTTAAAACTCAGTTTACAACTTAATGTTACGTTTTATTACAAGTGTCAAAAATGAATCGCTGACTAATTAAAAAAACCCTAGAGAGCAGAGAAGAATATCAGACTCTTGAAAACTACATGCGCATTGTCGTAAAATTTCTCTTCCCATATGTCTTTATACATACTGGTTCTACGATAAAAGTAGCTTATACCAAAATATGAAATATAGCGATTCTCACGATTGAAATACTGTGTCCGCCATCTTCAGGGGATATTCTTTTGCTGGTTTGGTCGCACTAATTGTGACAAAATGTAAGACAGTTCAGTTTTGGTTTTAATTATTGAGGCATACAAACCAGCAAAAGAAGATGCCCGGAAATACACCGAAAGACCTAGGCGAATTATAAGATAAAACGTTGTTGAGTTACTGGTATTAAGCCTGTGTTAATTAAAATTAAAACGTAAGTACAATGAAACGAAATTTCTGAGACATTTTCGTGTCACCAACACGTTCTTGCAATGGAATATTTCCACTTTGGTAAGTCTAGTATTTTATTTCTTTCTTAGAGAGCTTTTAATAGTGTGTATAATTGTATTCTCTAATTAGATTAATGAGGGGTTAGTGAAAGCCCTTCGGCTTCTCTACACTGCGACTTTAATAGATCTATTGTGAATACCCTATAACCTATTCTAGCAGTCACCACTTTAATTTAAGGAATTTTAATATAACCTATAATTTTCCTGGGTGATATCCAATCCTGAACCCGGGGATTTTTCGTTACTGAAAACCCCACTACCCGGCCGGGAATCGAACCCAGACCGCCAGACCCGTGGCGGCGGACATATTCTTAATCACTATGCATATATGTTTTATAATTTGTACTTGTCCAATATTATTCTTGTGGCAGCTCGAAAAGATTTGCATTTCAAGCATCCGTTTTACTGAAATTGGACACTGACAGGTACTAAATAAATGTATCGTGAATTACAGTATTAAACTTTCTCTGTCACCAGATAACAACAGTCCTGAATTGCACAATTCTCTTGCAGGTTTAAAATATTATTACTTCGTAATATAGTCTCCTGAAATAGAGATAGGCCTGTATGCATTCACAATTTACTAGGGGTTCTTCGATTGTCACTGAAAATTGATCTATGTAACTTCGGCATATCGTGCAGTAATCACAACAGTAGACGACTTAATTTCCTTCTTTTACTTATTGGCTGGTTTCTAAGTATAACTCTTATCGCATAACATCTTCACATGGAAGTCCTCTCTGGAGGTAAATATTGAAAGTTATTCAAACAAAGTTGTCACGAAAACAGCTGTAGATGCGCTTCTAATAAATTTTTGAAGCGATAGGGAACACATTTCACTCTTCAGGTGCTCAGTTTCTAAGTATAGACACACATAAAATATGAATCGAAGACTGGAACAAAAATATTTCTTGTTATACTTCATTACGAATATGGAAAATGTTGTTTTTTCTTCTATTACATGTTTATTTATTTATTTATTTGTTTGCCTTCTGAACACAATAGGAACATCGCACAGTTACAATAATATTTTATATTATTACAACACTTACAATATTAATGTTAAATATTTAAACTAATATTAAAGCCTATTAATGCTAAACTAACAAAAAACAGAAAGCACACACAATATTTTATAATTTGCGTAATGAGGGGACTATAAAAAAATCAGCATAATAATTATTTAGGAACATATAAAAATAATAGATTTAAATAAAGAAAATAACAAGGAGCATATTTCAATTATCTGTTAGCATATAGAATTGATATAATCAGTCAATGTGTGTAATTGTGCTACTTTTTTTAGATTATATATTTTTATATTCAAGATTTGCTCACAGGTACTTTTAAATCATTTAATATTCGTAAGAAAGAATAGGCCTATATTTATATGTATTGCTGGAACATATGTATACATATATATATAAAATGTATTTAAATACAAATATATATTCAGGCAATATACATTTGAAAGGCAAGTTCTTATGTAGGCTACTGGATATATTACCAAGTACATAAGAATTCTTATGTACTGGATATGGCATTACCCAGTAGGCCTACGTAAGAATTTGTCTTTCAGATGAATTTGTAATCAGTTCGAAGTTCCAGCAATATCTAATAGCATACACGATATTAAACAGAGTGTGAGCGAAACGTAATCAGTCTATGTAATGTCAAACAATAAATCCGGGAATAGTATGATCAGAGGTTCGGAGTACTGGAGGCTCAATAAAGGATTGTGACAGTGACAAATTAGTAACTGAACGGGGTATATCTGCTACACGTCCTATTTAGAAAATTACCGACAGATGGCGACAAAAAGGTCATGTACTCTTCACACAGCTTGTCACTCTCGTACATTAGGGTTTAAACCGTAAATTAAGAGAAAATACGAGCATGAAAAACAAACATCGGACACATCACAATGATTGTTCAAGAGATGGCATGGGACTGGAGAGTGAGATGGATAGAGAATACAAACAAAGTTCCACGCACATGTGTATTTGAAATGATTACACATTGTCTATTCTATAGAGACTAGGTAATGCTTCTGTCAGTCGTCTGTAATTTTTCAGCAGTTTGCTATGTGAACAGTGTCCAGAAGGATATAAATATCCATGTTCTAAATAAAGAAAGCCGTGTCAAGTTGAAATTCCGTGAAAGCTTTGCACTGGATTGGCATGATGTTAATACATAGTATTATTCATAGGAGATTTCTAAACGGTATAAGTTGTGTTAAGGTTACTATTGTCAATTCGCAAACATTTATCCTACCCCTAGCAGGCTATATTAGTTAATTTTAATTCTCTAAAACTTGCGACAAAGAATAGGACTATTACTTACTTACTCAATGGCAATGAGGAGCGTTTTTTCAAAAGCCGATATCTACATGGATATCTCAGTGCAAGAGGTGTCTAAGTGCCATCAAGAAAAGTCCTAATATTTGTATGTATTGACCAGGAAAGATCGTATTTTATCTACGCCAAACATGACTAGCAGCCATTCCTGTGTCTGTAACTGATGCAGCAAGGCTGTTTGTCATGTTTGGCTTAGGTAGAATACGATCTTTGCTGGTCAATACACACAAATATTAGCACTTTTCTTGATGGCACTTAGTCACCTCTTGCACTGAGATATCCATGTAGATATCGGCTTTTGACAAAACGCTCTTCAATTCCTAAAGGAATATTAGGAATATTAGGAATATTAGGTATTATGGAACCCGAAAGTTCATTCCCGCGCTTACCTAAGCCCGCCATTCAACTCTTATTCTGCGCTAATTCCATCCAACCATCCCTCGAAAATTCGACTTCCCTTAAATCCATCCTAATATTGTCCTCCCACCTATGTCTAGGTCTTCTAAGTGGTGTTTTTCCCTTTTTGTCTCCCCGTCAATATTTTTGAGATATGTATTTCCTCCCCCATGCGCGAAACATGTCTACCCATTTCATCCTCCGTGATTTAATTACCCTTACTATATCCGGTGACGAGTACAGGTTATGAAGCTCATCGTCAGCATTTTTCTCCAGTCCCCATTTTCGTCTGTCTTAGGCCCACTGTTTTCGAACATTCAGATTATGTTCTTTCCGAAGAGTGAGCGACCATGTCTCACATCCATATAATACAACCGGCAGGATAATTGTCTTATAATTTTTTATTTTTATATTTCTGGACAGAAGACGAGAAGATAAGAGTTTCTGAACTGCTTAAAAGAAGGCATTTCCTGATTTGAGAACTATTACATATTAAATTCAAGCGAGAAATCTACAAAAACAGGTCTTACTTATCAGTATAAAATTGCAATGCTTAATAATTATTACTTCATATTGTAAGTCACTCTTTGGTGGCAAATAATGCTATGTCGTTTCAGGCTATGAATGGATGAAATCTGCGTATTAACAATTTTCTCAGCTCAGTACTTAATTCATTATAACACCTGTTTAAATTGTACTTATTTTCCTTCAATATTTTCAGATGAACTTGCCCAACTTGTTTTTATGTGCCTTAATATCAAACGCTAGCTTATCACCCTTCCTACCTATTAGTAAACAATATTTTGCACTGTTCTTACCATTACCCGAAAGCACTGGGAGAAAGTGACCATACTTCCTTCTTCATTTTTTTTAAATACTTCCATCTTCCAATAAATAATAATTCCTTACAAATGTGAAGGGAATCTTATGGTTAGGCCTGTTAATTAAATTTATTCTCATTTTTTTTATTTGTGAATGGAAGAATGAAATCAATTATACTATACTATTCTACCGTGGAATAAATTTTACTTCCTGGAAGATTTTTTCCTATTTTCAAGTATTTTATTAAGTACTTTAATAATAATGATAATAATATCAGGAATAGTAATAATAAATAGCACTCTTTGCTTAATAACAGTAGGCAAATTCAAGCAAACAATATTAATTTATAAAACGCACAGTTTTTGTGTTAGTTCCCGTTTACCCATTTTTAGAGTGTTCATTTTTACGTTTTACAAATGATTACCATTTCCCAACAAGGACCAATACTGAAGAACCTATACATATTCAGAAGAAGGGTAATATCAGAATAGGATATTTAGTTATTTTGTTTTTCAAAGTATTTCTTGAAGTAAACGAAGAGAATGAATAATATATGTAACGACCATTTGGACCATCTTAAAAACATCAAACAATATTTTCATTGCAAATTATTAAGGAAGGGATTAATATAACAGGTTTTAGAACCACAAACATATGGATATGACAGGTTGCATGGATTTAGAAAGATAGAGTGGATTGTTGAAATCCTTACGAAACATTTCAACAGCATTTTATATGTTTCCAATTCACTGGTTCAATTTTCTTTGGGTTAATGTACCTCAAGAGTTTTATAATCAAGGATTGGGATTGATTGTATGGCCAAATCGTATTAAAAATGGGTTTCGTTTCATTTACAAATTAAAAACCTCTACCCTTAAACATGGCCACTATTTTCGAAACACATGTTTACAGCTTGTGGATATTATTAACAAATGACAAACACAAATTACGTTACTGCTTATACAAACAATGGTGTTTTAACTTGATTATATCTGGAGAGAGTATAGCCTACAGAGACAATGCTACTTAACGTGGCTGAGATGAGATGGTAATTCACATTCATGAATACTCGAGATTTATTCCTCGGGCGCACTATAGCTAAAGATGCTCTTGACGCCTTAGTCATCACTTCCTCTTGTGGCTTCTATGACTTCATAATTATCTTCAGTTGTCTCATTTTCCTTTGTTAGCATTCCTTCATTATGTTAGTAACGTACGTGTAAGATGGAATTGCTATAAGCCTATTTACGTCTCTTCTAGTGTGTTCTGCAGGAAAAATTCAATCATACGAAGATGTCGCCTAAATAAATTGTAAAGGATGTGTGAATCCTGTAAATGTGGTTCTGTGTGATAGAATTCCTCGATATAATTGTTAGTTATAAGTCTGCCAGTAGAAACAAGACCATAAGTCGGAATAATATATTTTCCGGTTTCATTGGATTCAACTTCAGCATAACATTCTGCGCAATCCAAAATAAGGAAAACAACCTCTAGCTCAATAATTTATGTTTTAAAGACCTTTAAAAATCAATTTTTCACAAAGTACGTCAAAAAAGTCACACCTACTATTATACAAATCACCAATCAACAAAATATTACCCACAATTTATGGCAATGGGACTTCAAAGATAAAGAACGTTTCCATGCTTTAAATTTCAGTTTCACAATATTGTGTTACCATGCTCAAAATAAGTCGCATACTATCAGAGTTTCCAACTACCACATAAAAAGTTTTTCTGTTGCCCGTTTTTAATGTTTCTGTCACGAAAGGTAACAAAGAAAGCTTTAGGCAGCATGTTAAATTTCTATCGCGAATTATGATAGGTTTCTAATATACCTCTTTTCAAATTGAGAACACATGGTTAGTAATGCTGTCATTGTGTTTCTTGTGATCAGAGAGGGTTGATGAAGATTTTAACCAATAGATGGCATAACAATCTAAAAATCGACCTCTTACACCCGGACAGTTGTTGTTTTGTATTGTTATGTGATTTATGGACTGGTTTCCCTAGTACGGCCAAAATTTAAACTACAAAGAAAAAATATATGATTCACTCATCCTACTTTCCCCATAATGCATAGAGAAAATGCTGTATTGCTGGATTTGTTCATTCAGTTATCTCGCAGCACCATCGGGGCTATGCTGTGTATATATATGGTCTTCTGGCAAAATGTCGTAACCAACTGAAACAAAATTTTACAGGAGAAGAGGGAAAAAAATTCGTTCCTATGAAACTGGATTTTGCTGGACTTTATTGAGGATAGAGGTCCTAATTTTGTTTAAATATTAGGCTACTTATTAATTGAGTGTTTAGAAATTCGTATTTTCTCAGGTTCAAAAAATTTAAATTATGAATTATTATTTGTTCTTTCTTGCGTTATACGACCATTTGCTAGTTACAATTTTGTTGACAGTTGGTACTTTAATAATTGAAATGGCCTTATTGACTGGTAAATGTGAGTGTACTTGCAAATGACAACATCTTTACATAGTTACAACAACAAAATATTAAATACCACAATAAATAGAATATTAAATTATTACAACTTATATAGTTGAGTAAGCCGTATTTTAATTTCAACGTTAGTCGAGTTCTTCATTTGTTAAATTATATTCACTATATTAGAAAATTATAAATATTAATTTGTTTACTTCAGGTGCAAATAACATTCACTATATTAGAAAATTAGAAATATTAATTTGTTTACTTCAGGTGCAAATAACATTCATAACTACTGTAATATTTTAAGTTCAAAATGTTTAGGCAATCGATAATAATAATAATAATAATAATAACAATAATAACAATAACAAGAACAACAACAACAGTTCATAAATTTTCGATGTGAATTTCCCGATTATTTTACAATCACCGCTGTCATTTCTCGTCATTATCGTATCCATGTCCCGTTAGTAAACATGACTTCATTATCATCATCATGTCTTCATTATCATCATGTCCTTGTCGTGATGATGAAGATGAAGATGAAATTTCATATCAGTAACATACGCTTATCTATCATAAAGGAGTAATTTTCAACGTATTCACAATCCATACTTCTTTGATGGAATCAATTCCTCCATAAACTATATGCAGCGTAAATTCTTATTTAAAGTTACGTATAAACACTATAGTTTAATACCAATGTTCACCAAGCAGAATCTAGCTTCATCGGAGTAGGAAATAGTACAGTGAGTTCCACGCAAGAGTTGGCCAATGACGCGGGTTTCTGCGGCGCGGCTGGCACAGCTCCAACTCCCGAGCGATCGGGTGAAATATCTAAGCAAATAATGCCGCGGTCGTTGTAATGATTCAGGTTCTCACATTTACAGTTAAAATTACAATGAAAATAACCACTTACCTAATCACAAGAGATGTTGGAAATGTTCTCCTCTTGCATACGGGCAACATTGGCACCTTTTTTAGGGAATTTTCTTTCACGCGCGTAAGTTCAGCTTCCGAGATAGAATTAATTTCTCTTGTGATATTGTCTTTAAGTTCTTCTTATGTATGGGAAATTGACCTATACACTTTATTTTTCAAGTTTCCCCATAAATAATATTTACATACTGTTAGAAGAACTTAATGACAATATCACATAGGCCTATCAAAAGAGAAAGTAACTCTGTCTCGGAAGCTGAACTTATGCGCGTGAAAGAAAATTTCCTAAAAAGGTGCCAGTATTGTCTGGATGCAAGAGGAGAACATTTCCAACATCTTTTATGATGAGGTACGGGGTTATTTTTATTGTAATTTTAACTGTAAATGTGAGAACCTGAATCATTACAACGACCGCGGCATTATTTGCGTAAATATTTCACCCGATCGCTCGGGAGTTGGAGCTGTGCCAGCCGCGACGCAGAAACCCGCGTAATTGGCCAACTCTTGCGTGGGACTCACTGTATTTGCTTTCTTACGTCTTGAAGTAGAAAACAGGTACTTTGAGAAAATTATCTTATTTATTTACTCTGGCTGGACCTATTATACGCATAGATGTCTCATTTCCATCATTGAGATACTTTTCAATACCGAACTAAAATAATTGGTGGATTAAATAAGTCTGATTATATTTAGCATTGATTCAATGACAGGGGTGATGGTGGACGTTTAATATGAATAAGTAAGGGGACTGTGGGTGTAAGTCCCACTACAGTTTTACGAGCAGCCTGAAAACGCTATTTCCTGAACATCACTAGTTTATCCTCATCTCATATTTCCTATCTAAAATGAACATTCTACTCGTTTTTTCATGTCTGGCTCTCATTTTATCTGTTACAGTAGCGTGTAATTTCATGTGAATAACATCCAATTTAAATGAGCATTCAACTTATTCACAACCCAAACCAGCAAACAGACAGGTGAGCAAACTCCTCCGTAAACTATATGGAGCATGCAGAATGTAGCTTCATCGCAATAGGAAATAGTTTTCTTACTTATATGTAGAAGTGGAAACCAGGGACTTTGAAAAATACCCTTGTATTTTACTTTCTCAGGCTGGACCTATTATACACGAAGTACTGTAATGGACATTGGAATTCGATATTAAGTTCGCGTAAAAAATAATTCCTCTTAGCTAAACATATACTACCTCCAGAGAAAATCATGTTTTTTCATTCACCGATATAGATACTTTATACGCTAACCACCGCTCTATTTTCAGGATTTTTTTAAAAATATTGCCTCTAACAATTTTTCTGAAGATAGCGTAACAAAACTATGGATACTGAAGAGGCTTAGGCGTACATTTAACGTGACATAGAACAGCAAATTACTTATGCAAATACCTAGACCAAGAGTTCGAAGGAGGCCTATGTACGAGGGTCATCCAGAAAGTAAGTTCCGATCGCCGATGAAGAATACCTAGACCAAGAGTTCGAAGAAGGCCTATGTACGAGGGTCATCCAGAAAGTAAGTTCCGATCGCCGATGAAGAAAACAAAAACATTAATCTGTAAGAAATACTTATCGCAATATTTACAGAGATTCGTTGGCTACTTCTCTACACAGTCGGCACCGTTATCGAGGCATTTGTCTTAGCGATGTACTAGCAATTTTATGCCCGTGTCATAAGACTCTACCGCCAGCGGTACTCAGAGAAAAGTGTTGAGTTTCTCGAAAATGATGTCACTAGGGGTGAAACATGGGTTTTGCATGCCACACCATAAACAAAACAACAATCCATGCATTGGAGGCATAGTGGTTACCTGTGAAGATCAAATTCAAGCAGACAATCTCTGTCAGAAAAATCTGGGACCGACGTGCTGTCCTCCTGTGCGAGATTTTATCGCGAGGGGAGACCGTAAATGCTGATCGGTATTGTCTGTTCAGTTATGTTGTGATCTTTTTAGCTGTTAATATTTTTATTGCTAAATGTTTAATTTTATTATGATGGATGGTTGGTTTGATTTCTTTCTGCTTTTCGCCCGTTTTCAGGGGGCCTTGCATTCTCTTCATTATTTTTAAGGACAGTTGAATTTCTCTACAATATGTTTTTTATATTGTTAGCTTTCTTCTTTTCTTCTTGTTTCAAACATTCCTTCTTCGTCTTCGCCATTTTTAAATCCTCTTAAAGGATCATTGTCCATATCTGGACTTAACTAGCAGTGGTTTTTTAACGTCATAATTCCTTATTCTTCGCTTCCTGCAAGTTAAGGCTTCTTTATAATTGATATTAATTGCACAGAAGCAATTTTTCACATTTATTCGTCTCAGAAAAGGCTGGATTCGTTTAGTGCTTCCACCAGGCATTTCTACATGAATTGACTATCTTGATTATGACCTGATTTGGACTTCAGGACTATTTTTGAGGTAATATTAGCTACGAAAGGAATCTTATTACCTAGTGAGTGCATTAAAGCTCTAAAATTATTTCATACAGCTAATAATATTAAATTGATTTTATTGCAACGTAGCTGTATCTACTTTAACACGCAATATAAATTCAGTAACATTATTATTGCGTATTATTTGGTGAATTAAAATATCACAAGATTGACTGTGAACCTTAATACGGCATATAATTGGTACATGTGTGTATTTCATTGTTATTCACATAATTTTATTTGGAATATTGACTCCAAAGGTCCTCCGGAATTGTTATTAAATATATTTTTAAATCAGCAAGCTCTTTCATTTACTGGCGGAATCAATCATCCCTGCTTATAAGAAGACTTCAAGACGTCGATGAAATTTCCAACGAGTGTTTGTGATTCAAGAAGATCAAAGTGTCAGTGTTATCTCACCTATGGTTTATTTAGCTTATAACCTTGTTATCGTTCATTCTAAGCGAAATGTATAGCGTGTGTACAATCTTTATCACCCTTAATTAATTTAATTGTTTTTACAGTCCACTGTCTACGCACGTTATACATTTTTTGGTACCTCCGAGGCCGGATAGAACCACAATATTGTAACACGCATTGTAAACCTACACTCGTTCTATTCCGCCCGTAGTAAACTTTATTGAGATAATTCAAGCTGTTGGTGTTCCGCAATTCATGCTGTTTGAACACAAATATCATTCAAGCAAATAATTGACTTATTTGAAGCACAATTGACATTCCTGACTTAAGTCAGTTTGAAGTTTCTTATTGAAAAGGTAATTTTAATCTCATATTAAGTGCTTCTGCCTCCGTGTTTTAATCTGCACGTGTGAGGCCTAATATTCAGACAACAGCTCTTCAAACTAATTTATTAAAAGGGTTTGAGTAGTATGGTTTTGCCGGTGACGTCACAGGTGGAATGTGGAATGAGAGGGGAAACGGGTCACGTGACAGGTGGCGCTGGAGGGGAGGGTGGAATGATGACGTCACAAGTGGGCGTGGCCTATGACGTCACAAGTGGGCGTGGCTATGACGTCAGTGGCGGATTGTATGACGTCACAAGTGGGCGTGGCAATAACCACGTGATTCAAAATGGCGTCGGTTCCGGTTCCTATTGCAAATGGCGGCGGTTCCGGTTCCTATTTCAAATGGCGTACGAAGCGCGAAATTTAAAATTTGGGAATTTATATTATAATTGGTTACGTTTCCGGCGCGAAATTCAAAATTTGGTAATTTATAATGAAAATGGCTACGTTTCCGGTTCCTATTTCAGGTGGGCGGATGGCGGTTGATTTGAAAATTGCAAAAGGTGGAAATTTGATATTACAATTGCAAATAACGGATGGTGGGAAATTTGAAATTTGTATATTGGTATTGTTTTACAAGATGGTGGCATCGCTTACGTCACAAGTGGAATAAGAGGGGAAGGTGGAATGTTTTTATGACGTCACAAGTGGAATGAGAGGGGAAGGTGGAATGCTTTTATGACGTCACAAGTGGAATGACTACGTCATCATTCAACATGGCGGCATCGCTTACGTCACAAGTGGAATAAGAGGGGAAGGTGGAATGTTTTTATGACGTCACAAGTGGAATAAGAGGGGAAGGTGGAATGTTTTTATGACGTCACAAGTGGAATGAGAGGGGAAGGTGGAATGCTTTTATGACGTCACAGCAGATTTCAACCTTATGTCTTTTTTGCAGGAAGCATATAGATCACGATGCGTAAATACGTCATACTCCTACACATAGGTTTTCTGTAAGATGACTATTTCAGTAAAAAATATCCCTGAGAGCGTTATTTTATTCCTTCGTAAATATGGTAGCTTTCGTCTTAAAACTATATTTTATTTGTAAGATTTTAATCCTAGCCCAAGGGGTTAACTCAGCTTCTGGCTTAGCGGATAGTCGTAAATTTTCCTATCATGATCGGTGCATAATCTTACATGTTGAATTATCTTCAATTCCCCCAGTATAATGTCGGAATAATATTATATCATACTTCATTATTCAAAGGCGTCTTGTAAAGTCAATGTATAGAACTGTGTTAGCAATTTATCATAATCCTCTACATCATCAGTTTTGTTCCCACGTTTTGTCACGTACGCCAGAACACCTGGCCGGAAGTTCATCTTACATTACAACTGAATCATGAATTCTTTATGTATGACGTCATCACTCGGACTTGTTCAAACTTGTTTCAAGGTCTTACACGGCACGTGCAGGACAGGTTCAAGGCTAGTCGTAAGTGAGAAGCATAACGCGCAGGATGGCTCTGTATCATGGAACGATGCTTGATATGCATATACAATCTGATCGACGTAAAACTTTTAAAGATTGGCCATTGACGTTTATTGACTTGGACAAAATGAGCGAAGCTGGATTCTACTATATTGGATACAAGGATGTAGTCGAGTGCGCGTACTGTCATACGCAGATAGGACAATGGGAAAAAACGGACGATCCAGCAAATGAACATAGAAGATGGGCCCCCTTCTGCAGGTTTATAAGTAAAACTAAAGGTGAGGTACTCATCGATATGGGACGAGATGTTTGTGGCACAGGTGAAATGATGCATGTTCCTGACGAGCATGATTGTGTACAGCAAGAGTGAGGGGAAGGTGGACAGTATATAATACTTAGTTGTGTGTATGCATAGTTTAGTGATCGTCAAACCTCCGAGATGTCAACAACGAAGCGTGGTCGTAAAAGTGCACCTAAATCTACTACAGCTGCTGCTGCTGATATAATGGATATTACAACGCAAGACTTGTGGGATGCGCTGCAGTCCCCCACCATACATCCATCACAAGCGGATTTACCAAATACACAGTTTCAATCGGAGGAAAACAAGAATAAGAAGACACCTATAGTATCTACTCTAGAGCGGTATTCAGTTGTAAACATCCCCGATGTGAATTGTACCAAGCCCTTGAGCGAGCTGCAAATTGGACTTGCTTATCCGGTAAAGGAAGCTCGTTCCGTGTATACAAGGTATGGAAGGAGAATCGTTATAGACTTAATGATTGGATGCAGTGTTTTTCTACCACCAAGGTTCGGGAAGTTAAGTGAGGATCAGCTTCAACAGATGAACGAGGAGAAACTTTCATTGGTGTACTATGGTAAGGAGCCGAAGTCAGATGGATACTACTACCACGTTCTCAACTTTGTGTAATATGGGAAACTTTTTGAGATTTTAGACTCAGTGTGAAGTGTGTGTAACAGACTAAAAGTGATTATACAACACGACAACCTGCACCCTACATTCATCGATTTCTCTAGAAAGGTATGTGTTAATAACATGAATCATTTCCCATTCTTATCCATCATAAGCTAAATTCTTATGTGCTTTTTATTTTTCTGTGTTTCAGAAGTTGGAGACTCTCAAGATCATGAGTGATATTCATTTTAGAAATAGGAGACTTTTCAAGTGAAATTCATCTTGTAAATATTCAATAAAACCAAAGTGATAAAAAATGTATTCTTTTGTAAGTTATTTCATAGCTGGATTTTCTCATGTTTGACAAAGTCCAGTTTTCCCTAACATCTCCTATTCCTAATTCCTAGGATGAGGGGCTGTGAAATAAAGAACACAACTCAGGATTATAGAATTTTATTCACTTTATTACAATCTTACTGGGATTTCATCCACAGCGTAAGCATAATAACATTTCGCAATGCACATTTCATATTAGAGTCATCATGAAAAAGACATTTGGTTTCACAGTCTCTTAATTTGTCAAGCTTTGGAACACCAATATCATCCATGTTTATAACAGGTCTCTGCAACAGTTTTTCAAAAAACCGAACCTTTTCCAGTCCTTTACAATGAAGAACATCCACTGGCTTTAAAACACTTTCAAGAACAGGCTTCAAGTCGTCATAGGGTAAGTATCCACTCTGCCACGGAATTCCATGGATGTTGGATTCGATGTACCGCTGCGACTTTGTATCTGGGTAATTGTTTTTAGGTGGTTGGAGAACAAAATGTGCAAATCTATCATCCACCGAAGACACTGCAACCTCTTTAGCTATAAATTGTTTGCACCTTGACTGATATCCTTGACAGTCGATTATAATCATGTTGTTACACGACATTGGTAACGATGTTGGTTAATGCAGTATACTCTACACTTCGATCGTGTAGAATTAAGCAATAAGCCTTTGTGTTTGCTGGTATATTGTTTGCTGCAGAAATTTCAATCCTGGTGGTACAAGCCCCCGATTTCAGATCTTCGTTCTGCTTGGTGCAATCGATGACATAGACTGGTGTATTTGTGATAAAATCGCTTCTTTTAAGGAGAGGATTGGATGGTTTTTGATAGTATGACTCTTGAAATCTAGCATACATTTCATAAAGGATTCCATACGAACCATTTGTACTGTCTACCATGAAAGAGTGATAGGGGTACTTTGTATCGTTCAAGTATACAGATACGTTCTGGATATCACCTAAATCAAACTTTGAGCAGTCGGCTTCCTTTTTATTCCTAGCAGTTTGAAATCCTATGATAACCATCCTAGGTTTCTGCAACTGAGGAGATGTCGTAACGTTCCATGAAATGTTGGTTGCTTGAGGTAATGATGGATGCTCATACAATTGCCAGCTTCTGAAATCTATTGTCAGCGAGCGATCAGATCCCAACATATTCAGTAGTTTTATTCTTTCGACATCGGAGACCTTAATGATAGGCACCATCCACTCGATATCCGTGATGGTAATTTTACTAACTTCTCCTTTGGTGACATTGATCGTGTTTTTCGATCTCATGAGAACAAGTTCCATCTTACAATTGACGAATATTTTATCATAATCTTCAGCGATTCCAAGGATATGGCTTAGAGGAATGCATACATTAAACTTTTTGTTTTTTATTATAGTCTCCACATTATCGTCGGAGGGGTGAATCCACCCAGCGTTTTCCAATCTTTCACTATCCAGAACGGTGTAAGAACAAATTGCTTTCAATAAGCTTGTAATTCCAGGGTTTCTGCTACGATCGACTGTTTCTCCATGAAGATTTAATTTTATTTCATCGAACAGGTAGAGGAAACCATTATTTACAACCTTTCCCTTATATTCAGCATCCTTATCGTCGGTTATATTTCCAGAAACCATAATAAAACTCCTGCTTACTAATGCATACGAGTTTTCAGCCTGAATAGGAATCCGTATTTCATCGTTTTCACCAAGAGCCGAGTTGTTATACGGTTTAAATCCATGATATTGATAATTTTCTATGGCATCTTCAAATATAGCCTTGGAGTGTACAGCGAGGATATCCATATTATAACACTTTGTATCCTAGAGACTTGAGATACTTCTTATTCACACGTGTTACCTTCACGACGTTACGACTTGGAGTGTGGTCTTTTTCACAGTGCGTAGGATTATAAACTTTTTTAATCTTAACGGTGTCAAGACTTATTTTTTGAGATTGCTCCGTGGTGGGAACGTATTTGTTAAAATTAAGACCCATTTTTCCTTATTACAATTTTCACAGATATATGCTCTCCTCTAAAGTCGATAAGACGTCCTTTCTGGTCCACAAGAGAGATTGTAATGTCAGATATTTTTTGTATGTTGATTAAAGGTAAGAAAATCAAATATGATGGAACTTCAGTGATCTTGTATCCAGGAGGCACCGTGGGGAAAAATTCATGAATGGTATGAGTCGGCTGTCCATTCAGAAATGATCCGCTTGCGAGATTACACTCCACTCTTATAACGTTAACACCGTTTATGTCTGGAGGTCTCTTGGAAACGGTGGCGGTCCTTTTAGGAATTCTATCGGACTTTTCAAATCCCAGTAAATTTGCCACAGAGTTTGGAACGTTGAAAGAAACTTCGAGGAAAGAGTAGATTGTTGTTAGCAACGTGTTGGTGTTGGTAATAACTCTAAATATTTCACTAAGGTCTCTAGTAGAATTTGTCATAGCTTTTATTTCGTACGCTATATAATCAGAAATATCTTCAATCTCGTACGTTCCAGTTGGAATGCTGATGACATGTTCCTTACCTCCTTCATCGATCACTATCATCGAATTGTTGTTTTCAGACACATTAGGTATAGAATTGTATGAGTCAAACCGCAGCAAAGCAATCTCGTAGTCTGCTCCATCTTTCAGCTCAATAGGTGGATGAATCGTGTTGGAGATTTCGGACGTGGATCCGCTTAGAGTGAACGTAGGCATCGTTTTAACACTTGTATGTCTGAGGTGAAGGCTTTTATAGTAAAAATGCTAGACACAAATGTCCACAAATCAAAGTGTTGTATTTCTGATAACGTGTAACGTTGTAAAGTAGTTTTGTATGTGGTCCAACGTAATTTACTATTTCCATAGGAGGTGGTAAGTCTCCATAGCTATCGAAATAGAAAGCATTCTTGTTACATATTTTTAAGGCTACCCAGTGCGTACCAGGACCTTTGGCATCATCAAGGTTTATAATGATTCGCTCCTGCTTATATGGCTTGGATGGTAAGTTGTTCCTCATGTACACGCCTCTAAAATGTGGAATATCTAGTTTTTTAGCGTATCGTTCCAAGTCGTAGTTAGTTAGGGCTTTTTTTTTAAACGAAGTCCTTTACCGCTCGCATAAGGTTTTAGATACAATCCTTTTCCTTGCATCACGATACCAGATCCTTTTTTCCCTAAGGCTATGCTCTCCATCATATGGTTATGACGAATGTTTTCTAGCAACTGTTTCTTATTGGACTTTGCAGAATTTACAGCTTTAGCGATATGTGCTCCTGCACCACCGAGAGCCCCGAGTGCAGATAAACCTGCAAATATAGGTAGCAGAGGTAGTATACCACCAATTTTCTTTGGCGATTTCAACACTCTCTTCTTTTTCTTGTTCTTTTTATTCGATAGTAACTTTCTATATGCCGCCTTTAGTTTTTTAATGGTATCCATTCCAGCACCCATCTTCGCTTTTCCTTTCATAATTTTAGAAACGGTGTAAGCTGCAACACGTTCCCCAAGACTTGCGTCGGCAGCCTTTGCACGATTGGAGGCTTGTTGTGCCAATTTCAAGTCTGCTTTATGCCGATCGCTTATATCTGAGCTCTGTGCGTAACTTATATCGTGCTCCTTACAGGCTTCGTCTAGAGGATTGATTCCCTTATCACCTCTTTTCAGTCGTTTTTCCAATTTAGTTCCAGGTCCACAAAAGCGATACCCAGGTATGTGTAATTCCACAGGCAATTTATCAATCAGAGTGTTTATTAATTTACCTCCACGAGCGATGTGTCGACGTCTGCTTCGTTCTACTCGCGGCGCCATACTGATTACAATATCCTCATGTTATAACTTTTTATATAAAAACATTCGTATCATTGTAAAAATCTCATTTACAGTCATGAAGGTTGAGAAGCAAAACGTGTCTCTGGAGATCCTCCCAATGGATAGCTTATATCGAGAAGAAGACGAATGCAAGCACAGCATACTATTTCCCAACAGCACTAGGTCTATTATATGTGGGCCTAGTAATTCCGGAAAGACCAACGTGCTTATAAATATTCTTCTCCATCCTAACGGAATAAAGTTTTCAAATATTTACATATTTTCGAGATCTCTGTTTCAACCAAAGTACAAAATGCTTGAAGAAATTTTAGCAGACGTTCCAGAAATTGGTTACTTCAAGTTTGAAAGCAGCGACCAAACCATGCCTGAGCCGACAGAAGTCAAAGAGAATTCAGTGGTGATTTTCGACGATGTGATGTGCGATCCGCAAGGACCTATTAGAAATTACTTTAGCATGGGACGACATAAATCTTTAGATATGTTTTATCTTGCACAATCGTATGCGAGAATACCTAAACATCTGATAAGAGACAATTGTAACTTGGTGATCGTATTTAACCAGGACGCGTTAAATTTAAGACATTTATACAACGACTACGTAAATGCAGACATGACGTTCGATAAATTTCAACAGTTATGTCGCGAATGTTGGTCATCTCAAAAGTATGGATTCTTAACAATTTGTAAAGAAAACGATCGTGAACATGGGAGATACAGGCGTGGCATAGACGAATATATTGTTATGTAAACCCTAAATATGTATCAGTCGAAATGAATCCTTCGTTGAGCAAGGAACAGATACGAGTGAAACAAGACATTGCCAATCATGTTAAATCTATACGGAATAAATATTTAGCGCTAAAAAAATCCAATCTTCAGACCAAACAAGAAATTGGCGAAATTATAAACCCGATAACGAAACCCTTGGAAGAGCTCGTGAACATCGGTAAACATGAATCTGAAGAGTCGGAGATGGAATACGAAACGTTTCAGTCCTCTAAACAATCTCCTCATAAACATTATAAATCTATGCTACAAAGAGTTTATGGGCCAGTGATTACACCTTACATTCAAAAACTCATTTCACATAAGCCGAGAAATATCGATCCAATCTACGGATTGAGAATGGATACTGACAGACAATCATTCTACATTGGATCAACACCTGTGACCATTAGAAACGATCGCCTCGTTATCGGCAAGAAGACATATATTGGACGCCCTGGGTTGTATGAATTGCTTATGAAAAATATTCCTGATAAAAAATTGTACAACGATCGTGATTTAGATGTGTATAAGGAGATTTTGAAAAAAACTAACGCGCACAAAATAAATTATGACGAAAGTGGAAACATTCGAAGAATCAATACTCACAAATATCTACATGTCATCAAGAAATTATTTTCTGATGAAGAATCATCCGACGAGGGATCGCCACATCGTGTATTAGGTAGCGGTATGATGAAAGAAGTACATCCAAATCGTAAAATTGAATATAAATACTGGGACGATCCGAATGAGCTCATTGATCGACTTAGGCTTCTTGTGTCCTCGTCTGCGGCAGGGAATAATTCTCATCACAACGAAATAGAAGAAATCTTATCTGAGTTGAAGGAGAGAAAAATCATAGCATGAAAAAGCGGGAAATCGCGTACGAACTTCATGCACCAGCTAGAATAAATTATCAAAGACGCCATGTTATAATGAAAGGACTAAACGATTTGTGGCAAAGCGACTTGATTGAAATGATTCCATATCATAGAGAAAACAGAGGTTTTAAATATATTTTGGTTTGTATAAACGCATATTCCAAGTTTGCTTATGCGAGACCGTTGAAAAGTAAAAGCGGAAAAGATGTTACCGCAGCCATGCAAGATATACTTGAATCTGTTAATATTCCACCTAAAAATTTACAGACCGACATGGGAAAGGAATATTATAACGTTAATTTTAAAGCGTTAATGAAACAATATGGCATCAATCATTATTCTACATACTCTAATGTTAAGGCGTGCATTGCTGAACGCTTCATCAGAACTTTGAAAACTAACATGTATCTCGAATTTTCGGCAAGAGGCAGTTACAGATGGGTGGACATGTTGCAAGAACTCATTAGACATTACAACGATAGGTATCACTCTACCATTAAAATGAAACCTAACCAAGTAAAGGACGATAGTCTACTGAAATCAGTGTATCGCTACAATGAATGCTATACGAAACCAAAGTTTGCTAAAGGTGACTATGTAAGAGTTTCAAAACATAGGAAATTATTTAATAAAGGATACTTACCATCGTGGACTACGGAGATTTTCAAGATACAGAAGATCCAATCGACATTTCCTCCCACGTATCTGCTTCAGGATTTGGAGGGTGGGAGTATTGAAGGTGCTTTTTATGCTGAAGAACTCCAGAAAACTAAGTTTCCAGACTGTTATTTAATTGAAAAGGTGTTAAAGAACAAAGGACAGAAGGTGTTTGTAAAGTGGTTAGGGTTCCCTAGCTCAAAAAATTCATGGGTTAATATTAAGGATGTTGTATGTGATTAGGGAAAATAAAAGATAGATTCATTTTTATAACTTTTTTCTTTTATTTATAACCCACATGAACCCAAAGTTGTCATAAATCAATAGTACATCATATAAATTTACAAGTATTGTTCTCCAACACCACACATCATATAAAATTACAAGTATTGTTTCACACACAAATATACATTCCATATACACAAACCATACATACAAATATACATTTTTTACAGTTTGCACTTCTTAGTAGGAGGCTCATCATCACACTCCTCATCCTCCATGATTCTATAGTGTCCGTGAGCGAGAGTGTCCACGCCATTTTCCATAATATGACGCTTATCGTCGTTGCCAGATAAAGTTAATTTATTCATCGAAATCGAAAATACGTTATGTTTGTATGATCTGATGGATCTGTTTAACGAGAATGTTGACTGTCCGCTCTGTAGACAACCAACATAATCTTCAAAGCTGACATCTTTGTCAATGACGTTTTTCTTAACGCCTTTCAATTTTTTGATGACCATATCATTAAATTTTATGGCGTACATTTTCGCTCGCAGACCTACGAACGCCTTTATGGAGTGACCAGCTCCTTCGTCTTTGAATTTCCCGACCACCGCCTTGTTTTCGTTTGAATACAAGGGATGTTCGGGTGGGTAGACACTGGTATCCAGCTCATCTCGGAAATGCATCATATCACGGAAGAGGTTATCCGT
This sequence comes from Ectobius pallidus, assembly GCA_964059195.1. Taxonomy (NCBI): domain Eukaryota; kingdom Metazoa; phylum Arthropoda; class Insecta; order Blattodea; family Ectobiidae; genus Ectobius; species Ectobius pallidus. The sequence continues at coordinate 161,173,212 of CAXKWD010000001.1, read as the reverse complement.
TTCAATTCTATAGACGAAGCTGTCCGTGTCCATGTAGCACAATTTCAATCCTTCTTTATAAAAATTTTTCATGGTATCATAATGGAACTCATACATCCTAGTTTTTGAAATTTCCAAGATAGACATGCCAACATAGATGGCCTTATCAAACACTAATCTAGTTTTTGCTAGATGGACACCAACCAAGTTTTCGTTATAAATTGTCCTATCCATAAAGTTACTTTTGGCTACCAGCTTTCGAATTTCCTTCTCACTTGATACAAGCCGAAAATTGATACGTTTCCTTACATTTTCCATAGTCTTGCCAAAAACGGCGTTATTCATCAATTTAAAAAAGTCTTTCTCAAAGTTGTTGGCTGCAGCCCTACGCTTGGCCGTGTTATAGTCAATGTAGGGTTTCAACCAGCAGCTTTGTTGAAATTCGATAACTCTATGGATCTTGGTTAACCTCAGTCCGTGTTGCACGGCTTGCCTAAGTACCGTGTGATGAATGACATATTTTTCTTTTGACTCCAAAGTGGTTAATAATTTTTTGTTTTTGCTGCCTGAAGGAAATTTCATCTCTGCACAGAAAGGGAGATCAGAATGAGCATCGTGAAGATGGTCTGGATATTCAATGTCTACCTCAAGCACATATCCTAATTTAGAATTGACCGGTATGGACATGATGTCAAAGGACGCTATCTCATGTTTGTCGAGCCAGCGGAACTCGCCTGACGGCAATGCCTGAGACATCGCATAACCATATAGGTTATTGGCATCGACATAATAAAGAAAAGATTTTTTTGCTGTCTCATCATATTCATCACACATGTTATTGTTTGCAACAGCGTGCCTTGTCACACACTGACAAATTCCACCTCTTATCCCACGTTCAAACATTTGAATCATATCCATATCGGTCAAAAGCGGTAATTTTACCTTTGTGAACTTCAACATAGCTGAGTAAGCAAAGCCTGGAACTGTGGAATAGTACAAACAATCCATTCCGTACGTCTCAAAACACATCTGTCTAAAGTTTTCAAAGACGTCGGTCAAAATCAAAACATCAGATTTTAAATACAAGTCTGAATATTCTCCTAATGAGCTGATCGAGAAAGAATTCCAAACGTTTCTCGCGTGAGAGTAGTCTTGGTCAGAGACGTTCTCATTCACGAGTCTATTGTAAAATGCATCTTTGGGAGGCAATTTCTTCTCCTTCAAAATTTCAACTGAGGTGACGTAGTCGTAGGGAAACACTCCCTTTCGACACACCAAATCGGCGTTTTCACCAAATACTTTTGCTGTTTCTATAAATTTATCTTTAGGTAGATTGTTTGCTAGCTTTTCCAGGCTGCTTGCCATGAACCGAAACGAGTCTATAAATCTTAACTCCATACCTCCCCTCTTCAAATAAGAGGAGGGAATAAATTTTGAAAATGTCACATACTTTTCTTGACTATTACATATGACGTTGATACGGTTTTCATCGAAACCAAGTTCTGTCACAATGAAATGAGCATCATAGTTAGACATGTTATGCAAAACAATAGGGACAAATGCCTGGTTCCTATAATTCAAATTACAATTTCTGTGGGCGGCTCCTCTGAACAGACCACTAACATGGCAATGGTCCCTTACTTTATAGTTCACATCGGTAAAGTTACCCTCACCACAAATATGACAAATAGTAGCGCTATTGTAAACCCTAATTTCATCTTCTGTCAGAGGGGTCATGGGCTTATTTACGCTGTTCAAGATTTTATCAATTTCTTTAGCATCAGCGACGAGCGAGCGCATAAACTCGCCACTGGCATCCTCCCCTCTAAAAAGTCTCAATTGAGAATATGCGCCCTCAGCATCTTTGATGAAATAACAATAACTAAAAGGTTTATGCTTCTGATAAGGAGTAGTCCAGCTTTTCTGCGGATCTCCCAAACATCCCGAAATAGGTTCCAGCAAACACTCGAAATCCGCATAGATGACAAATCTGATCTTTTGCGAATATTCGGGCTTGTTGAATACGACTTCAGGATTTTTAGGAATTTCGCACCTGACTGGGCTGAACGAGTTGCATATTGCCAAATGTTCTCTCAACCTTACGTCAGCAGACTTACCAGCATACGATTCGAAATGTGTAAAACATCGTTTGCAAACTCTGATCTTATGGTCGTGAGATGTTATGAATGGCTTTACGAAAGCGTTGAAATCGGAAATGACGATGTAATGTGAATTTTCCTCGTTACATACAAACAAAAGATCTCTATGATCATCTAATTCCTTTTCAACAATTTTGATAGGAAATACGAAATGAGAAATATTTTTCCCATCCCGTTTCTCCTCGAGGCCGAAAACATTGATAGAAATATTGTTTCTTTTGGAAAACTTTTCAATATCATGAATCGAAACGGGGAATTTCACACAGTTCCAATCGTACTTGTTATCCAACTCTGGTCTGGTAAGATAACTGGCCCACATTTCCTTATCAGACTCAATAAATTTTGATAATACACAATACTTGAAACAAAATTCATCATCATTACGAATATTAATTAATGACTTCAGATGTTGGAATTTATCAGGGAGGATCATATGACTACGTCCCGCAAATGGCAAGTATTCATTCACACGAATTTCAATTTTGTGGATTTTATTGTAAAACCACCCAGACCCTCGCATTTCACTATCTTGCATCTCAGCCTGAATTTTAGAAATGTGACTAGAAACTACTTCATGAATATTAGAGGTTCTAAGCAGCGATTCATTTTTTGTTTTAAAATTTCTCAAACAAGAATTTAGCTCTAGATGATTAAATTCACACTCTACGAAAAGATTAAATTTAATTGATACAAATTTTGATAGTGACTCTGACAGAAGATTTTCAATTTTATACTGGCACGACGACAGGATAGACTCCATATCGCCGGCTGGGAAATTTAATGCTGCATATGTTGCCAGTCGTGACCTAAATGCAGTTTCAACAGGTAAAAACTCACATGTTTCTGTTGATGGTGAGTTGGTCATAGCGGTGCGTTCCATTCCACCTTGAATCTGTAATAACGAAAAAACATCGACATTAGCAATCGAGACTTTTTATAAGCGAATGGTATAATAAAAGACTAAGACATTTCACTGTACATACCTGTGGAATATCACGCGTATGCATGATGACACTAGGTCGCGACTGGCGGTTGGTTTCTGAATTCTGTAACAAAGAAATATAAAATATTATGAAATAAAGTTTAATGTCTTGATTTTAGCCGTTCTGTACCAATATAAAAAATAATACTAAGTTTTATCATAAAAGAAATAAGTTTAACGGCATGTACAATAATGATAATAATAACATACCTATAAACGTATATATAACAAAGAAATATAAAATATTAAGATTTATGAGTTTAATGTCTTGATTTTAACCACTTTGTACTAATATAAAAAAGCATATTAAGTTCTATGATAAAAGAAATAAGTTTGATGGTATGACCAATAAAAAATAAAATATTAAGATTTATGAGTTTAATGTTGGTTTTTATCTGATCTGTAGCCTACTAATATAAATTCATAAAAGAAATAAGATTGATGGCTTGTACAATAATCATAATAATAACACACCTGTAAATGTTGACCTGAATGCATAGGATGGCTGGTGGTTGGTTGGACGGCTGATGTCCGCATGGTATCCACACTCATTGGACTTATATTCTGCAACAAAAGAAAAATAAAATATTAAGTTCTATGATAAAAGAAATAAGTTTGATGTCATGGTTTTATCAGTTCTATACTAATATAAAAAATAATATTACGTTTTATGTCTTGGGCTGTGTTAAAAAAATAAGTTTGATATGCATAATAATAATAAAATAGTAAGATTTATGGTAAAAGAAATAAAGTTTGATGTCATGGTTTTATCAGTTCTATACTAATATAAAAAATAATATTACGTTTTATGTCTTGGGCTGTGTTAAAAAAATAAGTTTGATATGCATAATAATAATAAAATAGTAAGATTTATGGTAAAAGAAATAAAGTTTAACGTCATAGTTTTATCAGCTCTGTACTAATATAAAAAATAATATTACGTTTTATCAAAAAAGAAATAAGTTTGACGGCATGTACAATAATGATAATAATAACATACCTATAAACGCATATATAACAAAGAAATATAAAATATTAAGATTTATGAGTTTAATGTCTTGATTTTATCCACTCTGTACTAATATAAAAAAATAATACTAAGTTTTATCATAAAAGAAATAAGATTGATGTCATGGTTTTATCAGTTCTATACTAATATAAAAAATAATATTACGTTTTATGTCTTGGGCTGTGTTAAAAAAATAAGTTTGATATGCACAATAATAATAATAATAACATACCTGCAAATGATCATCTGATTGCCTAGGATGGATGGTGCTTGGCTGGACGGATGATGTCCGCATGGTATCCACACTCATTGGTCTGGCATTCTGCAACAATAGAAAAATAAAATATTAAGATTGATGATAAAAGAAATAAGTTTGTTGTCTTGCATAATAATAATAAAATAGTAAGATTTATGGTAAAAGAAATAAAGTTTAACATCATAGTTTTATCAGTTCTGTACTAATATAAAAAAATAATGAGTTTTATCATAAAAGAAATAAGCTGGATGGTTTGCATAATAAAAAATAAAATATTAAGATTTATGAGTTAAATGTCTTGTTTTATCCATTCTATACTAATATGAAAAATAATATTACGTTTTATCATAAAAGAAATAAGTTTGATGGTATGTAAAATAATAATAATAATAATAATAATAACATACCTGTAAATGCTGAGATGAGTGCCCGGCTTCCTCTACAACCATCGGTGGGTGGGCTACTCCATCCCCGCTATGCGCTGGCAGATGGAAGCGAGCAGTGTTGGTGTAGATCCCGATATGCCTAGATTCCACCTTCCTGGATGGATGGTGAACGTTCTGCATATGGTCAACCAAATATCTATCCGCCTTGAATGTTGCCTTGCAAATGTCACACACGACGTTGTTGGTGTTGATGTGGATACTACTGACGTGTCTTTTTAAAACGTCACTTCGTGTAAAAGATACACCACACGTTTCGCACTTGTATTCAGATTTTTTATGTTTCTGATTAATATGCCTATTCAGATTGTAATTGTGCCTAAATTTTGCCTCACACTCGGTGCACTGGAAAAATACGGTAGACGAGCTCTCCATTGTTGATCTGCAGCTGCTGACGGTTGAATAAGAAGTGAGCCTGAAGCATGACGTCATTGGTTTATATAGTGTTGTTATAAAATAGTCTCGCAACAGGACAAATATATTTTACACCAATGACATGATTGGAGTTTAAAAAAAAAAAAAAAAAAAAAAAAAAATGCTGACGATAGCCTCGCGACAGGAGAAATATACGTTAAACCTTAAGTCAGTAGTAATTAGATATTTCGCGTTTCCTGCTTGTGAAAATACCTGTTCATGATTTCCCACATTAAATCGATGTCGTATGCGAAAAATATTCATTTCTGGTGAAATTATCAGATATCCGATATTTAATTCTGGTACGGAAATAGAATATTAATTTTCATATAATAAATGCTGACAATTGTGATATGATATACTCTGTATCAAACTACATTAATAATATAAGGTTCCATCGGAGATGAATCACTGGGAGAAATATACGTTAAAGCGTTATTTGATATTTATTTCTTATCAGCGCTTTTCTGAAACAGTATATTCAATTTCCCGCAATGTGAGAAAAGCTGAATATGCCTTTACTGACTTTGAATCGAACTCAGAACCACTCAGCGATGGAATATTACAATATAAGTTCACTACCACTCTGCGATGAAATATTACAATATAAGTTTTTAATATACCGCAATAAAAATACTGTTGACTAATAATACATAAGACATGTGCTATGATTAGGGATTTAATATTTAAAAGTACTGTTGTTTAAAGAGATTGTTTTAAGACTTTTGAATAGGTCAGCATACGATAGATTAGTTGCAGTGAATGAAGATATGAGACGTACGTCAAGGTTACTACAAGCCTCATATGACTGTTGTAGATAACGAGATACACATGCATCAATTCTGTCACGTACATTGAAACAGTGTGCTAACACAGTTCTATACATTGACTTTACAAGACGCCTTTGAATAATGAAGTATGATATAATATTATTCCGACATTATACTGGGGGAATTGAAGATAATTCAACATGTAAGATTATGCACCGATCATGATAGGAAAATTTACGACTATCCGCTAAGCCAGAAGCTGAGTTAACCCCTTGGGCTAGGATTAAAATCTTACAAATAAAATATAGTTTTAAGACGAAAGCTACCATATTTACGAAGGAATAAAATAACGCTCTCAGGGATATTTTTTACTGAAATAGTCATCTTACAGAAAACCTATGTGTAGGAGTATGACGTATTTACGCATCGTGATCTATATGCTTCCTGCAAAAAAGACATAAGGTTGAAATCTGCTGTGACGTCATAAAAGCATTCCACCTTCCCCTCTCATTCCACTTGTGACGTCATAAAAACATTCCACCTTCCCCTCTTATTCCACTTGTGACGTAAGCGATGCCGCCATGTTGAATGATGACGTAGTCATTCCACTTGTGACGTCATAAAAGCATTCCACCTTCCCCTCTCATTCCACTTGTGACGTCATAAAAACATTCCACCTTCCCCTCTTATTCCACTTGTGACGTAAGCGATGCCACCATCTTGTAAAACAATACCAATATACAAATTTCAAATTTCCCACCATCCGTTATTTGCAATTGTAATATCAAATTTCCACCTTTTGCAATTTTCAAATCAACCGCCATCCGCCCACCTGAAATAGGAACCGGAAACGTAGCCATTTTCATTATAAATTACCAAATTTTGAATTTCGCGCCGGAAACGTAACCAATTATAATATAAATTCCCAAATTTTAAATTTCGCGCTTCGTACGCCATTTGAAATAGGAACCGGAACCGCCGCCATTTGCAATAGGAACCGGAACCGACGCCATTTTGAATCACGTGGTTATTGCCACGCCCACTTGTGACGTCATACAATCCGCCACTGACGTCATAGCCACGCCCACTTGTGACGTCATAGGCCACGCCCACTTGTGACGTCATCATTCCACCCTCCCCTCCAGCGCCACCTGTCACGTGACCCGTTTCCCCTCTCATTCCACATTCCACCTGTGACGTCACCGGCAAAACCATACTACTGGTTTGATATTATTTACATAATTGCACTCACCTTTGTGAATCCATGTACACACACATTATTGTCACATTTTGTCTAACCGCGGGCAACTAACTTAGTGCTCAATAAGCTCTCAGTGCGGTCAATTTAAGTCATAAACAGTGAATCACGTTAAGTCGAATACTATTTGAACAATCAATTGTCAAATCATGACTGACGTAGAAGGCACCCTTAAGACTTTAAAGGCAAAAAGAACACCTATTAAGTCGAGAATCACTCGCAAAGTTAATTACATTCTAGACTGCGTTATCAATGAGGAAACCTCTCCTCAAGACCTTCTTGAGCTTAAGATTGATTTAAGCAAGCTTGAATCTGAATATAACAGAGTCCAGTCTGAGATCAATGAACTAGCCTTTTCTGAATCCGAAGATGCCTATATGGCAGAAATTGAGAAAACCATACAAAGGGCCATCTCCCATATTAGCAAGCAGATTAATGTTTTCAATAGAGCTGAAGCGGCTGAAGCTAAAGCTAAAGCTGAAGAAGCTGAAGCTAGAGCTAGAGCTGAAGCGGCTGAAGCTAAAGCTAAAGCTGAAGAAGCTGAAGCTAGAGCTATAGCTAAAGCTGAAGAAGCTGAAGCTAGAGCTAGAGCTGAAGCAGCTGAAGCTAAGGCTAGAGCCAAGGCCGAAGCCGAAGCTATTTTTAACCTTCTGAAAAATCAATTCATATTTCAAATTCAAACAGTATCTGAATTTGAAATTCTGGACAAAATATCCTATCAAGAGGCCATTGTTCTTAAGTCGGTGCTAGAAGAATTGTTTAATAGGTATAAGGTTGAAAGTCTTCAGCATCGTAACATTTACGATGAAGAGGCTGAGTTTCAAGAGCGCCAGCTTCAGTCAGAATGTTCAAGGGCTTTAGCTTATATCAATTCTTCAATTGCAGATGCAAAACTGTTATATGAGCCGAATCAAGAGCAGAGCTCTAATCACAACTCTTCTTTGTCTGCACCTTTACCGAACTTACCTAAATTGCCTGAAATTAAGCTACCAAGTTTTTTAGGCGATCCTAGAGCTTGGCTTGAATTCAGGGATACATTTAACTCATTAATTGTTCAGCACAGTCATATATCCAACATGGATAAATTTCAATATCTAAAATCTTGTTTATCCCCGGAGGTAATGACTGTAATTCAAAATATCCCGGTCTCCAATGCCACCTTTGATGTAGCTTGGAAGACTTTAGCTGAAAGATTCGATAATGACAGGTTAATTGCCAACACGCATTTGGATAACCTTTTTTCTCCACCGCCCCTTAAAGGAGATTCTGCAAGCTCATTGCAACAATACTTAGATCATTTTACAAGTACGGTTCATGCATTGAACGTACTAAATACTGATGTTCCTCTGTCTGACTTAATTATTTCACGTATCATTGTGGATAAGCTCCCAGTAGAATTAATTAAAGAATGGGAATCTTCAATTAAGTTAGGAAAACTTCCCAAGTTGCAGGAATTATTCAGTTTTTTGGAGTCTAGGGTTAGGGTGCTGCAGATGACAGAATCGGTTCTGAAAAGTCAGTCCGTCAAGCCCTCATCTGCTCCTTCTGTCAAGGCTAACCTCTCCTCTCCTAGAGCGAAATGCAATTATTGTAGTAAATCGAATCACACTATCATTTATTGTGACGCCTTTAGATCGCTGAATTATTCATCCCGCGATCAATTCGTGAAAAATCACAAACTTTGTCGTGTTTGCCTTAGCTCAAATGGTCACACTTCGAGCTGTAACACTTTTAGATGTAGACAATGTCAAGGCAGGCACAGCAACTTATTGCATGACCCTTCACGGCCAAGCAATTCTCAAGCCATAAATACGGCCAATATCATGTCTGCCAGCCAGTCACGGCAGAAATGTCTTTTACCTACTGCTAGCGTGATAATTTTAAGTAACAATGGCAGTGCCGTACAGGCCACAGCTCTTCTTGATACTGGATCAGACTGTAATCTAATTACTGACAGGTTGTTCAAGCAGCTTGGTTTGTCGCCATTATCTCAGCGTACTTCTCTCGCTGGTATCCTTTCTACCAATGCAAGCGTCTCAAGGCTTACAGAAGTCTCTTTCAGATCTCAGGTTACGAATTGGCGCTATGATACAAAGGCCATTATAGTTCCTGAGATCTCTGCTTCTAATTTCCCTAAAAACTTTGTTAATACTAGAGGTTGGAACATTCCTCCTAACTTACCCTTAGCAGATCCCAGCTTTAATTCTCCTAAGCCTATTGATTTGCTATTGGGTGTTGAGATATGTTCTCAAATCATGGTATCTGGACAGATATCTGCTCCCAATTTGCCTACTATTCAGAACTCCCAGCTAGGCTGGTACTTCTCCGGCAAGTTGCCTTCGTTCCCTCTTAAGCATCATAACATGCCTTCAATGCAGCGAAGGAAACGTTGTGAGTTGAATAGGCCTTCATCAGATAGACCCTTTAATTACACTGAGTCTTCTGTGAATTACTCAGCCTTCATTACGTCTGATGAGGGTATCAGTAATCAGTTTACTCATTCACCCACGACTTTGAAAACTCTTGTGGTCAATAGAGCCGCTGATATTCAGGAGACTACATCTATTGATTCTTGTTCTCATGTCGCCTCTAAGGAAAATCATGCAGATCTTATTTCAAGAGGATCTTCTTCTTCAAATCTTTCTTCCTTGCAGAGACGTTCAAACTGGTTGAAGGCTATGCCTAATGTTACCATAGGTACGCCAGTTTTAATCATGGATGACAATATGCCTCCCTTAAAATGGGTTGTTGGCATCATAACTCAAACTCACCCAGGCCCAGACGGTCTTGTGAGGGTTGTCACGGTCAGGACTTCTACAAGTTATCTGAAACGACCCATCATTAAATTAGCCCCAATTCCCATACATGACTCTCTCGACTAAGGCAGTCGTTCATTTTTTCTTTGTTTAGTTACTTTTATTTCTCAACTTTTAGGATTTATTGGTGTTTTTGAAGATCCAACATAACTTCGCATTTCTGTTTGATTATTCCCTAGTGAATAATCGCGGGCAATATGTTCAGTTATGTTGTGATCTTTTTAGCTGTTAATATTTTTATTGCTAAATGTTTAATTTTATTATGATGGATGGTTGGTTTGATTTCTTTCTGCTTTTCGCCCGTTTTCAGGGGGCCTTGCATTCTCTTCATTATTTTTAAGGACAGTTGAATTTCTCTACAATATGTTTTTTATATTGTTAGCTTTCTTCTTTTCTTCTTGTTTCAAACATTCCTTCTTCGTCTTCGCCATTTTTAAATCCTCTTAAAGGATCATTGTCCATATCTGGACTTAACTAGCAGTGGTTTTTTAACGTCATAATTCCTTATTCTTCGCTTCCTGCAAGTTAAGGCTTCTTTATAATTGATATTAATTGCACAGAAGCAATTTTTCACATTTATTCGTCTCAGAAAAGGCTGGATTCGTTTAGTGCTTCCACCAGGCATTTCTACATGAATTGACTATCTTGATTATGACCTGATTTGGACTTCAGGACTATTTTTGAGGTAATATTAGCTACGAAAGGAATCTTATTACCTAGTGAGTGCATTAAAGCTCTAAAATTATTTCATACAGCTAATAATATTAAATTGATTTTATTGCAACGTAGCTGTATCTACTTTAACACGCAATATAAATTCAGTAACATTATTATTGCGTATTATTTGGTGAATTAAAATATCACAAGATTGACTGTGAACCTTAATACGGCATATAATTGGTACATGTGTGTATTTCATTGTTATTCACATAATTTTATTTGGAATATTGACTCCAAAGGTCCTCCGGAATTGTTATTAAATATATTTTTAAATCAGCAAGCTCTTTCATTTACTGGCGGAATCAATCATCCCTGCTTATAAGAAGACTTCAAGACGTCGATGAAATTTCCAACGAGTGTTTGTGATTCAAGAAGATCAAAGTGTCAGTGTTATCTCACCTATGGTTTATTTAGCTTATAACCTTGTTATCGTTCATTCTAAGCGAAATGTATAGCGTGTGTACAATCTTTATCACCCTTAATTAATTTAATTGTTTTTACAGTCCACTGTCTACGCACGTTATACATTTTCAAACATTGAAAAATCTGAGGAGGGCGATCCAAAACAAGAGACATGCAGTGATTTCTTGGCTTCAGACGGAGGCAGATTCCTGTGACCCGGGCATAGAAATGTTGGTGCAGCGGTACGATAAATGCCTCAATAACGGTGGAGATTATGAAAAAAGTAGTCTGTGAATTTCTGTAAATATTGCAATAACTTTTTTTTGCTTAATAATGTTTTTGTTTTCTTTATCGGCGATCGGAACTTACTTTCTGGATGTCCCTCGTATTATCTCATTTTTGTTTTAAAAAAGTGGAGTTAGTTGCCACTCAATACTCAGCTAATAACTTGTGATCAGACTTTAAACTCACTTGAAATCACAAGAGATCTGGTACCGTTACGGCACTGGCAATCGAATCTCCACTTTAAGATAAAACTATTCTTAACGTGAATTACTCAACTCAGTTTTTGACCAACCTTTATGATGGATACAGAGAGCATAAGCGGGAGTTTCCTGTCCTGTTCGAATCAACTGCAGACAGGTTAATGGTCTTTCATAGTTGTCACCACCATTAGAAGTGATAATTTGAAGCAGGCTGTATGTACTTTAGGAACTGTATATAAGTGCAAATAATAACTGCTTAAACGTAGGCCTATTTATTTCTGCAAGTTCATCATTCATAAGTTTAGACTCCATGTACCTAACTCATAAAATAACTGTGTTTATTATTATTTTTCTGAATGGAAAGTATATTTGTAACGATTCTTTGTTTTGCCACACCAATGTTAAATGTAACACAACGTTCTATTGGCCAGGGATTTAAAACTTAGTGTATATTTTTGAACAGAGATGAATTGCGAAAAAGACGGAAGATACACATATTCAATTGACTTGTTTATAGAACTTTGTTTTCAAAGCCGGAGTTAGTAGAAAAGAGGGCCGTTGTTATTGTGACATAAATATTTGCTAGAGAGAATTATAAAACCACGGTGACTGTTTTCAGATCCTCTAACATTCCCAGTGGACGTCACCGTTTGCCAGATGGGTTGCCTATCTACTAGGCTTTCTATTACCGCGCTCCATAGCTTTTGATACTTGGCAATCCAACTGTCTCCATTGCTTTCTACTGAGGACAAAATTAACTATTCAACTAAACGTAAACGAGTTCAAACTGTTATCTGTTGAATTATTCTACAATGTATCTTTAAACTAGATCAGAAGTCTATAACGCAATAAAAATGGAGGAGCATTGTTAAATTAGTCGTCACAATATCTGTCGAATCCTTAAATCACTGAGGAAAAACAAATAGGATTCATTGAACAAGGGGTGGGATTTTTAAAACAGAAGGGCGTTTTTTTTCTTTTATTTGTAGTGGGTTGTCTGACTACAGTTAACGGTGTAACATACGTAGACTATATAGAAACCGAATTTAGCATTCGTGGAGCTATAATTCAACGTATACCGTGTCACACATAATTGAAAGCCAGTCAACAATTCACATATGGTGGGAGGGTATATGTTCGTTTTCTCTTCCCCTCCACACCAACCCCTCCCCGTCCAACTTTCCACTTTTTACTGTTTAGGTGCGGCAGCTGATTAAATTCCGTCCCAATTTTACGCCATGTTAGTTCCGAAATGTCCATCAAGGAAAAAAAAGCTATGCCCCTTGTCATTCTTTCAGTTATCCTATTCAACGTTTTAGTGACTAATATAAAATTCTCTAAACTTTTAAACAATTCGAATTCCAGCAGTAGTAGAAAGCAGTGGAAAAAGCCATAGAATCGCGAACTCGCTAAGTAGATTATTGAATTATCAGAACAATAGAAAATCCCCGGCCTTTAATTAGTCATGCAATTCAAACCTTTATCTGGGGTAATTTACGTATATGAGGAAAGCAATGAATTTAATTATGTTGAAATTCGTTCTAATCCTGAATACAGTTCTTTTAAAATTGCATTTAAATAAAGCAACTTAATGGTGTAAGCCAGTTAAACCGTTCTCAAAACGTCATTATAAATAATTTTCCACGAATGACAAAAATATAATTTATGCCTAGTTATAACATTTAACGAGTTTCGAGATACGATCTATCAACGGGAAAACTATTTTTTGTAATAATTGTAGTGTACTTACTCTGTATTTCTCAATACAGACGATGAATTTTGAACATTTTATACTTAGTAAATCATATGTTCTCGCCGAATCTGCATGCAAAATAGGCTTTCTAAGTATTTAAGGGTAGTGCGTAGTCATTCGGCTGTTCGTATATGTTACCACATAAATATGCACACTCACGGAATGCCAGAGTAGAAACGAGAAAAAACTAAATCCATGCTTAGGTATAGTGAGTCGTGTCAGTCTTCATAAGTGATCTTAAAAATTAGGCCTATATTCGCGTAAATAATTCGAGGCGCGTCCATAAAGTAAGTTTCCCTGAGGCCGTTTACAGAAACAAAACATAATTTCATGGACATATATATTCCAACAGATACAGCAAGTATTCAGCTATTATTCAACATATTTGCCACCAGAATTGAAGCATTTTTTGTGCCGTGGGACCAACTTTTGAATAACTGTGTCGTAGAAGTCTGCCGCCAAGGATTTGAACCACTATGCGACAAACATCTCCTTTCTGGCATTCTCTGTTATTCTTTGTCATTCCCTGTCATTTATTGAGGTGTAGGAAAATATGAAAATCACTGGGAGCGAGGTCCGGGCTGTAGGGCGGATCTTTAAACACTTCCCAGCCGAACTTCTGCAGGAGACTTGCTAGGAGGTGTTCAGACATAACCCTACAGCTCAGACCTCGCTCCCAGGTATTTCCATATTTCCCTACACCTCAAGAAATGACAGAGAATGACAGAGAGGAGGAGATGTTTGTCATACAGTGGTTCAAATCCCTGGCGGCAGTCTTCTACGACACAGGTATTCAAAAGTTGGTCCCACGGTACGACAAATGTTTCAATTCCGGCGGCAAATATGTTGAATAATAGCTGAATACTTGCTGTATCTGTTAGAATATATGTCCACGAAATTGTGTTTTGTTTCTGGAAACAGCCCCAAAGAAACCTACTTTATGGCCGCGCCTCATTTAAATCTGTACAAGTGAGGAAGTTTATAATTAATTATAGAATCCGATGGTCCCATGTGAGTGGAGATTTGTATCAGCAATTAATTGTAATGGTGGAGTGAATGATGGGGACAGCGTAACGTGATATAAATCAGTCATGGTATGATTGAATTGGAATGATGATGAAAGTGTTAATGTACAAGACGTGCACACGACAGCTGCCCAATGTGCACGCACCATTTGATGGCTCACATGTGCCCTCCGTGGGAAACTTGAGCACGTGCTGGATTGCTGCACTCTCTAGTTAATATCGTGCACCAGGCTGCAGTCCCCTACACTTAAGTAATTGATTTTCAAACTAAATTAGGCTGCAGGTGTGTCCTTACTGTAATCGCGATATGGAGTTCGCATGTTACTGTACAGATGAAGGTGTGTAGGCTTGTGTGGAGATGATTTCTACTACCAAAGACACGTCCCAATTTCGACCAAAACAAAGCTGTTTGTAAGTATAGTCATCCGATTTCTACCGGGACTGCAAAACGCACAGTAGTGTGGTAACATTGGTATAATTATGATATTATAATTAATGTTAATTAATTTTTTCAATTTGACCTTTCGTTTATTAATAGATCGTGGTAGTGTCCACGTTCCCTAAATTATGTCACCATTTGAATGTTAACAGTAATTTGACCGAGAAATATAACAATTAATAATAATAATAATAATAATAATAATAATAATAAGGCTTCGATTTCTGTACTAGTAAATTTGCTGGGTACAATACTATCAATTTCAACCTTTGTCCGTTGGTTGCGACAGAATGCAGAACTTAAGTTAGATGTTTACGTCCCAGAAATTAATTCTGTACCCCAGAGCCAAAGGAACGTAACTCCAAATTTCATATTTTTTTGTTTTTTTCATATTCTTTACTAACTTCTTGACCTCTATAGACCCAATTAATATTAAATCCATAACTTCATTAGATACCAAGATATTGAGAGCCAAATAGTAGCAACTCCATTCCCCTTTATTGCTCATAATTTTGTTTTTCGCTCCTCCTGTAAAATTTAGTTTTTGGCAGTTACGTTCGTTTGGCTCTGAGGTACAGAATTTATCTAAGGCATGCGCCTAAAGATTTCGTCGTATCGTATATGCGCATTTTGATTTTCGCATCAGAAAATCCAGTTGCTTTGTTCTGCTTACAACCACCTTACAAGAATTTTAACGGAAAAAATATGTCTTATGATCCAAAGGTAAACCCTCTCCCGCATTAAAATTCTTAGAACTGGAGAGGTTAAACATAAAGAAGAAAGAATAAATTGATAACCCTTAGCGAATGTATTAATACGACTCCGTTGACTTCATTTTTCACTCCTCCTTTAGACACTCTATTTATGCGCACACAGAGATCTGAAATTGAAAACATAGATGGACTGAAGGGTGTCCGAATGCACCTCGAAGCCGGATTTTTAATTTTCACTTTCGTCCGCGAGTTATGAATGAAAAACTGGCATAAAACGTGAATGTTTTGTGTTATCGAAGCATCAGGTTTGGGATATTCATGGTATTCATAACTTTTTTTATCTTTTCGTAAGTCCATATTTTCACTAGGACTTAACTAAATAAAATATCTTATCGTCATTTAAAGGAGGAAAGTTTGAAGTTTTGTAGTGAATTTAGATGCACTCGTTCCAAAATCTATGGACTCGGTGTATACTTAAATTGTGAATTCAATTGCAGGTGGCTTTGATTTTTTTGTCATAACTTGAAAATAAGAGCATCGCGATTTTCCAACATATGGCATGGAATTATCGATCGCTTCAATTTTGTAAGCCCACTCTGGTCGATACATATGCTTTTAATGCCAAGACATCTGACATTTTCAACATAGACGGAAGAGGGACAATGAATATAGGCCTAAATGGGCAAACATTGATCAACTTGGACGGAACTTATTATTCAGAGGTTTTCTGGGCCTGGGACAGGTGGCGCTTTGTAATCGTGGAATGCACTCCAAAAGCCGGATTTTTAGCTGTTTCATTATAATTATTAATCGTTTAGTACGAGTATATTAATTATCCACGTGTAAGTGTTAATAAATATGCTTTAATTATTATGCTCTTAATTTTTAATTTTTGAATTAATTATCGCAGGCGAAGCCACGGGCAACTGCTAGTTAGCAATAAATGGCCAATAGCTCATTTATTTAGAAGAACTATTCAAAAGTAATTGCGGGTCGATATGCTTAATATATTGAAAAACTTAATTGTGAAGATTTAAATTAACACAAATATTACCGTTATGATAAACTTTGAACGTGGTATCCGTTACATCTGTCAATTGAAATTTTGTATAGACAAAATACTTAAAACTAAGCTATTAAATAAACAGGAAATATTTGTAAAATGTAATTTTTAAAGCAAACGAGAATGGCATATATAAAGAAAACTTACTAGTGTTAATGTTACTAGTTTTACTAGTATAGTATTAATAGTATACTAGTTCCTCACGATTACTGGAGTCAGTGTTTAGGCACGAATTTCGGCTCATTCGATAGATAAGGTGAACACACTTGGCAACGCATACTATCCTGAGGCAGTATTTATTCTGACTAAAATAATAAGCCATAGGATTGATAGTGAACCCTGAGCATAAGATGTTGTGAAGGGATACATCAGAGTTTCACATACACAGTAAAATCACATGAGCGACGTCGTCATGTGTTGAGTATCCCACGCGAGCGAACTCTTCATCCTCCTCTCCCCTTTATCCCTCAACACCGCACTACAACTATCTCGATGTAGGTGAGATTCTGTGGTGGAATGGCCAAATCAACTGGTCTTTGTGGTTTATTCTACGGGAGGAGGGAATTTTCTCAGTTCTTCAATTCCCTTTACCTTTGTTCTGCCTTTAATTGTCGAGTCTGGCCTCTGAGCAAGACAGTGGAAATAAAGCAGATGATCCATAGATTTCAAACCCATTATGAACGACTCGTTATGAACTCTAATTGTACCATATTATTTGCTGTATATATTTAATACCTTTATGAAACGGGGTTGGGATATGTAATGCCCCTGTATTTAGTATGAGTATGGGATTTATTATTATATTCTTCAGTTTGAAGAGTCATATAATTGAAGCGTTTAGTTTTAAAAGGGTTTAAGTGCCAAAATAATGATTTTTCAGCTGATAATTTTAAATGGAGCTACGTACCCAAACCAATGCATTTCAGAAGGGTTCAAGGTCCAGGAAAAGCCATATTATCTTCTTTCTTTCTTTATCGTAGTTTTACCTCTCCCTTTTAGGATTTAAGCGACCCAAGCCGCCCGGGCCCTACATGGCCGCTACCTGTCGGGAGAGGGATTATCTTTGGATCACATACATACTTTTTTGACCAGACAAGGACATGGAGGGCCTCCCCGGATGAGTGATCAGCCCAATGCCGGGGCCACCTCCGAGACAACACGAACACATAGGACGAGACACAACATTCACACACACTCTCACTCAGAACAAGGCGAGGATGGGGATGAAGATGATAATGACGGCCATATGATATCCGGGGACCACAAGGGCCTAAAGTTACCCGACATTCGTCTCAAAGGTGAGGGAAAACCCCGGAAAAAACCTCACCTGGGTAACTTGTCCCGACCAGGAATCGAACCCGGATCCGCTGCGTGAGAGGATTGAACGCATCCCCTGAGCCACAGCGGTGGACGAAAAAAAAAGCCATATTAGTAACAATAAATTCCAAGATATAGCGCTGGGTCTATCTTCTGCACGTCTTTCCGTGGGTCTGTGTCTTGTTTTCTACACAACCATGATTTTGGCACTTAGACCCTTATAATTAACCAAACGTTTCAATTAGTTTTAATTTTAAACTATTTCCTCTAGAGGCGTACAAGCTCAGCCTATTGTATAAAATGTATAATGAACACCCACTTATTCCATGAAGCCCGTTAGTTTCTTGTGCATTACACAATCCGGTGTTTCTCATAAAACAGTAGAATCTGTTACATATTTATTAAACATTTCTTAAATACTTCATACATAAAAAGTATAACATTACATTTCAATGTAAAATATACAATTTACAATTAATACCACAATATAAAAGTAATAAATTTTTAAAAAATGCTATAAGTACTATCTGAAATCATCACCGTTGACCTACATCGAGATTTTGATTGCATAGTCTATTCTTTGCTCGGTAAAACAATAATACATTATTCTAAATATTATTTGGTAGTAAATAGTGTTTGTAATGCCCTGCTTATGCTACTACAAAACTCGAGAAATTTTCTTTGCATTTAATAGTAGGCATTATATTTTCTATCATTAGTGTGCATAATCCGTGATCCTATATAGTCTATTCTTTGCTCCGTAAAACAATAATACATTATTCTAAATATTATTTGGTAGTAAATAGTGTTTGTAATGCCCTGCTTATGCTACTACAAAACTCGAGAAATTTTCTTTGCATTTAATAGTAGGTATTATTAGTGTGCGTAATCCGTGATCCTATATCAAGTTTTTTCGGTGGAAACAGGGAGCAAATGTTTTGCTGATTTGTATTTTATAGCACATAAATTCTGTCACCCAAACTTCTACGTTGTTTTGGACTTAAAGAAATTGATTTCTCCTTGTGAGAGGATCCCAGAGGAAAGTGCGATGACGAAAATGGTCCAAAACAATGGTCATTGTGTTAATTGTGTGATATTGTTAAATGCAGCGGCTTGATGCGTAAGAGTGTTCCATTAAAAATAAAAAATAAATAAACTCATTACGTAGCACATTTCGAACATTTAATTTATTTCTTGTTTCTCTTTTGTATGTGTGTTTCGACCCTATCTGCAGAACAGTACATTCGAACATAAAGTGGCATCGCTCTGGAATAACTGAGACATAACACTTTACAGCCTCCCATTACTGTAGCAGTCTCATGCGGATTTGTAAATCTCCGAAACTGCGTGCAATCAGTCTTCGCAGAAATGCACGCTTTTAGATGTATTTTTATGCTACTTTAGGGGAGGCGATAACACTCCGCCGAGTATCATATACAGTTATAAATATAAACGCTAAACCGCAGGGCTCAGCTCTACGCCCCCAGTAATCTACAGGGGTTGATAACCATGACATTAATAGCCGGTTTGGTTAATTGTTAATAATACTAACCCAGGTCCCATTTCCTTGATTACATCCGCACATAAATATTGCTTTCTATTATTTACCATCATCAAAACCATAAATTAAGGATTCCGCCACTGCCTACAGTGAAAGGGTTGTAGTGGAAGGTGAGGCCCCATGACAGCAGAATTGGGAAGGGATGATAAGTCCCTGGGAAATGAGCGTGGAAGGGGTAAGAGGGGTGGTATGTAGGCAGTAAGAGATCAAGTGCAGTTGTAGAGGGTGGTTAAGTCCCCGGCAAAAGCTGCGGTGTGGTGTTCGAACCTTCTGGCATGTTCTCATAGATTACTTCTATCCCTCCAAGCGTGCTTTTAGCATTCCATCCTACCCCTACCCTATCTGCTTCAATTCGCCACCTTCTCTTCATCCAATCATTTCATCTCCTCATTCCCCACCCTTCATCCCTTTAAATTCACTTGTCTGTTTTTCCATTTCTCCTTCTCTCATGGTGCAATATCCCCGCAAATACCGTTTTAATTAAGTTTGAGTGACTTACTACTAATGCAGTTATGCCCTGTAACGAGAAATTTATTATGTAAATTGTGTCTTTCTGATGTATCACCAACATCAATTTATCATATTACCATTCAACAAATATAGGTTATGTGACGAACAACTTGATTCTTTGTCTACTTAGTAGGCCTAAGGCTCATAATTATATTTATATATTAATGTTTCATAATTATTTTATTTTATTTTTATAATTTCTGA
The DNA here is from genome assembly GCA_964059195.1 of Ectobius pallidus. NCBI lineage: Eukaryota > Metazoa > Arthropoda > Insecta > Blattodea > Ectobiidae > Ectobius > Ectobius pallidus. Next base: position 161,152,934 of record CAXKWD010000001.1, on the reverse strand, counting down.
GTCACGTTCCTATGTATGTATCTGAAGAAGTAAATGCAAACCATTGTAGGTGAGCCAATCCCATGACTTCAATTTTCAATTTCTGAATGAAATATAAATAGTAAGAATTTACTCTCAAAATTAAAATAATTGTTTTTTAAGAAACGAAACATACAGCGCAGATTTCGTGCCAAGAAAAATAACAAATACAAACCAGAAAGAGTTTTAACGTGAGTGAAGAAAATGAAATCTACTAGGGTAATTTTTGTCCTAATTCTAATAATACTAGTATATACTTTGTTTAAAAAAAACACACACACACAGTCGTAAATATTTTGATCGCAAGTCCCCTACAACGCGTTTCGCTTTGCCACGGCCTACAAAGGTGGCAGGTGGCGGGTGGCCGATGTAACTCGCGTTACTGTAATATATATCGTGATGATTATTTATTTTTTAAAATCAAAGAAGCTAGGGTGTGAAGATGTTATGAATTAACATAAAAATACGTGCAGGAACGTGCAATAAAATGAAAGTGATCAAAATAAATCGATAGAAGTATGACGACAGACTATTGCTTTGGTTGACATTCCATTTTTCTTATACTGGATTGGTCATTGTTCCATGATCTAAACTGTCACTTTAGTCGATTAGTTGAATCGTTTAAAAATGCTTGCTCGTTTTGGCTACTTCAAAGAGTTGAATTGATTAAATCTTGATATTTAATATAGATCCGATTAGCTCTATTTTCAGTTATTTTATAAAATATAAGCTTTATGACGACATACTTCTAAAATTAGGAATGTGTAACAACTTTACGAATTCACTGTTTACTTATTTCTTTTCAATAGCGTGCGGATTGTATGGCTACGATAACATAAATAAACTCATTGTTTTTAACATCAAAATAAACAATCATGGGAAATGACTGATCTTATTCCGGTTCGTTATTTATTACTGCAATTTTATTTTATTTATACTGAGTTAATGACAGTCACAATTCTAATTGAGGTAAACAGAGAAGAGGATGTAATTTTTTTGTGAACTGTGACTTCCACATACGATAAATACGGTTGAATAACGACTGTTTAAATAATACAGGTGGCTTTTGTTTATAGAAGGCGTGTATGTATGTTTGCTGCTTCATTCTGCCACAAATTGTTTTTTCCCATGACTTCGAAAACATAGCTTCAGATCAACAAACATGTCCGTCTCCTATTCATCGTTACTTCAAATGTTGTCAGAGTGATGTCTGTTTTTGTCATGTTCATGTATGGTAATTTACCCAGCCATATTCACCTAAAGTATGTGACATTATATTATATATACTGTACAGGAGTATCTTGATTGTAACTTTTAATTTGTTTGTAATTTTTATATTTGACTATGCCTATTTTATTCATGTATTAATCAATGGCTATAATAAAATTACTTACTTACTTACTTACTATAATATTTTAAGATTTGTTTCATCTATGAAATATTTCGAATACATTTTGTATTTAATTGTAACGATAAGGTGGTTCTTGTGCGATCAATAGTGTTGTTCCTTCTAGCTGATTTTAAATATTAAATTACATTTACCCAGCACTCTTTTACTGACCTCATATGATATATTGTTTTCTTCTTGTAAGCCTGCTTAACTTTTATAATTTGGAGAAAATAATCATTGAGCTAGAGCAGTTTTTTTTTAAATTAAAACTGCTCATTTTGTATGCTTCGTAATGCACCGCTCATTTTGTATGCTTCTTATTGCACTATAAAACGTAGCCTTAAGTCTGTGATTCTATGAATAGCTTTTCTTGATAAATATTCTACCCCATTACTGCTTCTAATGATAATGTTAGCAATAGTGTTGAGACTAGAACTTCGAATGAGGTCAAGATATCAATATATTTGGGACTTCCTTGGAATTCGTATTCAGTGAGATATTCTTAAGCAAGAAATACTGCAAAACCCTTTTAATTTTTATTTAGGCCAAATGTGGAAGTAGATATGTTACTCAGTGGCATCTGTTGCTTTTAAGAGTGCATTACAGAGTAAATGATCGTAACCTAGAGCCTGCTGTTACACTCGCAGTAGATAAGTAGTCTACAGTGTTCATAGCCATGTAATCTGGATGAGAGGAGGAGAAAAAAACGGACCGGGTTGCAATTCCGCTTGAAACACGATCATGTTGGCTGTCCGAAGAAGTAGTTACCACTTCAATGAACTCCTATGTCCCAATAAATTATACCATGTAACTGCTTCGCATTATTTTCCCTGTTCGTTCTCTCTGTTCTTTCGTAGGAGATGTTCATGACATTCGAGCGAATTTAACTTGTCTCTTTAGCTGAATTGATAAACAGAAGGTAATGAATTTGTTCTTCGCTAAGGTCTGTCCACTTATTTGTGGTCATTAAGTGTGATTAGTAACGATTTACATAATTAAAGATTATTTATATTACATTAAACTGTCCGCTTTGTGCGGGATAGGCCTATTTGCTTTTGTCCTTAACGTTATTAGAAACATTTATTTTATTTATTTATTTATTTATTAATATTAGTATCCATTACTATTATTAGCTTACGTATCTCTTGATCGCTCAGTTGTATATACAAATTTGAAAATGAGTCGGGTGTCAGCAGAGATACCTGCCGTAAAAACCTAAATAAAACGGCGTCTTAAATAATTCCATGTAAAAATACCACGAAAATTAAATTACTGTTACTCAATAAGCGATGGTTAATCGTTAGGCATTGGTGTTGCTTCCGCATGTCTTTAATTAAATATTGTGTTGATTCGTTCTAAATCACACGTTTCAAGCATTCATTACAGAGATTGATTTGATGAAACATATTCAATTTCTGTAGTTCATATTCAAGATGATACTACCGTTACCTAAACTACAGCTCATCTTCCTGGTTTCCCCTTTCAAGTTATTTCTCCTCTGCTACCAGTGCTATTGAAATTTGTACACAGTAGCACACGGTTTTCCCGGATATCTTGCAACTCATCCATAGTTCATATGATAACTACTTTTCATCACTTATGTAACAAATCAAAAGTGAAGTATTTGTAAATCAATATGAGACTGTGGCACAGAGACTTATTTGTTGTAAGTATTTGATCGCTGAACCGAACATTGAACGGGTGATGATCAAAATGCATGAATCAGGCTATGAACAAATTCTTCTTCCGTACAGATGGACAATTTTGGTCTGCAGTAATGATACAACGAATGATATAGCACACTTTTCTCGAAAGTCTCGGAGGTCTTGAAACCCATTCGTAGTTCATAGTGATGAAAATTTTTCATCACTTATGTGACAAATCAAAACTGAAGTATTTATAAATCAGTAACATCCTTGGTGATGCATAGACTTCTTTGTTATATGTATTTGATCACTGAACTGAACTTTGAACGGGTGGTGATCAAACTACATGACTCGAGGTTATAAACAAATTCTTCTGCCGCACAGATGGACAATTTTGGTCTGCAGTAATGAGACAACGAATAATGATCTATAAAAACGAATAAAGGCGAGAGCGTTTGGCTGTTTTGTAATGTTACGACTCCAGAAATACCTCAAGCGTGGCGTGGCGTCATGTAAGTGGGAGATTGAGCGGCGATGTGTTATTGATAGCATTGCTTTCTCACTCCTCTCCAGAGCTTCTGTTTTGTTATTCGTCTCACAGGAGAACTTCTATTTACTGTTATGACTTCGTCTTGTTTCTGACTTTGCATATGAGTGTACTATCATTATTTATAGGTTCATTTCCTTTGATTTAAGCACTGCACATTCGCATAAAGTAATCCCCTCTTCAAGATGGATGTAACATCTACCTCTGCAAACATGTGTTAGTCAGTGACTTTCATATCCGAAACTAATCATTTCTGTATGGAGCTTAATCTGTCATTTCAAAAGTTCATGTATATAAAGGCACGAGTATACTGTCAGCATGTCGACTCCCATGACCGCTACTGATGGCTTTCTTGGTTGGAATAGCTTCTTCTATATCAGGTAGGTCCTCAGTTGTTTTCACGAGACTGAGTGCACCCCATTCCAGACCTTCCTACCTCAGAATTGCTGTATATACAGGACTATAAAAATAGAAGGACTTACATGTAAAAAAGTTATTTTATTTCCGTGGACTGTATATGGAATGTCCTTCTTTCTAAGCAACGTTAAGTCCTGCGTAATACCAAACTTTACCTTCAATGTGATTTCTTGAAATGTTCAGTCATTATAACATAGTAACCCAATATTTTTGGCGAATAAAGTTTTCGTAAAAGGAATGGGTATAAACACTCAGAACGGTAAGAAACGGAAACTTACGGACTTTCTTCTATACCGAATATTTATTTTATTCTATAATTATATGATATGGATATCAAGAGTTGATAAGGTAAAAACCAAGGTTGTGTTTTACATATGAAAAATTTAGTGAATTTCAAATCCATTCCCATTCGTGTGAGGTAGGCTACTTAAAAAATTAAAAATAAATTAACTTTACACTATAAAATAGGGAGCATACTGTAAATAAAAATAAATAAATAGTTAAAAGTACATACATAAAAATAATACATACATACATTACATACATTACGTATATACCTACACACCTACATACATACATACATACATACATACATACATACATACATACATACATACATACATACATACATACATACATACATACATACATACATACATACATACATACATACATACATACATACATACATACATACATACATACATACATACATACATACATACATACATACATACATACATACATACATACATACATACATACATACATACATACATACATACATACATACATACATACATACATACATACATACACACCTACAAGCATTCGCAAATACAAGGTTGTTAAAGCTGCAACTAAGCGTAATATAAGTTTTGTGTCGGAAAACAAATCACTTTAAAAAACAGTTTTAGAGGTATTTTAAATCAAATATCTTATTTCTGTACCGTGATATAAGGTGGTAGAAAGTTGAATATTTTGGAGCATAAGTAATAAGGAGAGAGGAGTGAAAAGTTTTTGTGTGAATAAGCATAAGTGCAGTTTGGGAAATGATAATGCAAGAGAGAGGTAGAATCTTATGCTATATTTTGAATAGCGACTTACAGGAATCCAGGGCTTTAAAAGTCGTGCGTATTATTCGCTTTTGGAGGAAAAAAATTATATTTATCAGAAATTGGTTAGCTATCCCTAAAACAATAATCTTATATGTGTTTACATTTATATAGATCTTGTAATAACATTCACAACTGACGTTTATTCCTGGTCCTAAAATCTTAATGATGATTTTAATCTACCTTTGTGCTTTTATAACAGTCTAAAAACGACAGGTTTGAGATAATTTCCTAATACGTATTAAAATAAAGTTCGAGTGCAATCTTAAATGCCAGACACATACATCATTTCCACTTAGGCCTACGTAATGTGCAGTTGGTTTAATTTTGCATGTTGAGCATAGCTTCCAACAGACCGTGATAACCACGTAAGAGTGTCGATACAGATTCAGGAGTTGTGCCAACTTGGGTGAATTTCAACTCCTCCAGCACTGCGAGTCACTTTTTTACTACAGCACAGCAAGTGCAAACTTAACGATTTGTAAAGTGCAATGTCTCGAGCTGTGGTACAATCTGACAACAGCGTGAGTAGACTATTGATGTTCTCAAGTTTTTATAACTCACTTGTCTTTTTTATTTATATTACTCAGAGACAATAGTTGTTGTGCCATCAAAGAGAAGAAATGCATGCATTATAATTCGTGATACATTCATAGAAGTAGTGTGCAGCTAATATGGTTAGTAATAGGCAGGACTGAATAAAAAAATGTAGTAGCGAAATAGATTAAGAATTCTGAAAGTTGTGAATATACTGATAAGAATAAGGAAATTGCGAATGGTGTTTGTTTCTTCATAGATAATATAACGAGAGGTCTGGATTTTACCTATATATAACTTGAGAAAATCTGGACCTAAAGTTACATTTATTATCACTGTTTAGCGAATACCCATAGGAATTAAGCTGTTAATGAATATTTAAAACCACTTAAATAAGTAAAACACATTGCTGTGTGTGTAATTATAAGCGAAATAATCCATGGCGAGAAAATCGATATATTCTAGTATATCGATTGTCGTCGCCATCGGCGATAGTCTCGTTGCACGAACACTTTTCATCAGCGGTTTTATGTTTTAGATTAAAACTCCTTAGTTATATTATTTTCATATCCCATTTTGCTGGATTAATTCTATTTAAAATGTATGTAACATGCACGTAAGAATAAAAATTCGCCTTACCATACCATACGACTTTAGGAATAAAGGCATGGGCCGTGTGTCCAGATACCTACAATGAACTGTTTGCTACGGGTGTGATTGAGGACGAACTGAGATTTTTATGAATCATCATCATCATCTTCAAGGTATGAGCCTGTTGGCCCGTTCCGTTCCCCTTAGAATTTATTGTTGAAGTTGTCCTTCCATCTAAGTCGAGGTCGTCCCACATTTCTGTATCCTGTTGGTTGATAGTTGGACATCTGTTTTGCCACTCTATCATTTCCCATTCTGTTTAAATGTTGTAGCCATTTAACCTTATTATTTATTACTTTTTCATTCAGGTTAAATATATTCAATTTCTTCCTAATCTCTTCGTTTCGCTTGTGTTCTCTTAGAGAAATTCCCGCTGTTGCTCTTAGAAATCTCATTTCTGCTGTCTCTATTTTTCTTTTAGCAGACTGTGTTAATGTCCATGTTTCAGATCCATACATTAGAATTGGGACGGCCACTGTTTTGTAAAATTTTAACTGTGTATCTGTTCTTGTTTTATTTTTTAAACATCTTGTTATAGTACCACACATATGTTGAAACTTTTTTATTTTATTCTCCACATCTTGATTTCCTAGATAGGACAACTTATAGCCTAGATAATCAAAACTACTAACTTGTTCAACTGGGTGAGAATCTATAATTATCTTTGATCTTTTATGTCTAGCACCAATAAATGCCATAGCCTTGGTCTTTGAAACAGATATTTTAAGATTATAATCCTGTATAATACCGTGTAATTTGAATACTGCCTTTTGCAGTTGATCTTCATTATTTGCTATAATTACTTGGTCATCCGCAAACAAAAGATGGTTCACTCTCATGTCATTAATCATAAAATCATTATCTAAAATATTTTGCCATTTATATAAAGCGTCGTCCAAGTATATATTAAACAATATTGGAGAGAGTGGCCATCCTTGTCTGACTCCTGCATTAGTTTCTGCTTGTAATTGGCCTGGTCCGTTTCCTTTATCTATAAATATTTTTGTATTTCTATATAGGCTGGCAACTGCATTTATAATTTGATTGGGATATCCTTTATTCGTTAGGATGTTCCATAGTTTTGAACGTATCACCTTGTCGAATGCCTTTTCATAATCGATAAATATTAGATGTGTTTCCAAATTGAATTCTCTTCTTTTTTCTATTAATTGGGCAAGTGCAAAGATACAATCTGATGTCGATCTCCCTTTTCTAAATCCGTGTTGTTCAGTTGCTAACAAATTTTCGGCAATGACCCCTAAACGTCTTGCTATAATTTTAGCGTATATTTTACTACATGTATTCAGTAAACTAATCCCTCTATAATTATCTGCTCTATTTCGCTCTCCTTTTTTGAATATAGGTATTACAATTGCCTCTCTCCATTCGTCTGGTGTATATCCAGTTTGCCAGCACATATTTATAAAATATAATAATCTGTTCATTAATGCCTGTGATCCATGTTTTATCAATTCAATGTTTATTTTATCCGTACCTGGCGATTTTTTGTTTTTAAACGATTTTATATTTTCTTGCAATTCTTCTTGTGTTATAAAATCAATATTCAAATCACTTTCTTCTTGTATTATACCTTCATTTTCTTTTATGTTCGTCCATAGTTCTTTATAATATTTTAACCATTCTTTCTCTGGTATTGGATTAAATCTTAATCTGTCTCTTTCTTCTTTATTTATCTCCTTCATAATTTTATATGCGTATTCTTGTCGTCCATGGATATCGTTCTCGACATTCGTTATATAATTGTCACAGCTTTGTCTATGTAGTTTACGAGTTTCTTTCTTAACAATCGATTTTTATGAATCCTCCATGTAATTATATTAATGACTGACTGACTCATTCCTTTAACTCGGTGGGGAATAGGGCCTCCAAGTGGAGGTTTCATTACCTATACTAATTTTGTTACGCTTATTTTCCGAGAGAGGGTAGAGAGACAGGTGGTAAGCCCATCGCCTCCCAACCCCCTCCAGAAACTAAGATATTACTTGGACGTGAAAGGGTCGATACATTTTGTCCAGAGGCTCTAATTTAGGCTTGGAGTTCTTTTACGTGCCGGAAATCTACGACAGCTTAAAGTCCCTCCCGGAGGACTCCGTGCTTAGGATTTTTACGTCCTGAAAAATCATTTTTACGTCCTGAAAAATCCCACGACCTTCGGATCTAGAGGCGGGCACGCTACTTCTAGAACACCGCGGCAGACAATTATAATAATACATAATAATGATTATAATAATACATCCATAGGAAATGGCATAAAGCCATCTGTTTGTTAATAAATATTTCATATACGTTGTTCAAATAATAAAAAATGATTGATCCATCTGAAAAAGTGTTTGAGAGTAAAATTAAAGAAATGTCGCTAAGGAATGTTGAGCTTGCGGATAATTCTAACTTTTTGCCAAGTAGATCAATGGGCATTTATCCAAGAATCTCTGATACATGGGGACAAATTAAAGGAAAGCTGCTCCTGGAAACACCACGTTTTTTGAAAATTTCTAGTTCCAATTAGTTTTTATGGTGGATTATAAAGAATAATGAAAGTTTTGTGTAACAGGAAAGAAACTATGTTCCTACATTGTAACGGTTTTGACACTATTCTTGTTTTTTATAGACTTAAGTCTTCCTCAAAACGATAGAGAAATGTACTATGTTCTTTGTTTTTAATAGCGCCATAAAGCAGGAGCATAAAGCTAGGAATATTTTTCACTAATGTATTGTTTTGTGAAGAGTAAGGTCCTTAAAAAACATTGGCTGAGTTCGAGAAATCCTAAAAGATATTCCAGAAGGAAAAAAACGAAATTATTCTTCCCTATTAACGGATTATTTTCTATTATATTGACCGTACGCTACCCGAGATGAATGGAATATTCTAGTGTTATAGTCTGAGCAATGCTGCATCTGTAATTAAATCGGATAAAATCCGAGCCACGGTAGGATCCTAGTACGTGACTCACAATATTTGAAGGAGGAATTTGGTTGGCTGATGTATTTTCACTGGAATTGTAGTCGTGGATTCCTAATAACCAGAAATGGTTTATTATTATTATTATTATTATTATTATTATTATTATTAAATTAATGTATCCTTTTATAATGGGGTAAGCCGTAGCGTAGTGGTTGAGGAGCTGCGCTACAAACCGTAAGGTCGCGGGTTCGATTCCCGATGGGGTCGTTGAGATTTTTCAATTGGCCTAATCCTTCTGGTGGCACTATGGCCCTGGGGTCGACTCAGCCTCTAACAGAAATGAGTTCCAGGATCAATCCTGGGGGTAAAGGCGGTCGGTGCGTAAGACTGACAACCTTACCACCTTCATGTTCCCAATGTCCAAAATCTGGGAGCCTCAACTACCTTGAACCCTCTGGGCCTCCATGGCCTGTATAGAGATCACTTTACCTTTTTTTCCCTTTTATAATACTGATTTCAAATAGGGTATCTAATTTTTGTCATATGGCTGGTAGTTTTTTCCTAATATCGTTTAACTGTCTATACTTGAGAAAATTTCTTTGTGACACGCTTTATCCTGAAGGAAGTAAATAAAAACCAGCGAAACGAGTGAAATGAACTGCCAGCAACATCAAAAGATTTCCAGTTCCCAATATCGTTAAAAATGAAATGAACCGGCATCCACTCTCAAAAGGATGTTGCTTGTTTATAATCTTTAAAAATATTAAAGTCCCTAAAATAGTTTCTTCACATTGATTCATTCATGAGTAATCACAAGATGATACAAGATGCTTTGAGGCGGATGCCCTCATATTGTGAGTGTTCTTTGAGATAGAAGCGCTGTCAAGTAATATATTATGTTTCTTCATGGAATATTAAGGAACTGTAAAGAAGTAGTGTTCGTTGTACAGGATATAAAAACAGGAATATTTTTTATTAATGTTGGGTAGAGTAATAATGAAAATTATTTCAAACTGGACTATATCATAAGAACAGAGGATAAATAGTAAAGAATGACATGGAATAAAAAGCTAGATTTTCTTTAAAGTAAAGTGTTCCCAATATAGACCGTGAAGGCTCTTAAGGTTTCAGGAGGTTGAGGCTCCCATATTTATAGATATTCGGAACTTGTTGGTGGTAAGCTAGTCAGCCTTATGCACCGGCCGTCTTCAGCCCCACGATTGATCTTGATACTAATTTCTGTTGGAGGCTGAGTCCATCTCCGGGTCGTAGCACCTGAACTGATCGCTCCAATTTCCTTCCAAACATACATTTTATATGTTTTGATTTAAAATACACCCATTTGGATTATCTATAATTCTGTAGCTTAAGAAAACTCACTATAACTACACACACATTAAGAAAGATTTATTTTATAATTTTAAGTTCAATATCTGTAATATTGGACACAAGAACCATTGCAGCAACCAGCTAATAATGCCTTCATTGCAACCAATTGTCATATTAGTGTTGATTTAGAACTGGCGGAATCATATGTGCCAGGGGAAACAGGAGCACCCCTAGAAAACCTGTCCTGACCCCATTTTTTCCACCACAAATTCCATGTGAATCCCGTGATTCTATCTCATATCCCAGCGATGGAAAGCGAACGGTCTAATCACTCAGCCATGGGGGCGGCCAACAACCAGCTAATAAACATTATCCCCCTAATTCAGTCAATAACTCCATTAATATAACTGTCGACAACAGGATTAAACCCTAGCCGCTTGAGCAGTACATCCTTGACCAAACAGGATTTTCGATTTTCAATTACTTAAAATGATTACGCTTTAACAAAGTATTATAGAATGACGTACTTGTTACAGCTACTTATATACGAAAATGGTAATTATTTCCTATTTTTTGAACTTTGCGTACGTGTTCTTCTACGAAGTTGTCTCTACGCGTATTTTTAATATGAGTTCAAAGATAGAAGTTATTCTGAGTTCCCAGGATAAATGAGAAGAACAGCACGTAAACGTCTGCCTTATGGTATCTGTAGAACATTATAATACCCAAAGCTACCCTAGAAAGTTTACTTAGAAATTATAAGCAGTTTATATGTTTGTTGGAATTGCGGTTTTCAGCACAGATGTACAATAAGATAGGCACTCTCCCCTTTTGAAGCGGTGGACTTGTGGAAAGGAGAAATTAATAATATAGTAACAATATCTCTGTTCTGTTCAGTAACATTCCCACAAGACTTTCTGTTCTCCTTCCACAATATTATTTTTATTGTATGTGCTTAGAATTTATACCGACCAATATCGATCATAAAACAAGTAAGTTTTGGGTTGGGGGTTTTCGACTTAGAAACCAGAAGTCTCTTGTTATATGCAAGTGTGTGTTTAATGCTAGGCATATTCGCTGTGTAACATCACTTGCTTCACTTCTCCACACTTGTACTCCCAAGGGAGTAAGTAATAGAGAAGCCTGCACAAACTTAAGAAACTTGTCCAAAAGCCTTGTTAATACAAGAATTTCCTTCTCTCCATTTCTACTTAATATTGCTGTCGCCCTTCCAGCATGTTCTTATTTAGATTAGTTGCTGTAGAGGCGTGTTTAGAATATGCATGTGGTAATTAAATAGAGACTCTATTTTATTCAGTAGCCTATGTTTTAGGATTTGAGATGACAAAATTTTCCCAAACCATGGGCTGGAAGGCATAATAAAAAGAAAATTATATTAAAAATGTATTCATTGATTGGCAAAGCTATAAGTGATCAATACTGACTTCTAAAAACAAAACAAAAATTATGTAAATAATTACATAATTTTTAATAATAATAATAAATCTTTATTTATTCTGGCAGAGTTAAGGCCTTAAGGCCTTCTCTTACACAGAACAAGGGACAGAGAAAAATGAACAAACAAATACACTAACATAGTTCTATAAGTAATAAGAATACACTAATTATGTATACATATAGAACAGTTAATTGAGTCTGTGTTGCATATAATTATCGTATTTTAGCAAAATGTGTTATACTAGGAAACGAAGTAACTTAAATTAGACCTACTATATACAAGATACATAAAAGAAAATGATTTATACCTAAAAGAATTAGCGTTTTTTTAATAGACATTCGTTTAGCATAGTTTAACTTTTATTGATGGTATAAATGCCTTTCAAAGTTCACTTCCTCATTTACTTTATCCCTGCATTGAAGCCAATAAAAACTAAGGGAATGGCGATGAACAAATGCTTAAATCATTATCTTTTCTGGAATTCCACGCAAACATCAGAATGCAACCGACATTTCCGGATCACATCTCTGAGGTCTGTGCCATCCGCATAAAGGCAGCCGTCAGAAAACAAAGAAATAATTATTCAAAAGAACTTAACTGATGACTCGATAAATAGGCCTACTGTATCATCTTTGGAACTCTACTGAGCAAACGCTTGCAAGTTTCAAGAGAACTTTTAAAATGTTCTAATTTGTAGATAATAGGATTTGGTTGTATCTCAATAAATAAAAGAAATAAATCATTAAAAATGTTGATTTTAATATGATTTTATTGGTGTTACAAATTTGGTTTAATTTATTGACTACTGAAAGTTCTCTACGTTCGAAATTTGTTTTCCAAGCTGTACATATTTACGGTTTACAACAATCCAAAATTAATAAAATGCAACAGAATTTAACATTCTGCCGTTGTCCGCAAAAGAGCTATGGACATGTTTCGACATACAATAGTGATCGCGTTCCAAATACTCTTTAAAATAATCCACCTGCTAAGATGTTTAAGGAAATTAACGTATTATTATAAAAGCACAATATTCGATTTAAAAACACAATGTCTGATGTGATAATAAAAACTGTGAAGAGCATCACAGCTTTAATAATAATGAACAGAAAGGAAAAATAGGCGATGGAAAGAAGAGAATTGACATGTTACACTGGAGTGGAAATCTAATAGCGCCACTATTGGCTGAAAGAGTAATCGCGAAGACAAAAGGATAGTGAAACCGCGCCTGCGGTAACCGCAGGATCGCTTGCTATTACTAGTTGAGTTTATCAAAACGATTACCAAAATGAATAGATCAAAACATTTCTCTCTAAATCGCTGATGGGGACAAGGAAGGAAATATATTCATAATTTTTTGTTTATTATTTGTTTGTTTGTTTGTTTGTTTAAAGAGTTTCAAAATACAGCGTACTGGTAACAGTATTAAAGCCTTCCTAGTAGTCGAGTAATTAGTTTGCTTTCCAACACACTCGGAGCACGTAGTGCGTCAAAACCCACAGGAAATAAATAGAAGTAAGGCTGTGTTGTGCAGGTTTGCATTAAGAAAAACGAAGCTAAAAATCTTGATAGAGTGGGTCCCTGTGGGAGGATGTATTCCAGCAGTCTCACACTAAACCTGTACTTTCCTTCATAGTAGTTCTGTATGAGCAAAGGCAGATCCCATCGTCCTTATGATTCTTGAGCTAGTAAAGGAATAAATTATCTAATCACTGGGTCCTGAAGTCTCATTAGAGGAATGAGGATTACAGTTCAGCTCTAACTCCCTACTCGAAGATTCACAGATAGAAAAATTACACAAAATAACCTGCATATGTTGAAAAAGGAAAATAATCTTATTCGCTTTATTATAAATTTACGTATTGTAGATCGTTTTATTAAATTATATAAGCATAGCTTACGGTCATGACAGTTTATAAAAAAATAACATATCAACAATAATTTATTGTCGGGAACATAAATACGATTAAAAGTGATTATCTTAATTTTTCAGAATTTCTTCACAAGATTTAATAAATAATGTTATTTTCTTTTAACTATCATGCAATTTTGCAATTTAATTTAATAACTTTTTTTTTACAAAAATTGCATACCACGTAGCTTGATTTTCTTTGCGGATAAAGAATTCATATTCAGAGTTTTGTTTCGATGAGGAATAATTTATAGCAACAAATATGGGAACATTTTATTTATATCGCCATGTGTGGGGTATAATACTTTTTTATACAAATCTGTTTTACTTAAGAAGGACATTATAACTTTTGTGGCTTATTTCTGATCGTAACATCGGCTTAAAATTTTTAAGTAAGGTAGCCTAATGTTCGTAATAAATTTCATGTTGATAACTATGAGGGTGACTTATATGTAGAAAATTTCAATTTTAAGTTTTCACCTTATTCCCTCACCTCTTAAGTGATATGAAGGAATATGTTGAAAACTTAACATTGAAATTTGATAATGTTTGCAAGTTGGCGGGTTTAATCATGACCAAGTCAATGTGCCTAAATGCGACCTTAGCATGTCTAGAGACTTACAGGTATGCAAAATAATTTCTAAGGGAGAGAATTCCGCATACTGGCGACAGGTACTTGCCTAAGTTCTTAACAACAAACAAGGAAGTGAGATTAAAATTAAAATTAGTCAAACATTAAAAACACTTTTTGCTCCACTTACATTATTTATGTAGAACCGGTTTCATAGGCCAAACTATGAGAAATTTAGAAACAAGAATGAAGGAACATTTAAGGAATGTCAGACTATTGCATACGGAAAACTCGGCCCCAGCATATCACGCTTATACATATGATCATCATATTAAGGATGACATCAAATTATTGAAACATGTTAAACAACCGTTGGAATTAAGAGCTTGGGAAAGGATCTTCATCATAAAAAATGGAGAGAGGGTCATGAACTTTGAGATCCCTACGGTGGACGAGATGTTTTGTTTAACCTTGAGGAGGACAGGTGGCAGCACGACGTCGACTACAGATCCATATCAACCTAGTACCAGTCAACCATCAGCTGAGGATGAGGGAGCTTCTTCCCTGGAAACCAGTTCTACATAAATAATGTAAGAGGAGCAAACAGTGTTTTTAATGTTTGACTAATTTTAATTTTAATTGAACATGCTCTATTGTATAAAAGACTTCATACTGATTTTAAGGAAGTGAGATTTATATTTTATATTCAAGGAATAATTTGTAATATTATTGAAAGTTTTTCTTGTAGCAAACATCTTTATAAAAAAAAACGGAATTAATACAGTATCGTGTGCCATTCTTGCAGGAAAATTCAATGTCAAAAAAGTTGCATGAAATCAGGTTATGAAGAACATCTCTTTCAAGAGAATCATGGACCCTCTTTGCCTATTATTCAGTCATAACAAAATCATTTCCTGGCGTGAACAGCACCATAAAGTAATTTAAGACAAAGAGCGATAGAGAGTTTGAGATGGAAGGGGGTTAGGGAAATTTTAACCCTCCCGTGGGGATCTTGTGATTCTAGAGTAGAGGACAAATTTTACACATAGACATGGCATGGGAAGTGGGCGGTTGGGGGTGGGTTAGAGATTATCCCTGGGGCATTACACTTTCTAATGTTACAGGCTTTGCAACGGCATTTAATGCAATATCCTATATCAAATCACTTCCACAAGCGTCCCCGTTAGTTTACTACCATTACATTCATGGCCACGGGGCAAACTGACAGCATATTTCCTCGAGTTTTCCCAACCCCCCCTTCAAACAACATAAAATTCTACCCGCAATTCACAGGCGCATCCTTCCCTTTTTACCCAATCTCCGTTTGACAACTTAAGGAATCTTGCTACAGCAATATTTTGTATTTCTACCTTCTTTCACATAGCCTCAGGCATTTGAGTATCTGAGGATTCAATCTTATTAAGCTTACACAATTTCATATGAAGTTTTTGCATTTTTATAAGAGCTGAATGGATAAGAAAATGACATTAAGCATTGTAGCTGTGTTACTAATTGTGCATCTTCTATCATAGTCTAGATTGTACTCATTGGCGTTTCTTTTTCTTTTTTCCGACCCTATTGCCGTTATTATGAGTATATGACTTTGCTGATAAGAGATCGTATTTCATGGTAAACTATAGGTGTCGGATACCTACTACTGGATGACCTACTGGTCGACGCCGACGCCTCAAATCTGGCTTCCAGACTAAGGATTCCGGTGACGACTGGTACTCACCTGGTTGATGATGAGATGGTAGTGAGGACGCGAGAGTGTACTGCATCTGTGAAGATGGGTATGCTTAGGCGCGACCTCCCATCATCATCGCAAATACACAAAAAATTCCGGATTCGACTCTTTGGTATTCCTACATTGAAGTTGAAGTGTGAGTAATTTAATATGAAGTTACAAGAGAAAGATTATAAGCAATAGGGGTACTTCAAAATAATTTATTTAATTATTAAATGAAAGAAATAAAATTTAAAAGAGTTTTATATTTTTAAATTATCATTCCTTAAGTAATGTACATATTGTAAAAAAAAAACCATGCTATAAATAGAAATGGGCAATATTTATATTAAAAAATAAATTTAAAGTGGAAAAAACCTCACACACAAAATAAAATCTCCCTGTATTTAGGAAAAGGGTGAGTGGAGGGGAAATGATAGAGAGAAAATGGAAAATATATCAGACGTAATTTATCAAGCGTTGAACATAATCTTACAACAAATTTTATGAATGGTTTTTATCTGCGAATTTAACTATAGATTATTCCTTATACAGATTCAGAATATCCTGGATAGAGAGTACCATAAGCTTGCGTCTACATGCTACTTGTGGAATTATGTTAGTTTTTATCGTACTTCAAAACAAATACATCGTTTTCGTTTGCCAGTACTTTCATGAGAAAATATGCCAGAGACATTTTTTTTAATTCCCTTCTCTGAAGATTGCAATTCCTTTCCTTCCTCTAACCCTTCTGCCCTGACCTTTACTTTCTAAGGTTTCTTTAAGCCTCCGTTCAGAACAACGTCATTGAACAGCTGATAATGGAAAGCTTCGTTCCAGTAGCATGGTACTAGCAGGGAAGTGAGGGCTTGGAGAGGGAGTGAAAATGTCTTCCAGAGTTTTTTCCAACTTCCATAGAACGACGTGGTGTTGGGATAACGGTTTGATGATGTCTTCTCTGTAATCATTGCCAACAGAGAAGCCACTACTAATATCTCCAATCACATTTTACCAGCTCTGTCCAGAATAAGTAGCAAATATATAAATTCGAAGAGAGTTCATCGTTTACCTGGTTGTAATAACTTAGTATAAGAGTATCCCTATTTTTGTTATCAAGTAATGATTTTATTTCTTTATAGGGTTTATCCGATACGAAAATAATTGTCAATTTTAGTTCAAAAAGTTGTATGCTATGCAATCAGTTTAATAATAATAATAATAATAATAATAATAATTTAATTACAGCCAGTATATCAAGTACAAGTCAGTGTCAAGGTTAGAGAACAGTAGGCCTACATGTTCAGAGACCAAAGGTCAGATCAAACACTCCAAATAGAAAAAATCGACAAAGTAAAAAGTCTTGTTTGACAACCAAGATTTTAAAATTATCTTAAAATATGTGTAAAAGATGCATGTTTGACAGAAAGAAGCAACATATTAAAAGAGACTGACTCCATTAGAGTTTCAGCTATTCAAAGCCTTAGGTGTGCGAAATTCGTTGGTCTGAAGAGCACCACGGGTTTCTAGTATTATAAGAATGAATTTCAGAACGTACAGCATAATAATTTATTCTCTCTTTAACTGAGACCGAAGATTAAAACTTATTAACACACGGAAAATTTAATAATGGAATGTCAATAAAAACATCTTTACAAGGATGAGAGGTAAATTTTCCTTTTAAGATTCTTGTTTCTTTTTTCTGCTTATCAGGACAGGAGCAGTTATCCCAAATATGACCTCCATGTGACAACAGAGAGTGGAAATGGTCAAAGTAGAACTGCTTAAGTATTTTATTTGAAACGGAAGAAACTAGTCTACAAAGAAGAAAAATAACTCTGTATATATGATATGGACTTAGAACAGTGAATTTTCTGTGTTTATTAGTTCCAGTTAAATGATTTTTAATTTTGTTGACATGATATTTAGAGTATTGCAGACATATACGACATTGAAGTACCACGTTGCTGGAGAATTATAAGTAATTGAAACAATTTGATTTCACATTTTTAGTTATAGTTTTGTTTTGGTAGGTTGCCATATACTACATTCTGAATGTTGCAGCTTTTAATTTTCGAAAAATTATCGTTGTAAAATTGTTAGGATTTGGTTTTAGAACTTGTCAGCCGGCGTTTTAATTAGGCTTGATTAATATTACGTTACGTATCCGTTTTTCCTTCCAGTCAATATTGGTTCTAAAATTCTAAATGTTTATTATTATTACTGTTGTTATTATTATTATTATTATAAGATTATGAATATACGCTAAAGCCATCTATATCTCATATCAGCGATCTTTTCCTCAGTCTTCAATTATTTATCGCGTATGAAACACGCTATGGGCTTAAGGTAGTTAACACTTAAAAATCAGTTGTATGTACCGCCTTTTAAAGAGGAGGATTACATGTTACTGTAACCAGCATTTTGGAAAGGTACATGAAACTTTAACTTGCGAAATAATGCACAACAGGGAAGGACGAAGAACAAATTTAGTTTTGGTCCGTTTACTCGAACACGGCCAACATGCTATGTAGGCAAATTCTCCATACGATATGCAAACAGAATCAGTGTCATAATTTATACCTGTCAAACTTGACATAGGATGGATTGTTGTTTTTAAATGAGGAATTATTTACGCCAAAACAAGTTGCGCATTACTCTTCATGAATTTACAGTCGAAAGCGCAGTGATTGACAATCACACTGTGAGCATGAATTCATCAACCACCAAATTCGATGTTTCATCGTTCATTCAGAAATGAGATAGGCCGTACTTTAAATTATATCACTTAGTCGTCCAATAAAATCTTAGTTCTTAATTATCAATTAATTAATTTTTCATGTAGTAACTTCTACGTTAAGTTTTTGTATTGTGAATAATTGCCTATAAATCATCGTTGCAAGAGCCATGTTAAATTTCAAATTTCAATAATATAGTAAAAACCTGATCATAGCATGCATCAATAAATGACTACTTTTATATTGGTACGTCATATACCTACATCTATTGACTTCATTGGTAAATTAATTTTTGGAGGCATATGGACCCTACGTGATGATCCGGTTCACGAAAAAAGTTCTTTGCGAATTTAAATAGCTCATCGGTTGTCCTCACGAGACTGACTGCACTCTATTCCAGCTTTAAGTATCATTATCCTCCCATGTAGCTCTTCTTCTACAAGTATTTCTCATTAATATCTTGTACGGTACTCTATTTCCCATTCGAGCTACATGACCTGCTCATCTTAGTTTGCTACATAAATAATTGATAAGAAGTTGAATCCATTGACGTGACAGCTCACACTAATTTAAAATTATTATAGTGTAGGATAAAAATTGTTTCTTTCATTATTTGTTCGACGCGTGGAGTACAGGTGTGTCCAGTTGTTCTTTCTTCAGCGATATTTTAAGAGCTGCAGTGACTGCCCATGTGCCGTTTTGGACACTCTATATATTTAACTTTCCAGAGCAAATTTACTTCAATGCAGTTTTAAAACTGTCATTATTTTAGGCTGCTTCGAAGTGCAGTTTTATTTGAGCAAATATCTTTATGTATGTTTCATGTAATAATTATTTATCGTAATTCTTATTCATTTACTTATGCTTTCTTTTGTGTTTCAGTATATAGTAATATGTTACGCAGTATTAATTTTATTATTTTGGGTTTATTAGTGCTAATATTTTGTTATTATTTTACACTGTTATTATTTGCAAATATATATTATATTGTTAAAATAACATTAATAACAAAATCTCTTAATGGTCTAGATAAGTTAAAGTATCATAGAGGTCTGAATTGACGAGAAAATAAATGAGGTTCTTTTAAAAATTAGATAAATTATATAGGGAATCTGGAGATAAGGGTAGTTCATATTGATAAATCTGGGTGGATAAAAAAATTTGTTTATTGAAAATACTTGTGTGTAGTCTACTTATAATCCAAGGATAGTAATATTATTAGTCAATATTATTACTATTATTATTATTACAATTATTATTATAACATTAATATATTTTAAAATAATTTTATCATCACTTGGAGAGTATTATTGCTAGATCATCTCTCATACATTTTCATGGGTAGGGTTCTGTTTATTAATACCATAAATATCACAATTATTAGAACATTATTTTTTATATTAAAATCGTTACATGTATTGTGTTTTCTAATATTAGTGCTAAAATGGAATAGGATTTTAAATGCTTTAAGGCTTCCTAAATGTAGAACAGAGTTAAGCCTAGACATCTAGCAATCCCAGCAACTTTCTGGATTCTGGTATGTATAGTGTATATATTCAATTCTCCAAGTGTCCTACTTTCAATGAGACATCTTGAGAAAATTCTATCTCTCACCAGATTCGAACCAGCATCTTCCCACTTTGTCATGTAGCATTCCGGGCACGGCTTGAGTGGGAGACAAGCCTTCAAAATATACATATTATATGCTATACATCCTAAGTCTTACAGTTATAAATCCCTTTTCTATTATTCAGAAATCTCTAAGCTTTGAGTTTGAAATTCATCTGCTTGATGAAATAGCAACACGTAAATTTAGTAAGGGCGGATGAAACATCATGATTTTATATAAATTGATATCGTCAGGTGGCAGATTCAATTGGATCGTGTCTCTTACACTGGATCTAGCGACATCTGAACACATATGGCAATTTGCACGCGATGTAAAATTTGCTAGCCGTGCAAAAGCTGACTGCTGTAACGCCTGAATCGCTCTGCTGTTGAAACACGGTCCTGACGGATAAGTTGCCTATATAGCACGGCGACTCTACTCTCTACATCTGGGTATTATTAATTCTGTGCTACTAACCAAAGTATTTTTGCTGCATACATTATTAATGGTTTTACATTTCGGGCTACCTATTATAATATATGTATATGTGCATGCATATATAGTTAATTATGTCTTTTTCAACATTTGCAATTAACGCTTCGTATTGTTCCGAGAGAAAAAAATGCATACACTAGGTGCAACGCAGTTTAAAAATTTTTCCTACGACTATCTTAATTATTACCATTATAGCCAAGTCGCATACGACTAAATGTTTAGTCGTTAGTTAAATTTTGGCATAGTCTAAATGTTTAATTTTTTAATGTTAGATTAGCTCACTCAAACGCCACGCCTCAGCGCGCTTTTCCGCATCAGCTGGTTGTAGTTCTTGTATTCTACGACTGATGACAGCTCATAACGTCGCTCAAATCGAATCTTCTGTTTGCTAGTTTTCTTGGAACCAACGGATTTTGACAACACGAAATGAATTCATTTTAGTATCATATTAAAATTATCGCGAACAGATTTTATGTTATTGGAAATACATACTGTTTATTACGTAGCTTTCAGCTGGTAATCTCAGATCTCAAGATCATTCCGTGTTCGATAATAATCGATACCACAACGATGTCAAAATGAAGAAATGACACCGTTATGTCACACGTAATAAACGTATTACTAAAAAATTAGCAAGCATAATACATCTAGTGGATTCGTGAGGATTCAAAGTGGATTCAATGTAGATTCATGTGGAATAATGTGGATGCATGTGGATTCAATGTGACATAACTTTACCCGGACAATAGAGTCATTATGTTACGTCGATGTTAACTGAAAGTTTAACCTTAAACTTAACACTGACCTATGAATTGAATCTTAACACATAACTATGATTTGAAACTTAACCACTTACTGTTGAATTGAAACTCACTTATACGGTAAAAATGAAAGATGAACTTAGCAATGTGATGTTTGCATGATGTGTAGAGCACTGTTGCAACGACGGTCACAGCCGGCAAGCTTCAATAGATATAGATAATATGGTCGGACAAAAAGTAATGACAACATGAGCTTATAGCCTTCGTAGAATAATTCCTTTCATCCGGTTAGCTAAAACGTTTTCTTTGTTTTCAACAAGCGTAAACACATTTTACGTGCATTAACTTCTAAACGAAGCTAAGACACTTATAGTTTTAAACCAAATTCTTGCATGTTCGAGTCAATTAAAATTATTAACTGATATAAACACTCTCTTTCTCTCTACGTATCTTTACATTTCTGTTTCAGTTCCTGCTTCATCTTGGCGAGTTCAAATCTATGTCACATACATATTATGATCAACATGATGGATGACTTAATATTCTAGTAGGGATCACATACATTCCTAGAAAACAAAATGTGAACGTTCGTAGTTGATGATTCAGCGAAAAACATATTTTATATCTTTTAAAGCTCAAAATTTTCACTAAAGCCTGTAATAAGTATGGAGAGAACGAATGTATGGAATGGTAGACTAGAAGTATATTTAGTATAAGCCTGACCGAGTATTCCCACTAGAGGCAGATTTTTGAATGCTCTTTCGCGTCTGAACGTATTTATGTTGTATATAATATACGGGTGCCCACACTACACCAATTTTTTGTTTCACTGCTCTGCCCTCACATGGATCAACAACAAAATACAAAGAGAGAAATACGTGATGTCTATGTGAAAGCAAAATGAGATAGGTTTGCGAGTTTTACTCTATATTAACCTGACTTGACAACAGCAAAAATGCACCGAAAATTATTTCCATGTGTCAGCCACACTGAGCTGTGTACGTTTGAATATGCAGCATTTTGTTATAATAGTTATAACAGTTGGAGTTTTTACATTTCAAAAATATAACTCATGTTCAACTTGTTTAATTGGACCCTAGGTATGTTACATTACACGTTTTATGCATCATGTGTAGCAAATCAAAAGTTTATATCGCTGCCGTTATTTTTATATTCATTAGTGATTTGTCAGTTTTATGGAATAACGCTTGTAGTATCAAATATGGATAACCATGGATGTAATTTGTAGCAATGCTCCTAACACTTGATGTTTCATCTCGTAATAATGAAATCTATGCTTTTTATCACTTAGGCTAATAAATATGCAATATGATTTCAGAAAGTAAAAACATATAATACTTTAATATAAAGCAGAAGGCATGTAATAAAAAATTGCTTCTCCATATTCTTAGTTATTCGCAATTTATATTCTACCTTATTGTTTCCGCATTTATTTGCTACATTCTTTTCCATTGCTTCGTCCTCCATTATGTTTTCCTTCCCTGGTTTATTAATTTGGTGTTGCTTGTTATCTTCCTATTATTCTATCGTGTACTATATCAGTTTTTTCTTAAGTCTCTTCTTCCCATATTACCTCTTTTCACTTTTCGTTTATCCTTTCTGTCTATGATACAATGAATAGTTCAATAGTTTCCTTATTTATCCTGTTTTTCATATCTCGATAAGTCTATTGGACCCTTTGAACTTTTCCATTTTCTTTATAATATCTTTGCTTCTTTGTCTTGTCATTTTCCCTCTAGAATGTATCATTTATTGAATTTTTATCCTATCCTGATTCGTTACCATCTACATTTACTTACGTTCACTAACTCATTATTTTCAAACTTGAACCAAATATCTCCCTTACAAACGTACACAATATTTTAATTATATTTCATACAACTGTTCCATTCACAAGGTTTTTTTTCATATTTTAACCATAGGTACCAGCAATAGCCCTTCCTTGATAATGTTTAAGATTATCGGAATTATTTGAAGATAGAAGAGGTGCAAGAACAAACCATCAAAATATCTTTCTGTGAGATTATACTATTTCATTTCTGCAGAGAGTTGTAAATTGAATCGTGTGTTACAACTTTATAAAACAATGAAACTATGTGAGATATTGCACCTTTGTCAATAACATTATATAAAGTAATACTGTGTTTAAGAAAACAGTATAAAGTATTGCAACTTTGAAAACACTTGTGTTAAATAGGCCTACATAAATTAAATGATAATCGAGTAATACGATGTATAATAAAACTGTAACAAATTTAATGCAATTTTCTCATGTCCTAAAACATTTAATAAAATAATACTTAATAGCGTGTTGTGTGATCGCTCAGCAGGTATTAGAACATTTCGTGAGATTATGTAATGGAAATTATGAAATATATAGTAGCCTTGTCTTCTAGAGACGTAGCCATTACTGTTTCATCACTGCGTGTGTGAGCTTTGTAAGGAAATTCCGCAGAGATTTCAGAAATAATTTAAGAAGGGACAAACCTTCCATTTCACATTTTGACCCCTATAAAACATCCAACTACTTCAGATTCTTGTGAGTAGGTTAAAATCAAGCTCTTGATGCCCTCTTTCCGAAGCCAGCCGCTTGTATTATTGATGTTAGTACAGTTCCTAAAGTTATCGTAAGAAAGAATAAAGGGAGGCATTCACCTGCATTTTACAATTCCACTCCTTCCTTTAAGATTGTCGAGGAGGAGCGTCTGCTTGTGTCGCTCATGAATGTTAGATGGGTGGCAAAGGAGACAGCTGGGGCTAGGTTCTGGGTGATCCTCACACTCCAAATTCCTTCTTGCCATCTCTACATAGTCCAACTCAAATAACTTGACTTCCTTATTCTGTGAGCGTACGGTATAAATCTTTATATTGTTATCATGGCGTACCCTTGGATTAGTTCATTTTGACAAAATTTCGTTTTTAGGCTGGGTTGTTAGTAGTGAGTCATTATTGAAGACGCCTTGAGTTTAGGAGTATTGTGAACTGCTAAAAAGAAGTATAGTATTTATTACCAGTCATATAATTTTGTTTTGTAAGGATAGTGCATTTTATTGCTATTAATATGTAACGAAGATTTAGTCGCTAATGTATCATAGTTTATGTATTATGCTAAAGTTGGGGACATCTATTTAAGTATAATCTATAAATAGATTTCTTATTATATCCTACTTATATAAGGCTTATTTTCTTCTTCCTGTCCGCTGGGTTTATATACAAACACTTCCATAATCACACTCGTTTCCTTTAAGGGGAATGAACTGCCACAAGATCGTAACGTATGTGGTTTAAGATTGTTGTCAGTTTATATTACATTATGGTAAACCATAAGTTACTATAGAAAATTATTATTCGTTATTCTATTTGCTTAGGTAGATTTCGTACTGACCTGGAAATCCAAGGGTCGCAAGATAAAATCGCGTAAAGGCAATAGATTTTCAGGCAATAAAACAACAACACCGGTCCTTTGGATGATTTTAAACTATAGGAGTTAAGTCTCAAATTTTGGTCTACGTAAAGAACGTCATTAAAATAATTTATTTAATCGAACTGAATCAGAGTTTTACTTTTAAAATTATTATTTCACAATTTTCTATTTAAATTGTCAATTTACAATTTGTTACAATTAATAATAATTGGGAAACCACACTTGGCTCATAACGGTCGCAGAATTAGTAGTATCAGATTCTGTTGTAATCATTCACCAACATCTTTATGGAAATATACGGCACTAACACTAACACATAAAAAAGAATAGGCCTATATTACATTATTATTCAACATTGAACTTCATGACTGTATTGATAAGCCTGTGTCTGAGAGCAACTTGTACATGTATGTATACAAGCAGCTCCATTGTTCTTTTTATAATAAATTTTCTCTTCAATAATAATAATAATAATAATAAACATTTTAATACGTGGGTTAAACGAGACACTGGCGTAGAAGATACTGCTTGTGGTCAGTAGTTCCTTTCTCCAAAATTTCTGGCTTACCAATAACCTACCTTCGTTCATAATACACGGCCCAATGCGACAAGTACACCGCATTCTTGGAACGACACTAAAGCTACTGCCGGAATAGGACTGAAAGATCTAATCGTAAATAGCTTCGACCGTGATTAACGAATATAATTAAATAGGCTTTAGGCGGAGAGGATATCGCCTAGTTACAAAATGCATAATATTATGTCCTTAGAACAGCCTTTTACTTCTTAGCAAGTCATTATGTTTTTCCGTTACCGATGGAGAATCAACTACAATTTTCCCAACGATAGGCGCTAAAGATGCACTGTTACTTACTTAATTGTAGAGCTTGTATAATCTCTATCTATATAAAAGGCTTTGTCCTGACTGACTGACTGAATGAATGATTGACTGACTGACTGACTGAATGAATGACAGGAATCAACGTACAGCCTAAACTATAACAGGTAGAGACTTGGAATTTTGACAGTACCTTCGCTTCATAATGTAGGTGCTCACTAAGAAAGGATTTTGAAAAATTCTGATTCTAAATGCCAAAAATTTAATGTTTTTGAAAATACTTAATCCATTTTTACATAGAATTATCAAAACAAATTCACAGAATATATTGTTGCACAAATGGTATCAGGTGGGCTTGGAAGAAACAATTGAAATGCACTTTTGACAAATAAGAGAAGTTATCAAAATAGTTCATGTTATAAATAAATATTACAGAGTGAAATCCACTAAAATAATGGAATCACATAACTTTCTCTACCCTGGACATAGAGAAAACAAAACGAGGTATGGTAATGTGTATATTATTATATTATATCGCAGGTTTTTGGAGAGAAAAGTATGAAAGTGATAATGCTTTATGGTAACATAAGAGTGGGAAATTTCCCGCCTCGATATTACAATTTTATGTTACAGGAATTTCTGTTTCTTCTTATTTAAACCTCTACCAGGCTTGCTGTGCACTGTACAAGCGATGGGATGCAAAATTCTAGATCCTCTATGAGCCATAAAAAACTATATCAAGCGTTTTCTGAGGGAATAGTTTGAGTGTAATAAGTCGTTCTTCCTATTTCAAATTATAAATGCCTATATAAGGACCTAGAATTTAAAATTTAAAATCCTTCATAAGCTAATTTCCAATTACAAAATACAAAACCCGGGCGACGCCGGGTCTTTTAAGCTAGTCTCTATATATATAAAAGGCTTTGTCCTGACTGACTGAATGACAGGAATCAACGTACAGCCTAAACTATAACAGGTAGAGACTTGGAATTTTGACAGTACCTTCGTTTCATAATGTAGGTGCTCACTAAGAAAGGATTTTGAAAAATTCAGATTCTAAATGCCAAAAATCAAATGTTTTTGAGAATACTTAATCCCTTCTTACACAGAATTATCGAATCCGAATCACATTTGACATTAAAACATATTGTTACTAGCGGGTCTCAGATGGCCATGGAAAAAAAATGAAAGTAGAATATATTTGACAAATGAGAGAAACAAATGAGAGAACTATCAATATCCACGAAAATAATGTAGTCACATAACTTTCTTTACCCTGGACATAGAGAAAACAATACGAGGTAAGGTAATATGTTTTGGGAAGAGATGTATGAAAGTGATATTGTATTTCTGTTTAATTTCATTCCGAAAACGGTTTTATGGTAACATGATAGTGAGAAACAAAATTTTCAGCCACGATAATACAATTTTATGTTACCGGAATTTCGGTTTCTTCTTATTAGAACCCCTCCCGGGCTTACTGTGTACTGTACAAGCGATGGGATGCAAAATTCTACATATAGCCATAAAAGCTATTTCAAACATTTTCTTAGGGGATAGTTTGAGTGTGATAAGTCGTTCTTTCTACTTCAAATTATAAATACCTATATAAGGACCTAGAATTTATAAATCTAAAGTCCTTCATAAGTTAATTTCCAATTACAAAATACAAAACCCGGGCGACGCCGGGCCTTTTAAGCTAGTAATGTATAAGTAATGAATAATCCTTCTGAATAAAAATGATCAAGTAATCTTCTTTCATTTAAACTAATTACAGTATATTTATGTTAGGCTAAATTTCTGAATTTACCAAATCAGACAATGCATTAGGAAACAGTAGTAGTGTACTAATGGTGTTCATTTTTTTTAAATTTAACAACATGCCCCATTACAAGTAATATTACATGTTTAAGTTCTCATTGCATGCCATTATCAAGATACATTATATATAAATTTGAAGTTTTCAGAAACTATATTAACACAATTAAAATGTTAACAATTAAATTACAGTGAGTGAATGTTATCACAATATTCATACAATTAACAAGATACATTATATAATAAAATTTGAAGTTTTCAAAACAAAATTTACAGAATTATTACCTGTAATTTAAATGTTATTTTTAGAATTAAATTACAGTGACTCTTTTGTTTCTAATTCCTATTTAAATTTTATTCTGTCCCCAATGAAATAAAATTATTGGTTTTGTCCATCTCATATGTTGTAAGCTACCATAATAGTTGTAGTCACAAATAGTAACATGAACATTAGGTATAATATTATAATA
Source organism: Ectobius pallidus (assembly GCA_964059195.1). NCBI lineage: Eukaryota > Metazoa > Arthropoda > Insecta > Blattodea > Ectobiidae > Ectobius > Ectobius pallidus. Next base: position 161,124,522 of record CAXKWD010000001.1, on the reverse strand, counting down.
TGTTCCAAAGTAGGTAAAGTAGAGGAGTAATAAGTACAGTCATGAATAAAAAAAGGGTATTTCTCTCTTTATCCTGTATAAAATAAATATTTTTATATATAGTATAGGCCTGTATAGGCATACAATAATAGTTGGGTTAACTTAGTGTAGCATAAACCAAGTATTAATAATTTTAATATAAATTTTATAACGTATATTAATTTTCGAAAAAACTCGCAGTTTATTTGAAACCAATATCTCGACTATCATTGTTTGTAAAACATAATGTTTTTCCCACAGATCTAGTAGCCGTTTCTACATTCTTCTGAAATGGGAAGAAAATTTTAATAATAATCAATACATCCAATTTTATTATCTAAGGAATGAAAGTAACATTTATAGCTAAACCCACTTATGTCAGAACAACTCTTGTACGAGACTGAATAAACATGTAAGAAAAAAAATTAATGTTTCAATGCTTTCAAAAATTGTATTTGCTCGAGGTAATGTTGGACTATATTCATAGAAACTTTTTTTTTTTTTTTTTGTGGAATCTTCTTGAAAGCTGAATGGAACATAAAGTATACCACCACAGAATCAGTGGCATGTCCATGAAGTACTATGATACAACAAACTTATTGGCAGAAGAAAGCGAAAGTCTGCAACTCAAGATTCGTAGAACCGACAATATAGATGAGACTTGGAAACGTTCAGACGAGTTCAGTCTTCCCCCCTTTTTTTTCTTCTGCTTGCCTTACATATATGAAATGCCCCCACGAGTATGTCGTCATAGAAGTATTCCTAGCCGACCTACAGGCTAACCTTCTTTCTATCTCTCAACCTTCCTTTTTTTTTTCTTCCCCTCCTTTAGGTCAACATCAAAATTCAGGACACGACTTCCGTTTTCTTCTGACTTCTCGATAGGCCATACGATCGTTGAGAACGAATAAGGTCGGCCATATGACTGCAATTGCAAGTCTCCTTGTCGCAGGACACAAAGTTTCAACATGTGTTATTGCTCTATGGAATATAAGAAAAGTAAAACTATTTTACAAGAAAAATTGTATTCACTCCATTTACGTCTGAATTGTCAATGTATCTGTAAGTGAAACACGTTCAAGAATTCATTGAGTTCTTATAAAAGAGAGTGACTTTCTTTTGATAAAGAATGGCTTGTTTGTCGGAAAATAGATGTCTTCAAAATCTATGGACGTGAATAGTGAAGAATTAAAAAAAACCTTTTTGCATTAATAGATACTTTCAGTCTTCTTATTTTCATTAATCATTAATCTCTTTGTAAGCAAAAACAATTACATATTCGCATAAGTGACGTACATTTCCACAGCATCTAACAGTTTAAGACAAAGTTACACGAAATATGCACAATATATAATAATAATTTTTGGGGTTCTAAGTATACCTTAAAATAATATTAATGCAGAAATCAGTAGTGTTAATAGTGTTAATAAAATTAAAAGTAAGGACAAGGTAACATTTTTAACATATTGAATACCATAAAAGCTGACAATAGAGGAAAGTAAACATTACATGGAATTTACTCATATAAAGTAATTTGAATTTTCTGAACGGAGCAATACAAAGTAATCGTTTAGATTTTCTTTGTGGAACCATCATATAATTAAATTAACAGTAGATACATTTTTATGATTACTTATAAACCATTTATGAAGTCTCAACAGGATTTGTCCTCGATCTACCGTTACTTACGACTAAGCCGAGTGTTAAAATACCTACTCATTACATTGTTTGGCAATAAGTACTTATTCATTAAAAGTTTATGTTATAATATATTCCATTAAGACGTTGTGCTCTTCGTATTCTCATTTGAAGTTCCTTCTCCGAAAAAATGTTTCAGGTGGAGGTAAGAGAGTCAGTTGTTTGATTTTATAACTTATTTCCAATATTAAAATTTCGATAATAGAAATTTCTATAGGAATCATGTAAATGTATATATCAGCTGCAGATTATATCATACCGATTTTGCTTCAGAGTGAGCTTCGAGAATTGATAGGAAGTATATTTTTTTCATTTTTTAAAGTTCGCGGAATGTTTACGGCGGTAAACGCTTTTCCTCTCTGCGTTTAAATATATTTCACAGAATATAATTAGGTATCGAAATGATATGCAAGAAAGTACGTCCGTCTAAACCAGGTTCGTGAACATTATTTGTTCCAGAGGGTTTCCTGTATACAAATGGTAAAAGAGAGTTTTTTTAGTGGAAAACGAAGATAATTATTATTGAATGCATAAGTAATTCAGAATTTTAGTGTGTAATTAAATTAAAATTTCCAACTTAGGTTTTGCGATAAAGTTTTAGACACTTCATACAGTTTTTTTGTAAACCTTTTTCTTATTATTCCTTATTCATAAAAGCTACATAATATTTAACTTTAAGTTGGGAGGATTTTAAGCTTGTTCATTTTTTGTTACATTACCTAGCATCCATCCAGCTACCGGAAATAACGTGGGGTCTTTCATCCCTTCCCCATATCTAATGCAGAGGGTAGTGCATTCCATTATGGAATGCATTAATACAAAGATAAGAGCCTAGAGCTGTTAATGTGGAGCTGGTTATATGTTAACTTTAGAAACTGTTGCCATACTTCTGGATTTAAAAGAATATTTTGGTAATTTTTATTAACGTCACCAAAATCGCTATCACATAGAAATTCATAGTTCCCTAATTCGGGTATCATTTTTGAAGACTGGTCTAGAGATTAAGATCATGACTGAAGGTTCTAGTTATAATACAACTTTAAGTTTAGAAATATCTAATTTAAAGTTATATTATGCATTTTGAATTAGGTACTCACGCTTTCACAGATTTTAATAGAAAAGGCTGCATACAAATAGCAATAAAATTATTACGGTTTTTTCTTGTCGATAATTTCTCTCTCTAGAGGGCGGTATTTTTGGAGAAAAGTGAAGGTACGAGTAGTATTAATCAGGCTCTTTTATGAAAGGAACAAAATTTATAAAACAGCATGAAAAATAGATTGTTTAATTAATTAGTTAAACTTCTTTAGTTTTCTTTCTTTATTCAGTAGAGTATTTCACATGAGTATTTTACAGTAATTTATCAATCGTTTCTTAAATATTAAATATATTTTCAGCTTACTAAGTTATACTTTAAAATTCAGTAATTGATGTAATCCTAATATTAATTTCATAATACTGGGTGCAAACACTTATAATATTTCATTCTTCTTTAGGTATAAGTTATTCGTAAATGTTAACTCTGCCAACATTACTGTCTTTCATGGTTAGGATAGCAAGATAGTAATAAGGAATTATCTAATGCACTTTCCATTTATATGGTATCATATAAAGATTATATTACGGATAGTAACTTTAAATTATTATGAATAACAAATAACTAGTTTTCAATTCAAAGAACCATTTGAAAAATAATTTAAGCTATGAGATTTATCAAGATGAGTTACCTTAAAAATTAACTATCTTGAAAAATAAATGCACGTTGAGAAGATAAAACAAGCCAATGAAAGTTCATAAATATTAAAGGGATGGCAAGTCTCTGTCTTTGATTGGCTGTCTTCTGAACAGGTTGTTATACTTCATTGATCTGTGGCTTGAGTTTAAACGTATTTTAGGTATTTAAAAATAATGGTTGCAATTCATTTAACTAAAATTAATTTTTGTAGAAAGCGATTTCATACCGTTACAGTATATAAAAATGTATGGTTTTCTTCTGTGGTATTTTTAAAGTCCTCTTTAATTTACTAGGATCTGAAGTTCGAAACATTGGTGTAAAATAATAAAAATATATAATAAATTTTTAATTTAGGAAATCAATATATATTTAATGTGGTAAGAAATGTACATGTCACTGGTGTGATATAATAAACGTTCTTCTGATTTTGCTCACTAAGAAGGAAGCAAAACTTACATCCGAAATTAAATCAGATCATTCCTACTTCCTTGTGTTTTCGAGTGTCTTAATGTTTATATCGTCTAGATTGTTCCTACAGGGTGTTAATGAATAACACCGAAATATTTTACCTGTGTATAGAGGTGACATAGACAAGCAACTTTTATTAGGAGATTTATGCTCTATGGATTCAGTTTTTCCTGTTACTGCATAAAATGTCCCAGGACATGGCCGCCACTGCTTATAACATTTGACAAAATGCAAAACAAAGGAACTTCGTTTTAACACTGGAGTAATGATTAAATAAACTATTGCAATGGCGACCAGTCGTGTGATTAGTCTGTAAATTTTGCAGATTACGAAAACTCTAAATTATGATTTAGCTTCATTATTGACTTATGAGCACCAAATTGGAATGACTTTAATGCCCTGTAGCATACACATTTTACGTCATAGAGCAAAAATATCCTAATAAAAGTTGCTTGTCTATGTCCCCCTCTATAAACAGGTAAAATATTTCGGTGTTATTCATTAACATCTGTATATCTATCTCCGTCATGGAGAATCTGCATAGAGGCCTGTATAAATTCCAGTAAATTTTACTGTAGATATTAAAAATACAAAATATTCTATAAATATTAGAAATTGTTATAATATTGTTTTCTTTTTCTTTACAGGTAAGATCAATTTCAAGCTAAGGAATTGATTAGATAAGGCGTGTGTGAAAAGGTAAGAAACTTAATGTATTTGTATTTTCTTCGGGAACCAAGCAAAGAAACGAAAACTGTAGACGTAGCATTTATACCCTTTCCTATTTTAATCTGTAGAAATTTTTTATGCAGCTCTGGTTACAAATTAAGATATAACATACCTCAGAACAGTGCTCGCGAAGCTCAGGTTATACGTTCTGATGTTTCACTACTTAGCATAATAAAAGACGTTTTGTATAGTTAAGACGAGTCAGCATCTCGCTATAAACTGCTAAAATTGACGAATGGGCATTTTTTTTAAAATTTCGTATGAAACTAAATATAAAAATAACACGCATTAAGTACGAAAGAAACAAGCATAATTTTAGTTTCCCATTCTCTTGGAATTGTAATATATTGTATGAAAAAAAATCTTGGTTGTCGTAATTGAACGACGTAATACAAGGTAGACTTGGCAGTCTATAGCACTTTGCACCGAGGTCAAGAGGTTTGTTCCTAACTTGATTAGCTTTGCTGACTGAAGGGACCTGGGTTCGGTTTCCGGCACTGCTGTGGGATTTTTCTTCGGACGAATATTTTTCTGTGGTATGATGGTTTCGGTATTTGTGTTGCCTATAGGTTTTAGTTATATGTAAGTTGTAGGTACTGAATTGGTGCACTACTCCAGCAAATCCGCTGATATATGTATATATATATGTTACGGTCAATCTGATCATTCAGGGCAGTTTTCATAATGCTTGGTCATTATAAATAATGACCGATAAAATCGGGCAATTTAATAATTTTACGACAATCTAGGATAATTTCGTACACTGCCCGGTCAATATTAATACTGCTACAATTTCTCTGGTCACTTTAATAAATTGACAGCAATTTGGCAACGTGCGTCTGGTGTGATTCTCCCTAACTTAACCTAACCTAACCTAACCTAACCTAACCTATGTAACTCGAAATGTCACCAAAGTGGAAGCTGCTCTAATAAATAAAAACTCTTAGATTTTACATTTTGTGTGTATATGTATATGTTTTTTTTTGTTAGGGGTACGTATTTTTCATACTCATTTACTTTAATATAATATCCTCTTATTTTTGTGTGTAGAGAAATATGAATAACAATTCTCTCAAATTGTCCATTCAATTTCCAGCATTATTCATAATGCCCGGACAATGTGTTAATTTCTATATAATTTATCATTTTGTTACATCCCATTGGGCACTTTTTAAATTGCCCGGGCATTATAAATAATGCCCAATTGTTTACATTGACTGTATCATATAATTATACATATGTTTATTTTTTATTCATTAAATGCCATGGGTGTTGGCATGCTGACCACATGCCCCAATCCTGCCGTCTGCCTATGATAGATGATGCAGTGGTCGGGTGGTAGGCCTAGCCTCTTGAGGGATGTAGCGTCATGGTGTTTAGTAGAGTTTATCTTTTTATGGAGGATGTAAATTGCATACTGGATAGCTGATAATGTACTAATCGAAAAGCCAGAAATGTTGTACCCTTATTCTAGTATAATATAATAATATGTAATAACATTGCTGCTTTAAAATCAGTATAACTAGTTCTTTAAAATACGCTTTCCGTCATTGCTTCCATTATCAGTAAATTTTTGGATATTATGACTACTATGAAAACCCCTGTCTCAGAGTTAAGATTGTACGGGTAGTAAAGAGCATAGACCTGTAGCTTTTCTTTACAACTGCGCATTTATCTTTAAATATTAGAATTGGTTACATAATTTGCGTGGTGAAATTAAGGCAGCAAGGCCTTATTGGCGAGGAGTTCATTTTAATATAATACATGACAGATAATGGAATGCAGATTAAATTAATCTTTAAATGATAATTTAAAACGCAATTACTTATACACATTACAAAGTGTAACAAACATCTCGTATTTCCCGGGAAATTCCATATTTTCACTTAACTCGGACAATAATCCCGGGTCCCGTATTTTTCAAGATATATCTTCTTATTTGCAGAATTCAAGCCATTCATTCTTTCATAATTATTTGAAAGATAAGAGTTTGTAAATCACTTTTAATCTCTCAAGTATTCAACCCCTGACCTGATGTGTTTATTTTTTTGTACTTTTATATTGGTTTGTAGGCTATTATTAATGAAAAATGATATATAATTTGTTCTTAATAGAGAATATTAATACAGTACTGTAAGTGACCATTCGTTATGCTATACGAGTAGTAAATTTTAGGTATCTTATTTTTGGCATTTATCCCTTAGTTTCACTTCTGTTATAACTTAACCATCATCCCTTATTTCCACTTTCAAGGTTGGCAACCCTGTTCCGAGTAACGATAGCTGTATTAAAGAAACTTTTATTACGTGTTTATTTTTCTGTTTGAGTGTATACATTTAAGCTTCACCTGAATGCAATAATTTACTGCAGACGGTTTTTACTAATATTCCTTATAAATATTCATCATTCCAATTTTGTATATCCCCTCATGTTTATTCAGTATGTTGAGGTGTATTCTGTACATGCATTCACATGACTTTATCATGTGATAACACTCATGTTATTTGATGTTTGCATTTTCATTTCGTGCTACTTCATTATTTCTCAAAGCATTTTGGAAGAAGTTCTTGAACATCAGCAGATCATGAATTCAAATCAACACAAATGTATTTTAATAAGAAGAGAATTATATCAGTCATTCCCGCTCTCTCTTTCACTCTTCTTTTCCTGTGTCTGACTTAAGTGCTTCTATGTGGAAACCTCTAAAATGAAAAATGAGAGAATTATTTAAGAACACTAGATTTCAGAATCTCACATTATTGGTTTCATTTAATTTATCGGATTATTTCTATTAATTGTTTTAAAATATTTTATGTATGTTTCTTGAACTCGTTCTAGATTATAATTATTTTCAACCATCTCTTATGTTAAATATAAGACAATTTGATTTTTTTACTTCTATAGGCCTATATTCCCTTGTATATTTTAACATCTTTTTCACTGGGATTAAGCTCTATTTTTATGAGCTACTGTTTGTCGGCTATCTAAATTTTTATTATAAGTTTTATTCTCATCGCTTTCTTCTTTACAGTCTGTTGAGCCTAGAATTTTAAATTGATACAAAATTCCAACAAAATTTGTTCTACAAAGAGATTGACGCTTATCTAGAATTCAATGATTAATATTACAAAATATATTTGAAAATTAGTTTTGTTCTATTCAAGGAGTCGTCAGTTAACTTTTACTCATTATATTTATTCCTCCTTGTTTTCCCAGTCCTGCCATCTGCCAATGTGGGAAGACTAAGGTAAATGATGCAGCGCCCGTTGGTAGGTCTTGTGCATCCATGGATGTTGCGACATAGATTAGTTATTTAGTTAGTTCCTCCTTGTATATTGGATCGCCTGTGAATTCATATCTACCAAATCCGGTATAAAAACATCTTCTATTTGTGTAGTAAACAGTGCGACTGTATATTGTGCTGAAGTTTCCAATTTATAAACTAGCGTTAATTGATAGAAACGTTAGCTTAGCAACTCGTGATACGAAATTTTGTTTGTGGTTTAGTTCTCCTGAAGTTGGAGAATTACTAATGCTCAATTATATAACTTCAGAGTCTATGCAATGTTTGATATTAGGCACAACTAAGTTTGTTACTCAACTTTGAAATTGAGTAGGTTGAAGTAAGAGACTCCATGCTGCGTTCTGTGGTGTTTGAAGAATTTGAATCTCTATTTTATTAATTTGCAGGCGCTATCCGTTTAAATTTCTGTTAATTAATCAACTTGTAGTGTGAGTTTATTTTCCAGGTTTTTGCTTCTTTTCGCATCCTACACATCCATTTCCTATATAAAATGAATTCTAGTCTTGTTATATTATCTCGTAAAACTTCATATTTTTGTTGTGTTGCGGTACGAAAATTAAAACAAATATTAGATAGCTTGAAGTAAATATAGAACTTCTAACACAAGACGCACTAAGTAGGTTGCTTATTATCGCACTAGTGTTAAAAATCCATTCTAACTAATTTTGGTTTCAAACACATGGAAAATACGTTTTTAGTTAAGTTGTATATGATTATTAAATAAACTCAGATTGATAAAAATTAAACATGTTAATATTCATTACGCCTTTGTAAATGTTGAATTTCTCGCGTGGTCTCAAAAATATCATACTTGGTAGCCGAAAAGCGCTATTAACATAGGCTAATTCCTTGTGTGGTAGCTGTACACCAGAAAGTCAATATCATGCATGTGTATGTGCTACAGTAGATGGCAGCGTAGCTCGAAGGTCCAATATGGCCCCACTGTAAGTAATTCATTAGAACAAATGTTACATGTATTATTATTATTATTATTATTATTTAACAAATATGATATGATTTACATGATAAAATGATATTATTTTGCTTAAATTTTATCCTGAATAGAGAAGAAAAAAATTTAGATATTTTATATGCGGATGTTGAATTCGGAATAGTATAACTCAAAAATACAAATCATAATTAAATTTAGCGTCCTACACAATGAAGTACAATGAATTCTTCCTATATCCCTAACCACCATTCTCCCCTTTTTGTAAATGGATCTCGGAATTTATTTTAAATTACTAATGGGATCAATAACTTTTGTACTGAAAACCGCAACTTTTACGCAAAAATATCTCCCATAAAATTCCATCAAACTTTTTACGAGTATTTCTCGGTACATTTTGACGCAACTTTTATGTTTTACCGATATTTCATCTATTTTATGCAACTCTACTTGTTGCGCAATCACGAATAAATACTTAGATTTTCTTCCAATCTGGCATGAATATTCCTTGAAGTCATTAAAAACTAATAAAGTTTAAGTTTTTTTTTACGAAAATCAGATCTTAGAGTTTTCAGACACAAGGTTTACTGTTCGCAGAATACTGGTTTTATGTAATGTGAACTGCTCGTATTGGTTTAGTTACATTTCCTAGTTGCACAACTACAGAATAAATTTCTGCATATTTATTTCATAGAAAATTTCATGCTGATGGTATAGACAGTTATAAAATAGTGCAACAACAAATTTTTAATTAAGTGCTAGGAACAGTTTTTCCCCCCAGTATTCATTAAAAATGAACTGAATCCTGCAGAAGTTCCCTGCTGCAGAGGTCAAATCAGATAAAATATTATTTGTTCAGCAGTTTTCAATACATTCCAGAGTGTTTCTATACGTTTGTGTTCACACAGCTCTAAAGGAAGATCATAATTATACTATTTTGATATCATTGTTTTAATGCAAAGGATGGTGGAAGGGATGAACATTTTGAAATCATCTTGTTGGTGCTTAATGCAAATACCCATTATTCAATTCATTTCAGTTCTTTCTTTGTGTCAAGCAGAGAATTCTGATAAATTTGAAACGCTGTTCATATTTACGTTTACATTTTTATTCGTTTCATTATATCCCATGCTATGATTTATATAACTCGTCACAGATTACATAATACGAGGTTTAACTGTATTCTTTAGTTTAGAATAGTTCGAATCATCTCCTTTGCTTCATGTTAGATCTCATAATTTAAGACTATTGTACTCTGGCCTAGTTACTTACGCAAAGGCAATGGACGATTCCTAAGCAAGCTAAAGGAATATTATCTGCTTTATGGTAACCGGAAGTTCATTGCCGTGCTTACATGAGCCCGCCATTCAACCCTATTCTGTGCTAACTCCATCTAACCATCCCTTGCAAATACCACTTCCTTTGAACGTATTCTAATACTGCCCTCTCATCTACGTCTATGTCTTCCAAGTGGTCTTTTCCCTTTGGGTTTCTCAGTCAATATTTTTGAAACATGTTTTTCCTCCCCCTAGCGCGCTACATGTCCAGCCTATTTTATACTCAGTGATTTAATTACCCTCATATAAGACTACTTATAAATAAAAATTTATATTGCATAACATAAGCCTTTTATTTTGGCATTGGAGGCCGTGTTGTTTTTATTGCCATTATTATTATCATTATTATGACTACTATTATTATTTGGGGTATGCCGTAGCGTAGTGGTTGAGGCGCTGGGCTACAAACCGGAAGGTTGCGGGTTCGATTCCCGATGAAGTCGTTGGAGATTTTCAATTGGTTTAATCCTTCTGGTGGCACTTTGGCCCTGAGGTCGACTTAGCCTGTAACAGAAATGAGTACCAGGAGCAATTCTGGGAGTAAAGGCGGCCGGCGCGTAATGCTGACAACCTTACCACCTTCACGTGCCGGTTGTCTAAAATCTGGGAGCCTCAACCTCCTGGAACCCGCTGGGCTTTCATAGCCTGTGTAGGGAATACTTTACTTTACTTTAATATTATTATTTATATAGATATGCAGTGCCAATCAAAATTATGTAGTGATATCTTCTATAAAATTGCAATGTGAAATGAAAAACACAAAAACAAAATATTTTTTCCCCAATTTTCAGATTTCAGAAATAATTCATACAATGTTACCATCTGAAAAGGTTGCGTAATTGGTTTCTGCTTAATTTATATAATTCCCTTTTTAACGCATCTAACAGATTAAACAGTCTGTAATCTAAAATACAGAGTTAATTGCTTCTCCTTTTATTTATCCCACAAATAAATTAACAGCTAGACTTGCGTTACACCTGTTTTCCATACATATCTTGCGGCTCTAATCTTATATTGCTATCTTCTTTCTCTGTCGTCAAACTCAACAGCGGCGCCACTATTGCGAATCCCAATTGAATTAAACGACAATTTCATCTCATAGCAAGATAAGACGTGGGGAGGAAGGTTAGGAGATACGTGGAGAAGAGGAAGAAAGATAGATAGGGTTTGTAGGTAGAGTAGAGCAAGAGATGAGATTTAGCTTAGTATACAGTATTATAAGCAGTATGCATGCAGCAATTTGGCGACAATCCAGTTCGAAAGCCTTAGGGGTATTGCCTACCTCATTTAATACATCAGGCAGACTCCATATGCCAAAACATCAAGCAAATCCCAAGGAGCTTCAGATCTCATCCGGATGTTTCAGATAACAGCCATTGGCTATATTGAAGGTGTTGGAAGATCATGTCTTGGCAATAGCGTGAAATCGTAAAGCTGTATTAAGTCGAACCACACCACACAGCTCCACTTCACTTGGCTGTACTGACCTACACATTGCCTTGAGGGAGATGAATGATAAATTCGTATATTTAATTTTGGCCGATCAGAATACTTGGAATAAAAGCACGTTATATGCCTAATTTCACTCCTGTCTATTCTTGATGTAAAATTTATGTGTGTGTAATCTATGAATGTATATTATAATGTGAGTGAATAATGTATCGTTTCGTCTCGTTTAAATATATTTTTGTTAACAACACTCCCGGCCACAAGCAATAGCTTACTCAGGAGTGTAATGACCCGCTTTCCCCGGGACAGCCCCGTTTTTAGTAAAATGTCCTTTGCACCAAAGGTGTTACTGGGGACGCTGAAGTTTCCCACTCTTTTTGTGATTCTGATTGGCCCGTGTATTTTACGCTACGCCACGATAAGTTAATGGAAGTTGCAACAGTGAAGGATTTGTTCATTGTCGAAACACATTTTAAGGGGGTATCTTGTGGTTAATTTTATTATAGAATGTCAGAAGAATATCCACTTCTTCATCAAATACATCAAAGATAAAAGTAAGGTGAAAATGAGGCATCTACTGCCTGTAATAAATTCGCTGCAGAAAAAATTAAGAAATCATTTAATTCATTTGGAATAATTCGTGTTCACAAGACAAATGTAAATTTTAAATGTTCACTGAATTTAATGGATGAAAATTTTTCCTTAATTGTCCCAGATTTATCCCAATTTTTTTTAATGCCCCTTATATGAAAATGTATAGACAGCATATTTGAAATGTAATATTAATAATAAATATGTTTGTAGATCACAATTTAACTTTATATGTAAAGTTGAAATCTATTCATTGTTATGCATGAACATGTTATTTAAGCAAGAGCCACAGTAGTGGATTTAAAATCGGATACACAACAATCACGAGTTTTTTCGCTACCCTTCATATTCCTTCGTAAGAGTAAGGGCTGAATTGAGGGATTAAGCATTCAGTTGTGTAAGCATCATTCAGAGTCGTACGAGGCATGACCAAATGCCTGAGTTCTTGTATGAGAGAATAGTTTAAATTACCCTTCAAAGAATTTATTGGAAGAACTGTTTCAAAGGAAATATTTAGCTTATAGTATGTACTTTTTGTACAGTCGTTAGTGCCAATAATCCCCCTTCAGAAACGTAAAATCGCAATATGTTTCATGAAACCAATATACAAATAATATAGAATTTTCGTACTTATGAATCCTTTGAACTAATGCAATATTATTCCCTTATTTAAATTCATAAAACTTCTCGATTTCCATGTATTAACTTTTGTATATATTTTTCGTGTACTTTGGAATAATAAATTGTAATTGTAATTGTAATTGTAATTGTAATTCCATGCATGATTTCACCTATCGCTTTACCCTTATAAATATGCTATGCGGGTTTTCTAGTCGTAAGTTGCAGGCGTTCTCACATGCCATGCACGATTCCACCTATTGCTCTGCCCTGACAAATATGTTATGCGGGTTTTCTAGTCGTAAGTTGCAGGCGTCATCTGAGCTGGACGACCCAATGCTAAGATTGGAAGAGTACTCTGCGAATTGTACAGTTGGCACACATCTACGCTTACTAAGAGCTAGGGATGTGCAAAATAATATATATTATATGATATATAATATATATACCTAATAAATTATTCAAATAACTCCTCTTTCAGTTGTTCAAATAGCTCCGAACTGCCTTAAAGTCTTAATCTTCATGTAGTTCTGTGAAAATTCAGAACTTCAGAAACGTGAAATCGCAATATGGTTCATAAACCCAATTTCTTATCCAACTAATTTTGTATTTTCATGGTTTAAAATATTTTGACCTAATGCAATATTATTTCCTTATTTAATCCATATTGTTATAACATTAATACATTACGAAATATATTAGTAAAAGTAAAGTAACTCTAACGCTACTAAATATAATGATTCAAAAGCTATTATGTGATGATTTATTAGTACTTTTTTTTAAGCAAGACAATAATGTTTATAGTGATACAGTTTTTTTTTTTTAAATTTATTCTGCAGATTTACAACCTGTTCAAATATGAACATTCAGTAAATGGTATAAATGTCACAGTCATTATATGAGAGCTGTAAAATACAACTCTTTAAGGTAAGTCATTGAATAATATCTCTTTAAAGTAAGTCACATAATCGGAATGATACGGGTGGAGTTTATTATGTGATCTAAAGATCGTTCACATAAAGGATTTATTAAATTTAGTGGTGCGGTGTGTAGGAATTGGAGTGTGCTTGAGGTAAATTATTGAAACGATCATGTATTTTTGCTTGGGGATAAAAGTTTTCAACAGGTACGCGGTACTTGAAGTAACTTTTAATAATTTTGAAAGTTAGTAATGCAATAGCAAGGATCCTTCGTTCATTTTGTTTTAGCCACTTTAGTTGCAGGTAGTAATATGTGATATCTTCATATTTTCGTGCATTACATACGAAACGAGTGAGAGAGAGAGAAAATAGAATCTGATACGTAAATCTAATTCCTAGAATAACTACTGGCAGATATGTGTACTCTGCATTGCCATTGCGTGGTAACTTGTAGATTGTGTCTTGCCCTCATCTTCTGTTTACTGTACTCGCGTTGAAGTTAGCTTGTCTAACTATAAGGCGAGGTTGATGAGACGTTGTCTAGTTAAGGAGTGATTTGTATGCAAGATTATAGCAGTGATGATGTGTGTGTGTGTGTGTGTGTGTGTGTGTGTGTATATGGATATATCCTGATAACATCCAAATTGCAGCCCTACAACCCAGTCGGCTCGTGTCTTTGTCTTGTGCAGTACAGTCATAATAATGTTAGCGGCTAACACAAAATCCGTTTTAACAAGCAAATGTTAATATGTAGAACATACAGAATTCCTAGTTCTATGCTTTGAAATTCCTTTTTTTTTAACTTCAGGGGTTACACTAAATTAATTCTAGCATAAATTCAATTTATTACTTTATCATGGTCTTGTGTTTACGTTTTATATTTTTCGAAGTATTTTTCATATAGATTATATCATATAGATAATGTTAATGTAGGAAACATTACAATTTTCGAGGCTAAATGTTCTTCAGGTATCAGAAAGTATACATCAATCTAAAACAAAGAAAAGTATTACTTTGTTTCTGTTCATAATTATTTCTTAATCATCTGAATCTGGACATCACTCAGAAATGTAAAAAATGTTAGAAAATTATTATTAAAAATCATTAAATCATTCACACGAAAATGAATGTGTATCTTAAGAAATTGAAGTTGGTTCCAGCACACTGCCTGAATAAACTTAACTCTAAATCACAGGGAAAACCAACTCTATGCGTGCCCGACATCGGTGTGATATTTATATGTCTTATAATAGACGTGTAGATCTCAATAACCAATCCTGTACAGTACATGAAGATAAGAAACTAATAGATCAATAAATTATTGGTATAAATACCAACTGTTCATAAATGGATGTTATTTTCTCTTTGTAATTTATCTTTTAATTATTGCACTGTTTGCTTCAAAATATACTTCATTATCAGTCTCCAATTTTGAGAGCACTGAATAATATACAACTTTTATGTCGCACGAAGTCATGTGTAATGCGTAATATAAAATTGATATATCTTTTTGACAAAATTATTGCTATTTTGGTTAAAATGAAAAAGTAAAATAAAATATAATAATAAAAAGAAATAAGATACACTAAAATATAAAACAATATTACAAACTAACATGAAGTAACCCGAACGAAATAAAAAATTAAAGAGACTTCATTGGATGAACTGAACTGAATCGAATTACCCTGGTTGTTATAAAATTTTTATAATACAATAAACTAAAACCCAAATACGTCCTACATTTATTTAATAACTTCGCAAAATATTGATATTCTTTGCCACTGAATCGTTTATCTTCACCCACTTCATTGATTCGTCCGGGTACGGTTTATTTGAAAGCGAGAAAGCTCGGTGCAGCGTGAATATTGACAATTACATTCAGTGAACAACTCAGCTCATGTATCTCCAGATATACTGAAAGTGTATTTCCATTCACGCTAAAGCGTTGTAGCTTTGAAATAAAATATATACCTGGAAACTAACCAACGCTGCTGCATTGCATTATAGTGGTGAAATATTTGCACTAGTTCTTTCTATAAGAATGCATACATTGTGAATAGCTGCTCATGTGAACAGATATGTGTTCGCTAACTATGCTCGTCGTCGCAGTGTTCTAGTCTGTAATCTCCCACTATAAATAGTCGTGCAAGGATCCAGTTTCCTTTCTTTTCTCCTTTCACAAAATATGTTACTGTCGTGTATTGTAATAGCACTAATAAAGAAACCCTGGGCCGTTGATTTTAATCGTGCTTTCTGATATTTCTTTTGTGATATATTACTAAATATTGAGGTGAATTTGGTAGTGTAAGTAAGTATTTGTAAGTTATTGTATTCTTATAATATAATAATCGTATTTAGGTAGTTAAAAATCACAATTTTAATCAGCTACATTAAGCTCATTATCTTATTGATTGCCGTCATTTATATTTAGAGGAATAAATATCCGAAAAAATTACACAATGGCTATCTGTAAAACTGAAATCTATTTATTAAGTAGTGGGCTGCAAGTAAACCTAATAAAGTTTTATATATTTCATAGCCCAATATGGACCTAAGTTGAATAAGGAAGGTAAAGTTACAAAAAATAAAAGAAAACATAATCAATTAAGAATTAAATATAGCTTTGAGTATTATTTATTTTTATTTCTTTAGCTGGTTTACCTCCCCTTTCAATGATACTAAACTGCAATGCTCGTAGGAGAGGGGCAAAGCCTCGCGTCCCACATATGGGCTTATCGAGAATGGACATAAAAGTAGGAAGACCAGATGCCCGGGTATCGGCCGGATAATCCTGTCTATAATCATTCCTATTCTGATACTTTTATTATGTAATGTAACTTCTGACTGAAAGATAATTATTGTCACCATTAAATCCTTAAGAGATCAGTAATTATGCCACACATTATGTTTTAATCTCGTAATGAACCAAAGGGTAATATTAATAGGCCATGAAGAATTAAAAGTAAAATCTTTTGTATACAACTTCTTTCTCATTAAAAGGATGTTACTTAATTTGTTAGTTACATCTAATATTGAGAGCTTATTAGCATTAAAGCGGCTGATATAAGACTCCCTTTAGTGGAAAAAAAATTGTGGTCTAGTTCGTCACATCTACTTTATCCTGCTTTTTGTGTCTGAAATTCGTCACCCTACATAGAGGGATTCCCTGATGTGTGATCAACACGACGCAGGTTCTTCCTCTGGCGGACAACACAACTTATTGGGAAGGTTCGAGTCAGGTTCTAAGTCCATTCCGGCATTTTCCTATGCGTTACCGCCTTGCCCATCTCGCCTTGTCCATAAATGTTGAATGAATTAAAATTTAAATAATTATTACAGTTCAGGGTCTTTTTTCCTGACACTGGCGGAATGCGTGTCAGGGGATGGGAATTCAGAGAGACAAGTCATCTTCCTCTTCCGCCAGTCATAACAACCGTGGCCGTATACCTTAGTTAGCGCGATGTGTCACCCTTTCAAATGGCAGTATTTCGTTAGTGAACTCGTTCAGTCCACTGCACATCTTTCTGAGTAGGTTCAGGAAGAAAGCATTGTCTGTACGATATAATGGTAAATTAAATGTTTACCTATGCTATTTACGGAGTTGCTGTTAAAAACGTTTGAGGATTATGTAATGTTCAAATCTTCCACTTCTTAGTTATAATAAATTCTACTAATAGTACATGTACGTTTTATTTAACAGCGAACCACAGCATAACACGAAAACGCATCAAGTGAGCAACTCATATATGTTTATTTCCATCACTACGACAGCACTGTAGCATAGGAATTAAATAGAAATCAGGAAGTTAACGGAGCATACGCTTCTGCATCCCGTTATAGTGGAGAATGTTTGCACTACTTCGGCTTTCTATAGGAGTGCATATTCGTGAATACCTACTCATGCGAAGGAGAGATCTGTTTGCTAAGACCAGACTTCAAACCAGGTTTGAAATCACAAGTGCTCTACACTGGAATCTTCCGCTAGGAGTAGTCATTCGAGTAATCCGGTCTGCTTTCTCTGTCTCGTAAACTATGTTAGTGTCGAGTTAGTAGTAATATTGTGAAACACAGGGAAGATCTAGGCCGTACAGAATCCTCAGTTTGGTGTTCTGCTTCTCAAGTATCTTTTTCAGTAAATAAATAAATAAATAAATGCATGAATCAACTGAATTATCTTTACTGTCGACTGCCAAACCAATCATTTATGTCGAACCAAGGTGTGGTCGAAAGACATTGTAAGAATACCTTCACACGTAATATATACATCTATTCGTAAAGTACCTAATTCCTGGCTTTTATGATAAATGAGAGCATGTTAAATGTGATATATTTTTACACATAAATATATGATAATAATCCTGAATTAATTATCAAAGCTCCGAGACGTTTAGTAATAGTACAATCATATAAAGTGATTTTTTCATATGCTAAATTTTACAAAACGAAAATCAGGAGATATGAGTGGTATATAAATTTAAATTACTGAACAAAATGTTTTTTATTTAATTTTATAAGTCACCAAAATTGGATTATTTTTAGCGTAGAATTTAACTATCTCAGGTCAAAAGTTTAGAGTGTTTTAATCCAATAATAGTAGACTATAGTATTCTGCTTCATGTTGAGGATGTAATTATTTTGCCTCTTGCCATGTGGGTCAAATCTAAACTTAATTAGATTGTTACGAACATATGTTAATATAAGCTCGTACATTTGTAAATTTGTATAATATTGAGCAGTAATTTCAAGAAAAGTTAAATCAGATGAATAATCTAAAGGCTATGATAAACTAATTTTTAAGAAACTTTTTGCAGTAAAAATAAAGGGATTGTTTGAAAATTTTCTACACCCAATTATACCATACTGAACAATGTAATAAACTTTTCAGAATAATTGGTTGGTTATTGTTGTGACTTTGACTGAAACCAGTAACCGTGTCCGCTGTGCCAGGGTTGAATAGGCTTCATGAGTATCTCCTACGTGTTTAGTACAAGATTCTACAATGAAACGAAGAATCGCATCGTTGTGAACTCAGCTTTTCCGAGTATGCCCGACGTTACATTACATTTTTACATTGACAACTCATAACATATTTTTTCTTTGCAGCCAGTGAAATTCTATTTCGTTTTGAGAGCGCGAAAGAAAGTCGTATAGAGTTACAGGGAAAGCATAAGGTGTGTTTGTATACAAATAGAATATCAAGGCCGGAAATATTATTGTGGCGGGAAGCGCACGTGATCGCACGAGGGCCAGACGTTTGGACTAGCAGAAAACAGGCGTTTGGATTCTTCAAAGTGAACGGTCCGAGTACTTACGTGGCTTGTAAAGAGACTTTAGAAGTTTGCAATAGAAAGTAGGTGGCTGTAACATCAAAGCAGAATTCCCTGAGGATTTATTCTTTATAGCCGGCTGTATATTCCCTATCAGAAGAACTTAATGCGATCTACATACTCAGTTCGTGTATGAAGTCGTAAGCTTAAGACGACTTCTTATACAGCTTCCTTCAAGAAATTTCATTTTTAAATGTGAAAGAATGAAGTGATTTTATTGGTGCAGCAAGGAGTAAAATAACTTTATACATTATTCTTTCAACACAAGGTGATTAGGAAAATATTTAGGCCTAAGAGAAATGAAAATGGGGACTGGAGAAAGCTGCATAAAGACGAACTTCATGATCTGTATTCTTCACCAAATAAAGTAAGGATAATTAAATCACGGCGGATGAAATGGGCTGGACATGTTGTTCGCATGGGGGAGGAAAAACATATATCTCAAAAGTATTGACTGGGAGACTCGAAGGGAATAGACCGTCTGGAAGACCTAGACGTAGGTGGGAGGACAATATTAGAATAGATTTAAGGGAAGTAGGATTTGCGAGGGATGATTGGATGGAGTTAGCAAAATATAGGGTTGAATGGCTGGATCAGGTAAGCACGGCAATGAACCTTCGGGTTCCATTAAATAGATAATATTCCTTTAGCTTGCTGAGGAATCGTCTATTGCCATTGAGTAAGTATTATTCTTTGAACCAGCAATTGGACCGTCCGTGCTACCACTATGCACAAGAAAAAACATAAACGTACAGTTAAAACTAATGAACTCACAAAAGAAAAGACTTTCAGAGACACCAACCAGATCAATCGGAACACCAATAAAATCCGTACTAACCTACTTACCTCTGCTCAGCTACTGTGAAATATTCCTTAACACCCTCGGCCAATTCAATCCTAAGCTGTCTTAATTTGGTCATACATTTCCCCACCCATTCAAAATTCTTCATTATCAAGAGATCATAATGTCGCCAGCTGATCCATATACTGAAAGATTCTGGAAGATATTTTTTAGCTTCAATGTTTCAGTGACTGCTCATTCTTCCAGAGTGTGGCGTGAAGGTTCTCACCCACGCAAAGAGGACATATTCTCTCCCTGTTTCTCTCAGTTCAGTTTCAATCGTTCGCCAAGATCCTAAACGGAAACAGGCTAAACCGAGGCTTTGTCCTTTGTTCATCCGATCTAAGTCAGGCTCATTTGCTTAACAGTTTGTCTCTATATTGTGTTCATAGGCCTAGGAATGGCGTAAATTTTCTAGATTCTCATCCTGCTTTCGCAATATAAATAAACTTTCTAACCTTCAATTCTTGCTAGATGATAAAGATGCCTATCAATTTTCTTTTACAATACCTCCATAAGTATAAGCCATAATAGGTAATTCTGAAATTACAATCCATCACTTACGGGATAATAAAAGGTTAGATATGAACCAAAGAAAGTTTATTTTAAATAAATTCGTGCAAAAGATATGATTTCCTACGGATGGGACTTAAACTGTTGTTCTATTCTGTTGTGACATGTAGAACTTTATGCCGTGAAAATAAAAGGTCTGCTGGACCTTTCACACTAGCTGTTATCACGTCCATCGGAATGGTTCAAAGTTGGTGGATTA
The DNA here is from genome assembly GCA_964059195.1 of Ectobius pallidus. Taxonomy (NCBI): domain Eukaryota; kingdom Metazoa; phylum Arthropoda; class Insecta; order Blattodea; family Ectobiidae; genus Ectobius; species Ectobius pallidus. Next base: position 161,103,766 of record CAXKWD010000001.1, on the reverse strand, counting down.
ACCCTCATCAATTTAAATATGAGTTAGGCCTACTTAACAAATTCTAAAAGCTCTGTGATTAAAAAGGTTATAAGGGCATAAAGTTATAATATCTTCGCCCATACACTCTGTGCTAGAACCAACTTGGATTTCTTTAATAATATTTATCTAATAATAATAGTGGTGGAGAGAAGAGCATAATATTAGCTGTCGTATACTTTTTTTAATATTCCTTCAATTAAATTTAATGCACAACATTGGTAAAAAAAGGTTTAGTGCTTACATTTAAACAGTTCTTCATCAAATCAATTTGGTTTATTGTACGTAATTAATTTATTGATAACAACAATATAAGATTATACGGTAGTTAAATATGTATTAGGTTTTCCTCTCTTGAATATAAGATTAGAACTGAAAGTGGTAATAATAAGTAAGTATTTTCTTTTATAGGATTATAATTATCATATATGAGTAAAGTATGAAGTGACTAAAACTACTAATTCCACTTAAATTTGTATCTGTAAAATTAAGTTCAAATAATGTATTATTTATTTACGTCTCCTTACGAAATGTAGTATTTAACATTGCTTATTGTCCTATGAAAAAGGGAAGAGTAAATTTAATGTTTCATCCTGTTGTGATCAACAGAGCAGCCTATGAGGAAACATTAATTGTGACAGTGAAACGTGGAAAACTCTTCAATGTGCAATTTTGAACAAGATTGCTGATCTGGCCGCTTGACCTATTGATTTTTCGCCTTTGCTCATTCTATCAGATTACAAGCAGATTCTTTAATGAGACATAGCCCATTATTGTAAATATCAGATCCAAATCTACCTTCTCTTCCTGCAAGTTAAATCCAGATTTAACTTCATCTTCTATTTTTTTGCAACCATTGACCCTGTGCCTAGGCATCAAGGAGAGGAAAATAGGGAGAAGAAAAGCTAGCATACGTAAATGGAAAACCTAAAGAGCCTTGAATTCGAATTCGTAACGAAATGACATTCCATAATAACCCTTCGCTGAAACAACTTAATTTAAACTCAGCAATAAGCAAGTTTGCCTTAGCCTTGGGATGTCCTGAAAAAGATATAAGTCCTTTAGATAAGTTATTCTTCTATAATAAAATTTCAGAACTTGATTATTTTAATTAATTTGTTTCGTAAAAAAATAGAATCCCCAGCCATTAGATTGAATAATTTTCTATGAGCGTGCAACCGTAACGCCATTTTAAGAGTCGTTAGGCTGCTTTAACTCATTTCCATGGTGCCACCGCTCACATAGTGATAGCCTGAAGAGAACTGTATGAAAAGGCCTAGATTCTAGGTAAATAATATGTATCCTAACTGTAATGAGGATTATTCATAGCGCCATTGAATGTTGCGTCCTATGGGAAAACAACACAGCCACACACAGCAGATGAAGAATGGGGTTTGGAAACAAAAAAGACTGTACGATGCAGTTATGTGAATGTAGGTCGACACAATTACGTCCTATGGTGCATGATTTTCATTTCAACATTCACTGGTTATCAGCTTCAAGCATCGTATATTAATTTTTAGTCTGTTCATTGCATTGTAAAACGGGTGGCAATATCCCACCATAAGCTATGAATCTGTATCGATGCTAGAACTTAATTATAGGCTGACTCCATGTTATTGGAGGGGTATTTTAAACATGGAACGAATTTAATAACGGTTCCTGATGTAAATAAGTTGTAAACAATATTGATGGAGTGTTAAAAAAATCTCCTGTTCCTTTGTAAATTTCCTCATTGGTGTTTCACTATGCACCAAGATTGAAATCTGAAGCAGCAAGTAGGTCTATTTTTATTCCTAATATACAAGATATAACTTTTTATGTCGGTTTAATTGAGAAATGTTTAGTTATCTCGTAAGACTTAGTATACATTCTCATCAAAATTTATACATGTTACTACTTGCAATTATTTTTTAATAGTAAGAAAGATTGAATGTCTCGCTAAATTATTATTTAGTTCGTAAATTTCTCTTCTTAATACCTACTGTAAAGATAAACTCATTAAAATATCTTTAAGCACAAGGCTAAAACAACCTTTCAAGGAGAATATTTTAAGATAGCCTATACTTTATAGTCTCAGCCCTGTTATCATTGATTCTTTAACTTTTACATACATTAACACGTAGCATGCTCGTGTATTAAACCGTGATCCTTTCCTGTGTACGGGTGGATTTACAGTAATTTATGCTATATTTCAAAGGCTAATAATAAATGTGGTTCGTGGTAAAGAAAGTAAGGAAATGCTCCTCGATTTGGGGAACGTCAAAATTTATGTTGGCCAATTTTTACAGTTCTAGTGTAAAATTTACATAGTTAAACAGCACCACAAACTTTCTTCGTTAGGTAATATATTAAAATCACTCTGTCGCTGTTTAAACATAATAATTTTCACTGTCGCCAGATTCATTCAAAAGTTCGTATGCTCGTATACTAAATTTTATCTTGGTTGGATATAAAACAGACGAAAATACAGGAAGACGTAGTAGAATTAATACGAAGAATCACGCTTCACTGGTGTGTTTCGCTGCTTTCAATCGATTATAATATATTTTGTCCGTTAGAATTCATACTTTGCTAAAGTAAGATTTTTTTTTTACTTCTATGCTTTGATTTTGGCCTATCGAGTTTTAAAAACTAATCAAGTTATGTCTTTTTTACTAATGCGCTTTGATTTTGGCTAATTGATTTCTCAAAACTAATAAAATTTATTTTTCTTAAAGAACTCAAACATAATTTCTAGTGTAGCCAAGACCTTCGATTATCTTTGCAATCGTGATTCAAAACAGCAATATATTCTTTAAAATTTACTTAAATGTTGGAAGTTAAATTATGCAAACATCCTTTTTATTTGCCGCCAATATTTCAGGAATATTCATGTTCCATTGAAGATAAATTACCATTTTATTCTTGTTCCAATATCCATACGCTTTCAAAGACTATATTACATTTTAACAAATGACGTTTTGTTACCTCGCGTCTGGACTGTAAAACTGGACCACGCATTGCATCAGTGGTTATTATGAGTGACGGATCAATTCTTTACATGATCAGCAATGCTGCAAGATGAGCATATGGAAACTGTGGAAGATAGAGATGGAGTTAGATTAGAGAGAACGGGCGCCATGTTCAGTGAAATTGAATTATGTCCAGTGAAGCGATTCTCTTGGCAAAATGTTCCAAGTCCGGGGTGGTTAATTTGCTGCTGGCGATAGGGAAGGTGGTAACAATGGATACTAATACGGCTCTCTTTACTAAAGTCAGGGTCATTCAAATAATTTAAATTGTGCTTATAGATCTTTTAAGTTTGTTAAGCATGGACTTAATAGTGTTCAATTAATAAGGAAAGTTTTATCCCCTTTGCCTTTAAAAAATGAAACGAATTGAATTGAACAAGATTAATTTTTTTGCTGAAACATTCAATAGAGTAAGGAAAAAATTAAAATCCCTTATGCGTAAAAATATGTTATTTTATAAGTTATACTTAAGGAGTAATCTCTAATTAGGCACATCTGGAAGGTATAAATGTCTTTACCAATGAGTGAAGTAAATTGCTTCCCAGAGAGCTTTTTGACACTTGAAAAATACCGAAGTTCCCTCTGTTATTCTTGATACAAGCAGCAATAATTTGCTTCCATTTTCTATTTAAGGTGTTGAAATGTGTCACCAACTTACACCGCTTCACTTCAGGCCCGCCCACAGTTTAATTTTTGTGAAATTGGGTTTCGAGGTGCTGGACAATATTCTGCTTATAGATTCAGTCATCCTCCATGCAAGTAACACCTTCTTGGCCCTTTTACTTATGTAGATGCATTGACTATTCAAGTAAGGCGAAGAACTGAAGGAGACGGTATATGAATGGCTTTCTGCTCAGTCAGAGCTCAGAGTTAGTGGAATGCTGGAAGTCTGGAACAAGCACGGAGAATTTTTATTAAATAGGGAATCATGATGTAAGGTAATTTATTCATAACGTTTCTTTTTATGAAATTCGGTAGAAAATTAAATGCAAAGACTCTGTCTTTATGTCATCTCCTGGAAGTATACTTATGTAAAAAAATTGGTTTCTGATTTCTGATGTTGGCTTTGAATTTTCTTATCTGTGTTCCACATCAGCCCTGGCTGACCCGATCTCTTATTTTGATAAATTTAATTCCCAACACACATATTAGCCTATGAACAACAATGCTCTGACCTAGTTGAGCAGTGAAATAGGGGTGAGTTATGGAAACACTTCGTTTCGCAGTGGCTAGATGGCGTGACTTAAATCAAGTGTCCACACCAGTCCCTGGATGAAGCCGAATCTTATAGGTTTGATGTCAAAATCTGGCACTCAGACATTAACCCGTGAACACAGGTCGGTGCAGGTTCAGGAGCGAAAGAGGGGGAATAAAACGAACATTAAATGAAGGATTATCCCTTGCTGCTTATCCTCCAACGCGAAAGTATAGGAGCATGGGTGGGGAGTGAGCCTGACGGAACCGGTTATGAATTCCCTTACGAACATAAACCACTGCGAATATATCGGAAAAATTCCCTGCATTCGACTGTACAATCGGCCCCCTAAAATGAATATATGCTTCTGTTATTTACATGCAATCTCCTCAATATTAGGAGAGATGGAGATTTAATTCACTTATTTATCTCCTTCAGTTATTTAATTTTCTAATTCATGTAGATCTTTGGCAAATGTTAACCTGAGTTTCTATCTCAAACGCATTTCTACGTATTTTCCTACCCTGTTGTAGTAAAATGCCAAGAAATGCTGCTAGCCAAGGGGAGTGTGGCCTCAGTGACAAGTCTCGCATGGGTGTGTCGAGTCTTGAGGTGTTCTCCTGGAGTTTCGATGACAGTGATTCTGCAGAGCGAAGGGGAGGTCACTTGGGATTTTCTCCTAGCTTGTGCACTTCATCTGTCAACCAGCGAAGTCAGTCCTGTGAATCTTGCATTGTCTTTGCTTCAACAAATTGCTTTCCCAGTGTACGCCCTTTCGCCTACATGCCATTCTACACGAGAAAAGAATGTAACGAGAGAATAAATTAATTTTCTTTTTAAGAAACTCCATGTTGAGAACTACCATTTTTCTATTGCTTGTGCAACATTTAATTTGTTAATAATTAAATATTTCGTGTTCTGAGTATGGAGACATTAGATGAAATATTTCTAGCTTAGTGTGAACAAATTGATCTTATATCTTCGAAATTTTTAGGAGTATTATAAACGTAAGCAAGATGAAATGTGCGTCTTCAATTGCTATGATTATGAATATTGCATTCGAAGAATAATTTGAAGAACAGGATAAATTTAAGATAAACCTAATTTCTAGTGTACAGTTGCGTATAGAAGAAATTTCGGTTTCAAAATATGCACAGCTTTAACTGTATATAATTTTCATTTGGAATTTATTACTTATGGTAAATTGATCATACTTGTATTACCTACCTTCTGAATTAAATTTTATTTATACTTAGTAAGTTAAACCAGTGTATGCACTAGTAGGTTGATGTTGATGTTTACCTTGTCAACACAGCAATTGGATAATATTACCTAACTAAACTAAACTCCGTGGCGCAACATCCTTTGTGGGATTAGGCCTACCATCCGACAACTGTGTCATCTTCCATAGGCAGAGGACAGGACTGAGGATCATATGGACTACATGTCGACATCCAAGACACGGCTTTCGTAACCGGAGTCACTGCTTCTTTATCAAGAAGTTCCTTAGTTGTTGTCACGAAGCTATGAGCACTCTGTTCAGACCTCCCTGCACAACAAAAATACGAGAAGCTACTGGGGATCGAACTCAGATTTGTGGTTCCGTAATTAGCAGCGCTAACCAGTGAACAAAGGTCATGATATTGGCTACCCATCCCCGTATAGAATTATAATCGAAGAACAGCAGAAAGTAAAGACATGGGCTTTGTAAAAGTAAAAAACATCACGAATTTTTTTAATGTTAATTTTTCAGAGGATGTATGTTAGAACACACAGATTTGTTAAACCTCTCGTTATATTTTCAACAAACACATATTTTTATATCTATAAAATCACTTATGTATGAAGAAAACATAAAAATATCGAGTTATATTATCGTTACCAGCCTATTTATTGAATGCATAAAGAGCTAACCAAGTAGTGAATAATTAAAGCCACAAAAATGAGTAAAACACATAAAGTAGCTATTTGTGTCATTGTAAGCGAGAAAGCCAGATCGAATGGCGAGACAATCCATAAACTCAGTGATGGTCGTTCTGCGTGACGTTATTACCAACACTTTTCCTCGCGGTAATCAACTGGTTTGTACAAAACAAGTGCACGACGGTGCAATAAAGTGAAAGTGTTAAAAATAAAATTATATATGCAAGACAATAGGCACCTGTGATTGGTTGAATTCCACAAACTCTTTTGCTGGATTGGTCACTGAATCATAAGGCAATTAGTGAAGATTATTACTTTTAATTAAGTTTATTGTTTGCATTGTATGTAGAGTAACATTACTCTAAATGTTTGGTTTGTAATTTCAATGGTCATTATATTTTCTGTTACAGTACTGAACTGTACCCGAGCACGAGCTTTTGCTCATTCGGGCACCAGTAATGATGGTATTGTCTTACGAAGGAAAAATAAATAAATAAAAATATCAAAATTTGCATAACATTTCCATTACTTTTGTTTAAATTATGTAACAATTTTTTCCTACTAAAACTATAAATATTTCACTGAACAGATATCTAAAGACATGTATGTAGAGCTATATTCATAATGCGAAATATAAACTTAATATATTCTTAAATATTTTCCCCTTTATGAAATCTTGATTATTAAATATACGCATACAGTATTGTTAGACTAAAACCACTAAAGTTATGAAACGAACCTAAACTTAAAATGCGTTCATAATATTCTGAAAGAGACAAACACGGTCTCTAAATAATCTTCCGCACGTAAGCATGGAGTGCGATAATGGCGGACATAAATCAAAATAAAGCTAGGCAGAAATAACGTTACAAACCAAGCCGTCACGTTCCCTGATATTCTGTTTTGTTAAGACGTGAGCTCGGATTACCTTGCACTGGTAAAATGATGACAAGGAACTGTAAAAACAAATAATTCAGTACCCAGCCTTCTTACTCTACCTTATTTCTGGAGTATTGAACATGACCTATATAAATTCATAGGCTATAGGCTCTTGTGCCTTTTCCGATCCTTTTTTTAATTGCATAGGGAATTTAATAACCTTTTAATAACCTTGTTATTTTAATAACTTTGCATAGGGAAGAAGTTATCATAGAGAGATTGCGAGTTCATCGATATATTTGCGAGAAAGAAGTTCTAGCAAATTTATGTAATGAAACTCATACACTCACTCGGATAGCATTTATTAAGACTATTCCAGGAATAAAATGTAACGTATTATGCAAATAATAATTATTTTCTATTTCGTTGTTAATATTTTGTCAAACTGTGCGTACCACAAGAGAGAGATCGTCGGTGTAGATTGCTGACATCAGACCGCAATAAAATCACACGAGCTGGCTTGCAGTGAATCGAAATAGTTTTTCTAATGAAAATGCATTTATATTATTTCAGTTTCTAAATAAGTTATGTTGTATGAAATAATGTAAGTTATAGATCCCGCACGAAATCTGTGCCGATTGCCTAAGTCATTGCATTACGTTTTCGTGGGGACTGTAGCGTCGATTGGCATGCTACCTATCTCTCTCGCACAACAGTACCTCCCTTTCTATTTGTAAAGGCCAAGCTACCTCTCTCTCTCTCTCACAATAGCATGTCTCTCTCTAGAGAGCAACGGTCTCATCGGCACATATTTCGTGCGAGATCTTTATTTTCATTCTGTTCACTAGAAGAATGTGACGTGTTAATCACTGCACCAAGATTCCTTACTTGTCCAGTAATAAGGTTGTGTTTTATCAGATATAATTGCATCCTTGTGACCCTAGGAAGCATATTATAAGATAAACTACCGTAACTGGTATCTGAGGAATTGCTAAACTGTCAGAATTAAACTCGTGGCGTATGATGGAATAGTCGTAGGTAATGCCTTAAATGTCGTAGAAATCGTGGATAAATTCATTCCTTGGAGAGCTTCATGACAAGAGTTGCATTTATAATGGCTATTTAACTAATAATAGTATTATGTGATAATAATTTTGAAAGTCTTACGTGAACTCATAACTTTCTCTACCCTTCTCTTACCTTATAGTGAAATCAGAAATGAAAAATTAACGGGTCGTTTTTCTCGCAAGCGTTCTCACTTAGAAGTTCTACTTTTAAATGGGTAAATAATTGTACAGTAAGTTTTAATAAAATTCTTTTGAAGGCATCTTCGAGAAAATACATACTATACTTCTTTATGAGAGGAAACTTAAATTGAAGTATGTAGTTTATACTAAATGAAAATTCTTTTCTAGCATACATGATGAGAGTTTCTTTGTATTTCTTATTCTACACTATAAGAGGAAACTTCTAAACAAGTGCATCGACAAGAAAAATTGTCTCTCCATCTAAAACGTGCCATATCCAATATATCGGAAAATCTAAGAAATCTTGAAACAATATCGGAAAGAGTAAGTTGCAGTAAAGATGTAAAAAACAGAAAGGGGAAAAATTAAAGTTTATATACTCGCACTCAATCCCCGTTGGGTTATTTTGTCGTTATGTTTCATCACACATAGAGAAAAACCAAACACAGTTGTAAAGCAAACAAATTCGACAGAAAACTCCATTTGCAGTGGGATTCTTTTCTCCCCTTAACAATTTTCTTTTGTTTTCCTCTTTCCTACTAATGCAGGGCTATCCACTAAACTTTGGAGAGCTCGGATAACAAGACCATAGTCGAACGGTTTGTGTATTCAGCTAAAACCTTTTCTTATTCTGCGGAGAGTTATATAAATTGAAACTATAAATGATGTTCTTTCGCTAACAGCAATCTAGGTCATTACAATTGATATAATATACGGAAACGGAATATCTCTTCTCATGGTTTAAATTGCAATTAAAATTCGAAATTCCAAATTTTGAACGATACTGTTGACACAATTAATTAGAGATGTTATGTTTGTTATCCGAAACAATTTTGAATTTTTAAAATTAGAATATATCTTTTGCAAAATTATTTGTGTAAAAGTTTATGATACTCAGATAGGCCTATTAGATACATACACTATCAGTAATCTGAGTGTTCGGCTGTAAATTATGACTCAGATGACTGCATCAAGTTAATGAGTTCCGAATAAGGACTAATATTAGCGCTCCGAATTTATGCATTAAGTAAATAAAAGTCTGTTTCAACTAAATTATAATTTTAAAGTATATCATCCCGTCCGAAAGTGATTCAGCAGCTATATTAAAAACTGCAAATATAAATCTACGAAAATGTTATGTAGCATACAGGTAGAGGTACAAATATTGAATTGATATTAAGGGATGACAGAAGAGTTGTTTTAGCCATTTTGTTTTAAAATACCATTTTTTATTTAAGAGTAAAAAAGTCATGCATACCCTACGGTGTAACTGCAAAATTTTATGTCGTTTGGACACAGAGAACAGGTGCTGCTGAGAAGATTTTAAACTGCCTGTGCTGGCAAACATAATCTCTTGTTTTCTCGGTTTTAAATTTAATGTTATTTTGCCACTTTCAAAATCTATCTTCCACAAAAAAGATGATCAGCTGTGAATTATTTCACATTGTGCTATACAAAGTAATGTGTACTAAAAATAATGCGTTTAGTAAAATGTCTAATCATATTTTCCGTATTTGCCATAGTTGTTTATAGCAATATTTAGCATAACCATAGGACAGTTTTTTTAAAGACTTTTCATTTCTCTGGGTATTTTTTTTAAATTAGAAACATAAAGAATATAGAAAGTTCATCAGTAAATTTGTAAAGCAAGCATCTAAGAATCTAACATAAAAAATCATATTCGTATTTTAGTATCTGTCGGAGATTTCATTGTTGTCTTAAAATATGAATTAATTTCATTTCTAAAAACCTAATTCGGATATTCAACTGAATTTGTAAACATTATTTTTGTTTACATTTTAATTAAGTGTGCGAAATTTCAAGTTTCTAGGGCAAATAATTTAGGAAACCACTCTCAACAATTCAGTCATACCAACAACTGAAAATAAAATTATTCTTACCTGTTTCTGAGCTATCTTACTGCAAATTGATTTTTTTGTTAAAGTTATTTTAGGGCTCAAGTGAATCGTTGCTTATTTAGGTAAAATTTCAGTAAAGTTAATCAGTTGTCTCGTTATATTACATTGCAACAAGCATTACTATATTTCAATTATTTTCATTTTCCTACTGAGCTGTATAATTTATTTTTATGATATAATGTCCACCTATGCTTAGTATGTAAGAAACTTTAGACACATAACCTATTTTAAAAGCATAACTTATCCTATGACAGTTTACATATGTAAGCAGCATAAGCTACTAGTCTAGAAATATATTTAAAAAAAATTGTGTACATATGATACCTTCAGATCGCAGTTAACAGCACATATACGTAGTACTTAATAATCTTTTTCATGTCCTATGTTAATTTCAGTTTCTATCACTGCTTTTATATAACTAAATCATATTTGTAACAATTTATTTATTTTTTATCATTTAATGTGTCATAATGTATGTTAATGTATCTTAATTATTCAAGTATATATGTTCTAATTTTTTCTTTGTATTTAATGTTCGTTTCTTGTATTCATGTATATCAGTTCTTTTTAAATTTATTTTTAATCATTATTATTGTTATCATTATGTATTTCATGTTTTTACCCTGGCTGAGTGGTAGAGAAGGCCTTATGGCCTTAACTCCGCCAGGTTAAATAAATAAATAAATAAATACAAGAGTTATAAGCATTTTAAAAATTCTTAACACAGTTGAAAAGATATTTGAAATCCATAAAAATGCAAGTCTTATAGAAAAAGCAGATGTCTTCTTCTTACGACGCGTTTCGACGTTAATTCGTCATATTCAGGTGTATATTTTATTGGGTGTAGACAGAATTGCTGCAGGCTACATGTTTCTCCTTGTGTTGTTGGAAGTGTACACTATTCGATATTCATATCGATTTTTATATCGATATTTTGCTTCCGATATTCCATCCATTCCATGCTTTGTAGGCTTCGAGGTTATCATCAGTTCCCATTATCTTACATAATTATAATTTTCATTCTATACGTTAAGTCTAGGATTTCAAATTGAATGCCATAAAGAATAAAATATATATGCATGACTTTATGCATAGAATTCTACTGTTTTTAACCATGTTGGTCTTAGACCGAGCTTCCCATAGAAACGTGACAAACCTTGCAGTTCATACACCCCTGAAGCAGTGGCTCTCGTCCCCACATTCCCTGTTCGCATAATGCATTTCGAGGAGGATTGAGGAGGGGTGGGGTATTGGAAATTGCATTTTCCCTTGAGCTGTAATATTCGATTGTACACGGAGAGTGCTATCTGTTGTAAGGACACAATACCATTCTTAGGCTTGAGAAAGCACAAACTGTGTCTGTACTGTACACAAAGGTTTTCAAGAGGTGTGATAAACAATGTACAAACATCTTATGTTTAAGTGAGGTTGCTGCTTTTGATAATTTCCAAATTCAATTAACCAGAAAAGGGCCAAAATAGATTACACTGTAGGCTATGTGAGAAGGGATTTCAGAAATGCTTTCCCCTTTTAACATTTTCATGAACTATAAACAAACCACTAAACTATATAAATTTATGTATTTTTATTTCTCTAAACTGCCTCGCAATATATTGTGATATACGAAAGTATATTTAATTAGATTTTAAAGGTATTACATAATTAATCAGCTCTTACGAAAACTTTGCATACAAAAATCGCATAATAAGATTAATGGACTTATACCGTTATAAATATCTTGTTATTCCAACCAATCCTGACTGAGCTTAGGATCCCGTAAATACATTCTACGATTGGTTTTAAGCTAGATTACTAGGCGAACTGTCGTCGTACTAAAAAGTCACGACTCTTTATTTAAATAAATCTAATATACCAACTTAGGTTTGACACTGGAATGCTTTAATAATTACTTGATGAGCTGTCATCGGTCTTTATTTTAGTCATGGTTCTCTATTTAAATAAATCTTATACCTAGGTATACCAGGTTTAATTGATGGAGTTTTATTAGACAGCTTGGGTTGAGAAAATTGTTTGGTATTGACTTTCGGACCACAACTTCGAGGTTCGATTCCGGCCCTGGTCGATCGTATTTTTGTGTGCGTAAATGCAATTGTCCCATGTTAGTGGCAGTGAAATAACTACAGAGGACAAAATTTCGGCAAACCTGCGACTTTTACAGGCTTAATTAGTCAGCATTTAACGCCGATAAATCACTAAAATAAAGAAACATTTAGACTATGCTTTATTTATTGTACCATAGCAATGGATGTGCCCCATAGATTCGACGTTTCATAAACGATAATTTAATTTTAGACTTAAAAATACTAGTAGTAAATTATTTGAAGGATGATTTCTGCTATATTTTCGTGAATAAGCGGACATAAACTGTAATAATAATAATAATAATAATAATAATAATAATAATAATAATAATAATAATAATGTTAATAATAATAGTGATGAATGTGGTAATGATAATAATAATAATAGTAGGCCTAATAATGCTAATATTCAAAACATTATTAATATGGATATGACTCCTGCACTCAGCGTCTTTGACGAGTCACCCTGATGTAATATAAACAAGCTGAAAATTCCCAAAGCAAAATGTTTCTTGTTGCAACACTAAATTAGCATGTCTAACATCACTAGCGCCTTCACGATCGATATTCTCTACTGCAAGAAAAGGGTTGAGTGGAAAGTGGTTAGGAGAAGAGGGAGACCGTCTCCAAAGAGAAACACAAAGGTTTTCGAGAGGTTGACGTAAACAAGGTGGAAACATCTTCGGCTTTAAGCACACATAGTGACTTGACATTAGAAGAGCTCGGTGGGTGACTGGCTGATGTCTTTTGATGGTTTCGCCTCACAGTTGCTATAAATAAAGGTACCTGAAGTCGTATGAATCCACACGGAAACGCATGGAGGAGAGATTCTTTATTATTTTCACTTGCTTTGACACTGTAATGTCTTTACAAAACAGGCATCAGAGCGCTCACGTTGTTAGTTTCATTAACGATATGAAGATCTACGGTTAGTTCACGGCTTAATTTTGTAAGTTAATTAAAAGCACAATTAATTCATACAAAGCACATAGGTAGCATACTTGTTCTGGAGCATGACGCTTATTTAATTACAGTTTCCGAACTATCAGGGAATATGGTTTTCGTATTTAATTCTGGGAGGTCCTGTGGTTTTGCTTACCTTGTCCAGTTAAAACTATATTGCATGGCGTTAGGGTTAGTTTAGAGCTTTAGAAGTTTCCCACACACATACGTTGCAGAAGATTTCAGAAGTTTTTACACAGCATTTTAATACCTCCACCAGGAAACTATTAGCAAAAAATGAGTCTTGACCATTAATCACTGTAGCAACAGTTAACAGCTTGAGTAATTATGGTTTAACCCTCGCTTGGTATCTGAGGTCTTTTTTGACCTGAAGCGTCTTTATTTATAAGGAAACATTGAAATAAGCTTCTCATCTTCCATATGTGCTTCCTGCACACATTTTACTATAACTGGGTAATGCAATAAAGACTGGCGAGAGCGATTAGATGTTTACAAGTATCCAAATTCCTGTAGACGAAAATACTTATTATATTATAACAATATTTCTTACGTAATGTGCATCAAATTAATCTTTTGTATTGAAATGGATTTGGAACTAAATATACTAAAACAATTTTTACAGAAAGTAAAAGACAATAATATTATATTTAACTTAATTATATCTTCAATAAATTGTATTTTATTTTACAAAATGCATTGCTATGATATAGACATTATTGCTTTACTGCATATATTTTTCACTAAATTTAGGTTACATGTATCTTTCAGTTTATATTATGTGATATTGAGTTCTTGTTGCTGTAGCCTATTTCTTTCCTTTCTGCCTAGGCGATTTATCCAATACTTTGCGTGCATCTGAATGTCCTCTATTACATTTTGAAGTCTAATTTCTCCTGTGTTTCATTTTGATCCTTGCTGTAGCATCGCTACTTTCTGGTTCGTTTATCTTCAGTCCAACATGTACGCGCCGGAAACCCATAGAATAATAATTGCGTTGATGTTATGGATGAAGACAATGATGATGATAATGATAACAACATGAAATTCATAAAAATATTACATTTTTAATGATATATTGCTATCTAATATCTTCAACAGGTCATAAATCGGCAAAACGTTTAAAAAATCTTTCACTAGAACGAATATTCATTCTTCTTAAATTAGCAAATGAAAATAATCTGAAATAGCGAATTATCCACGATTTGACCCCTGATGCATAAATGGAAAATAGCCTACTGCAGTTATTCCCTTCTTTTTTAATAAAATGCCTCCATTCTTGCTTGTAAGACGTCGGATACTGTCTAGTAACTGGTATTTAGTCGTGGCTTATAATACTTAGACACATTACTGGAAATTCGTATTTGATAGATGGTCTCAAAACAAGTCAAACGCATGTCACATTAAGGAAGTAAATAAAGAATTCATGAATTTCCTTCTACTATTGCCTTTTTGTTTCGATAAACATTTACATCTACAATCACTAGGGCCATTCAATATTAAACACGGAAGAGGGAGGGAGAGACAGATACCGAGGAAAATAGACAGATAGACAGACAAATAGAAGACAGATAGTTTTCAAGAGGGGAACCGATGGGAAGAAGAAGTGAGCAGACCTGGAGGGAACGAGCGTCTGGCGCTAGGACCAGCCTTGATACTTCTTCAGAGGCAGTTTAGTCCTGGTTGGTTCTTCATATAAATTGCACTGGCTAGTTAAAAGAAATGCCACACGAAACCAGGGTTCCGTAATGTTAACGTGCAATCGTAGACATGATTATTCTGAAACATTAATATGGACGCGAAGTCCTCAGAGTTAAGGGGTTTTTAACAATGAAAAAACTTACAAAATGTGAATTTCAATTATTATTCAAGCAAATTAGTTCCTAAAAGTTTAATTAACAAAGAATTATTCCTACACTCTCATTTTAAGGGGATTTTCAGGACATACATTTGAGTCACTGCGCCACAAATGCAATGAAATGCAGTTTCGAAGATACCTTGATATTTCTAAAATGAGTAACTAATTAATACGGGGGTACGCCGTACCGTAGTGGTTGAGGCGCTGCGCTACAAACGGGAAGGTCGCGGGTTCGATCCCCGATGAGGTCGTTGGAGTTTTTCAATTGGCCTAATCCTTCTGGTGGCACTATGGCCCTGGGGTCGACTCAGCCTCTAACAGAAATGAGTACCAAGAGCAATCCTGGGGGTAAAGGCGGCCGGTGCGTAGGGCTGACAACCTTACCACCTTCATGTGCCGATGTCTAAAAATCTGGGTGCCTCAACCTCCTGGAACCCTCTGGGCCTCCATGGCCTGAAATAGGGAACACTTTACTTTTACTAATTAATACAAATTATTTTATATCGTCATCACATCATTTCCAACCAGATATTAATCACAGTGTTTAAAATTGCAATAGCTTAGAAATGAGACATAATCTACAACCTTTCTCTCAAAATATTCACTGCAAGATTTCACCGAAATAATTTCACATAAGTCGTCAGTCATCACTAGGGACCGGATTCTTAGGTTTTTACCTATTTTTTTCCTTGCTTCCAAAACAAAAAGCGCTCATACACTTTTTCGAATCATGTCCATAGGATTCACCCACATTAATTCTGTGGCACCTAAAAATACCTAAATGGGGCATAAAAACCTAAATATACCTAAACGGGATATAAAACCTAAAATAGATCTATTTTAGGCTATTTTTTTGTCTTTTTTTTTGTCAGTTGAGGAATCGACATTTTGAGGAGAGACAATAATTTTTGTCGGGTTGAAATTAATACCACCAGCGTTTCGTTCAACCCATTGTCGTCTTGGATGGACAGTATCAAGAGAGGAAGTGTAAGAGTACCGGCGTATTCCTTACTGTAACCAGGAAATATGAGGCAATCTTATATTCACTGCTTCTTTTGATTGTTTATGCTTTCTTTCTTCAATTGTATAATATTGTCCTAAAGCAAGTTTACACAAATTTAAGTCAATTTTGTTAAGTTAAACTTTAAAAGTATTATGTATTGGATTCTATGTAGCGCATTTAAATTCATTAAATCAATTATTCTACCCGAAAACGATATTTTGGAGAAAAAACCTAAAAAAAACTATTTCACCTAATGGAAAACCTAAAACAGTGTTTTTAAAAACCTAAAAATCCGGTCCCTAGTCATCACATAGCAATTTTTGATGATCCCTGCTGTTCCCTCATTGTTATTCGCAAAATGTAAAAATTTAAAAATGACATAACCATGGACGTGAGGTCTCAGAGACTGCTAAAACATAAGCTGTTTTCTATCACGGCTCCACCAATACAAAGTGACAAAGGATGTTGAGAAGGGAAGGTAGTGTTAATAAAGCACTTGTGAAAACGATATTCAGACGGTAGCAGATGTTTATATTTTCACTGCAGTCATACAGACCTCATGTCCATGGTTAAGGTTTAATTCACTAAGATATCTGTAATTATTTGAACCTGGAGATCTACATTTCATTTTTTAATGATACCTATCGCTTCTTTCGCCAACTACCTGAATCTCCTTACGGGAAACATAAGCCAGATTATCTGCATCTTTGAGTTTTGATAGTAATTCTTCTGAACAAAGAACGAAAATATAATACATAGGAATTCAATTAAATTAAAATATATTATCTACAAGTAACAAAGCCGTTTCGTGTCCGTATCAACCAAATTTGAAAAGGCACATTTTATAACCATAACTCGTAGGCGAAATTCTAAGTTGTTTTCATAACAAGGCATGGATTTAATTAATCAGCACCTGAAAATGAAATAAATCTCATTACTCGAAAAAGTTTTGTAATCAATCTATGGTCAATCTGTGAACTAAGATCTAGATTGATTCATAATATCTTATATTGCGTTTCATTGAAGAGTCATTGGATTTTTACTTTCTCGCGTAGAGTATTGTGATCGTGCCAAAAATATCTAAATCGAGATTTAACGGGCAAAACTTGTTTCACGATGCCTAGAAACAGTAAAGTGTTTTTGGAATGATGTCTGTTTGTATTTTTTCAAGCATTGAAAGGCTGGAGAATAGGTATGAATGTTAAAAATGATTTAGTTAATCTGTGAACAGAAATATTATACAAAGGATTATACGGTATAGCGATATTCTTGAGTTACACTCACAGCGTGCGTTTGTTATACTCAAGGAGCAACTTAGATCTTTTATTCTAGTAATTTTGTTTGGGGACGCTTAAACTTTTTTCAGTCTTTTTCATGACTTATAGTGATGAAAAAATTATTTCATAAATCCTCCTAATAATCCTTTATATTGAGTAACATTTCCATTGTTTATAGTAATATCGTACTCCATATAATTCAAGATCCGCCTTAGCATATAGAATTATTCATATCCAGTTCCAGAACGTAACATCATTCAAACACTCAGAAAACAAGTCAAACTCTTGTCACATTACAAAAACAAATAAAGAATCGGGGGATTTCCATATAGATGTTTCGGGACATGTTTACTTCTTCAGTAACGGAGTTACTGCAATATTAAACACGAAAGAGAGAGTGACGGACAAGAGATCTAGGCATTCCCTAGGGGAGAAAGTGGGAGCTAACCACGAGGAGAAGCTGGGAGTCTGGTGCTGGGAGCCTGGCTTGACACTGCTTCAGAAGCAGTCTAGTTCCACTAATTAGTTCTACGCTTCTCCCGTACAAGTGGCAGGCCTGGCAGTTAGTTAAAACGTTACCAGACGAAGGAAAAGTTATTTTGCTGCTGGACCCCTCTCGCCATTTCTCTCAGAGTTACTCCTACAATGTAATTTAAAGCAGTGACTCTGGTGTTTAAATCATGTAGAAGCCTCTGTCGCCAAGACAGAAAAAAAGGTATTTTATTTAAGATTTTATTAATTGTGTTTCTTTGCATGTTTCATAGGCCTAAATGAAATTTCACTCTGTTTAAGGAATGAATTTTTTTGATTTACAAATAGACTTTAATATTTCATTAATCTATATCATGTTATGGGTTTTTCAGGACGTAAAAATCCTGGGCACGGAGTCCTCCGGGAGGGACTTTAAGCTGGGGGGGCCCGTGTCGTAGATTTACGGCACGTAAAAGAACTCCAAGCCTAAATTAGAGCCTCTGGACAAAATTTCTCGGCCCTTTCACGTCCCAGTAATACCTCAGTTTCCGGAGAGGGGTTAAGGGGCGATTCTCTTACCACCTGTCCCTCTGCCCTCTCTAGGAAAATAAGCGTAACAAAACTCACATAGGTACAGAAACCTCCGCTTGGAGGCCCTACGCCCCAACAAGGGGGCACAGGATTCGAGAGATATCATGTTACAGACATGATTGCGAGAGCTCTGTCTGATAAATCATAGTACGAAACATGCTGAAACAGAGAACACACTTGTCATCGTGAAAGTCCCGGAGATCAAATTATAACTCACGAAGAAATAGGTTTGTGATTGACCTTCTTACTTATAGTCTTACAGACTGAGTTTATATATTAATATAAGCAATCAAATGAAATCACCAATGGGCTATAGGTTTGGAATCGTTTAAAAAAATTCATTTTAATAGCTGGTTGCCATGAATGTTAACCATAACAAAATAAAGGGGAACATACAGGTTTGGGTGCTGCAAAATAGATTCATTACTTTTTCAGTAACGATTTGCTCCACATCCTCATATCGGACATGCTCTTTGTTGACTATTTTCCAGTTGCATAACATCTTCAAAATTAATCAAAATATTACATTTACGGGTAGTTATCGTTTCAAAATGGTAGTCATGTTTCGTGTGTGGAAATGCCGTTTCCATAATAATTTCCATGCATATTAATATTTTTAGTGATTCTTTTTTCTACCTATTTGTAGATATAGTATCGTTTACAATCTTTTTTAACTTTTTTTTTTTTAGTTTTTGAATATTAAACTTTAATGTATCTGCATCATAAACGACAATAAAAGAGTAGGCTACTTATTCCGTAATGATTCGTCAAATTGTTTTCTTCCCTATTGTCTTAAGCGGCTAACAAAGCTTTATTTTGTATGTAAAGTATTTCGTTTGATGTAAAATAATTTATTAACCAGAACAAAAGCAAATACATTCAATACATCTTAACGAATTCCCACATTGGACACTGTCACGAACTTGCAACATATTTATTTATTTATTTATTTATTTATTTTAACAACCTGTAGGAAGTTCTTAAATTGACGTGAAAATTTTGATCGATACACGGTATTTAAAATCGAGAATACCGAACAAATTGAAAATCAGGAGGTGTAAAGATGGGCATTTCGGACTGATGTATAATGAGTCCATTATTCAGTGTACGACCAGATACAAGGATTGAAATGTCATGGCTGAGAAGACTCTGCGGGTGGCATACTCCACAGGGGTCCTCCGACCAATCTGGCGTACGTTACGCTTGATGAATATATGCTTTGTTTAGAAATTACTGCCCTTGCACAGCACTTAATTAATCCTAGCAGTGCGCTTTCGTACATCCCCTTCATTTTATTATCAGAATGTAGGGCACGTCACGAAGTACGAAATATTATTAAAAATTGTGATTATTGAAAAATTAGAACGAGTAAAATGTTTATTTAATGTCCTGATTTATTGTGAAATATTTCCAGTTAAACTTAGATTTACACTATCTTCAGATGAAGAACATGTTAGAATGCTAAGGGATTTTGAGTGGGAGAGATTATTCATAGATTTAATTATAAAATACAAATTAAATAACTCTTCTCAAGTTAAATAACAAGTCATGTATCAAGAGATTTAATGTCCAAAATACCTTGAAACAGGATAGAAACAGTATAGTTCCTTCTTTCATCGAAACTCCAATATTAAGTACTGAATTTCGAACTATATTATGATGGAATCATACAAGTAGCTCTTGTCCGGAACTCTTAACTTTTAAAACATTTTTGCTCGTTTTTAATATGCACAGTACATATGTAGCCTATGTGAAAATGATCAATTCTATTCTTGATTCTTATAAAGTTGTGCTCATAGGTTAAATTTTATACAAAATTCTATGCAAATATATTTAATTCCAAGTTTTTAGACGACTGTATGGTTTTTGAAAAAGTGAAAATGGTGCTGAAATTAAATAGAATAAAAATGTAATAATCTTAATTATTACGTACAGAAATTTTAATATTTTTTTCTTTCTTTTCATGATGACAAATAAACTGTATTAGATTTTTAGTTCGGTGATAAACTTAAGCTGTTCGTTTACTCACAAAATTGGCAATTGTGATTCAATATTAGAGAAATAATGTGTGGATACAAACGTTTCTGTTAAATTTTTGTTAATAAACATAATCCCGATGGGAACTTCGCATTCCTAAGTAACACCTTATGCATCTGACCATAGTTTTCTTGGTCTTGCCGGATGTATTCTTGCAGTAAAATACTTTCTCTACTCTCTTCGGTGACATTCTCTCGACGTGTTGTCTCCATTCATTTCTGTAGTTCGTGATTATTCCTTTCAGAACTCTTCTCTAATTTTTTCGTTTGAGATTTTATCTAAAAGAGTATATCCTTTAACTGATCTTACTAATTTCATTTCGGCAGCCGGTATATCTTTTTATCAGCTTTTTAATGCCCTTGTTTCGGATCCATAAAGGAAGGGAAGCCCGGGCATTACTTTATAAAAATTCATTCTAGTTTCTTTTCTGGCTTTTGTTTTCAGGTTTCCGTTTACTGTGCCACATAAATGCTGGAACATGGGTATTTTATTATTAAAGTAGTTTTCATATAACTTAGCTGACAAGACTGTGTTCCTAAATGTTTAGCTTTCTTCACATCTTTCGCCGAATCATTGCCTTCTTGACAGTTCTCATTCTACAACCAGGGCCCTATTTCATAAAAGTTACAATTTTACAGGGAACAGGTATCAGTAAATTGTTTTACAGTTTTACATTTTGACAATTGTGTATTTCATAAAAGCTGTCAACTTTACATAAATGTCATGACAATTTTGTAGATTTCTATGACAATTTTACATGTTGTTTCTCAAAACTTTCGAGTTTACACATAAAAGTCTGACAAATATGTCAAATCTTAGATACCTACAATTTATAAAACATTACATTTTGTTGACATAATTAAAAATTTACAAAAAATGTAGATTGTCATTAATACAGAAGTGACAGGCAATCTTTCATATGTAGGCCAAGTCAGTAGGTTATGTAAATATGTGGCATAACTTGGCAAACTGTTTATTTATTATTTTTTGTGATTTAAACTTTCTTGTTAATGAACTTGCTAAATTGTCTTGTTAATAATGAACACTAGTAGTAGTGATATTGGTAGTAGTGAAAGTGATGAAGAAATACATATAGGCTAGACATGATAGCACGCAGGGTTTTAAGACAACGGATTAACCTAACTTTCAATTTCAGTGACTTTGTATTCAAAGAGAAATATAATTAAATTATTTTCTATAATAATAATCGCTTGCTTAGGTATCACATTCGATGTTGAGATAGATTATATCACTCGTATATGAGAGCCATCTACAAGTGTAGCCTACTAAAGTAATCTTTAGGTTTGACATAAAATTGTCGCGTTTGTGAAAAGGTTTCTTTTAGTCTGACAATTTACATTAATTTTCCTGTAATTTAAGGAATTTTTTTAAATATTTATGAAAAATAAAATTGTCATGACATATTGAGATATTTGTTAGACTTGACATAATTGTGGTATTTGTCACACCTGTAGATTTTTATGAAATAGGGCCCAGGTTATGAAGTTAGTAGTTGTCACAATATTAAAATTCCTTTTATGAGATTATACATTTCAACTGCAATGGAACAAAGTCGAGCGTAGTGACTTGGTATCGGAAACCGCAGCAATAACGAGCTGTACAAATTGCGTGTTCGTAACTGCTAGCACGCGTGCTAGAGGGCAATAAAATTACAATCCTACCGTTACGCAACACCAGAGGTCCAGATAACACCCACGTCTGTGTTTACACGAAAAGCATCATGACATATTTTCTTAATGATCCCACTTCTCTATGGTTCTTTATTTCGTTATGTAAAAATTCTATGGTAAATAACTTTGCATTTGAACATACAAATCCACTTAATAACAGTAATCTGAGTGTATGATTTGGATTAACATTCCAGTGATTTGATAATACTCATTTAAAGTCATCCATTCCTGTTTTTATTCACTCACTAATGTACTGAAACCAAGACAAACAAAGAAACTTCGTGACTAGGGGATATAAATAAAACGTGTACTTAAGGGAAATGGGAGTTTAATTTACTTTCAAAGGGTACGTTTTCTCATACGAAGAACGAAACTCAAACTACTGAAGAATGTGTGTATTGCAAATTGCCCTGTCCTTATGTTTACAGCTATTTATTTTCTACTTAGGCCTACCCTTATTTCACATTCACAGGTTGAAATGACAGTACTTTTCCTCACCCATATTGTAACAATTATTCAATACGATTAATACAAGTCTCGTATGTTTTGGAAGACAGATGATGAGAAGATGACTTTACGAATAATATAACACGTTTTTATCTAAAACGAGCTTCGGAGCCAGGTTATTCGACATACATACAATAGTAAAGATAAAGTAAAGTATTCCCTATACAGGCCATGGAGGCCCCGAGGGTTCTAGGAGGTTGAGGTTCCCAGATTTTAGACATTCGGTACATGAAGGTGCTAAGGTTGTCAGCCTTACGCACCGGCCGCCTTTACCCTCAGGATTGTTCCTGGTACTCATTTCTGTTAGAGGCTGAGTCAACCCCAGAGCCATAGTGCCACCAGAAGGATTAGGCCAGTTGAAAAACTCCGACCTCATCGGGGATCGAACCCGCGACTTTTCCGTTTGGGGTCCAGCATCTCAACCACTACGCTACGGTATACCCCCTCCTTCTATATTAATAGTCTGTCCAATTTTATGTAATTACTATGTTAATGGAAATCTAATTATAATTATTTGAGTATAAACAGCTTAGAGCTTCTTGTCTTAAATTAAGTCCCAATGTAGGCATCAAGTCCAGAAAATATATAGGTCTCGCCATTACCAAGAGCTTTTCAGTCAGCTGTGTAAGGTTGATGGAAATAATATAAGCATTATTTCTGTTGTAGCAATAATCAACCAAGGTCAATCTTGCAAGGAGCCTAAGAGTGAAAATATATAATTTAAATTATATTATAATTATAGAGCCACGATACACATCCAATGACAGTGATTAGCATTACTGACTAGAGATTCACAGGCCCATGTTCGATCACCGGCATGTTCTCGGAATTTTCTGACTTCCAGAAGAAGACAATCAGTGAATTTCGACTTGCTGACCACATGCTCCAATCCAGCCATTGACAAATGGTGTCAAAATATGGAATTGGGTGAAGCAGCGGCCATGGGAGTTGTTAGTCATCCACCATATAGGATGGATGTGACGAGATGTCAACAACATTCTTACGTCAAAATAGTCAATATCTGATGGAGAAGGTCCATGGAGAAGATCCATCCGTACCGAATTTGAGGATCATGGAGTGGATATTTTTGTTTTCTTGCTTCCAAATTCCGCAGTACATCAGAGTGGCACAATGCAGTCGCGTATGGATGTTTATGGGTGCCTATTGCCTTCCGTATCCTATATGTAGTATCCATATTCTGTATTTTACATACATTCCATGCCCTACCCTTTAATTTTTACAGTTCAGAATTTTTAAATGGTCGCACTTTTCAAAAGAAAAAAATGATCGCCTTGACTTATGCTCCATCCCTCGTAAAGAAAGCCGTACGAAGTTTCCGTCTCTAAATTGCTTTCAGAAATCAGTATTTATGGTTTTAAATGTGAGTGAAGAGCAGACTTATCCAAAGGAAGATTTTGCATAGTTAATTTGATGCATAACATAAAAATAAACCCCTTCGCATTTATAACAATCATGTTTATAACCTTGATTTATATTGCGTTTCAATCACCTTTTGACATTTTGCCCAACAGCAATTTGTACATGACCAGATAATGAAGCCATCATGTTTGAGTGTATGCAATTTTACTGGCATATCAATATGTAAATTAACATTTGTTATCTCTATTGTCTGAGACTGTGAAAAGCACTTTTTTGTAATAAAAAAGAATTCAGCTGTAATTTTGGAGAGGGGAGAGAGGTAGGATGAGGGAGGGTGTAATTTGTGTTATTCTCCATTTATCAAATTGACATTCAGAACATCTGCCCCGTAAAACGGGCACCCAGTTACCACCCAACCCCCGTTTTCCCAAATTAATCATCAAGTGCTGTATGTAATTACTGAATGAACACAAATTGATTACAATTGTTATCACATATACCCATCACTCCATAACGGTTCGATTTATTGTACCTGTATGTGTAACAGTCCTGTGTGTATGTAAGTGTGTGAGCGTCCAGAGGTCACTGTGTGACAGTTCCCATCACAATGAAGGAAACATAGCCGCAGGGTATTCATCCTAGGTACAATGTTCAAATAATAACATCAAACTTCCATCTATTGTTGTTCCTCGTCATTATAACAGTTGTTCATAACCCGTTCTACGATGTTATTGTTGTACTCATGCCAATCGGTAATTTTATTTCCTCCTTCCCCGTGCTTCACTCCTCACTTTCAAGTACACTCAATCACGCGATTTCCACATGACTTCAAAATAAGAAAAGAGAGAGTAATCTTAATGCAGCTCCATTGCTCTGTTTGATTAAGAAGGGACAGTTACATGCTCAATAGCAGTTTCCTACAGCGTGTTCTATAACAAAGTAAAAGAAGCAATGAAACAATCTGATAGAGCTTGAGGGCAAGAATGTGCTGTGAAATGGAACAAGTGTAATGCATATTACAAAGGGGGGATACAATTCTTTTAATGCAATGGATATTCACACGAAGAACTCACAAAAACTCTTCTGAAAGAAAGATATCGCACATTTTCCCCTCAAACAGTGAATATGAGGTACGGCTTCGTGTGTTCATAAAAGCAATTGGCATGAGTTAATTGCATTTGGCTGCATTATCAAATAAAGTGTTTGAAATAAGGTAATTGCAGATCTGAACTGCCCACAAAATATAATGGTTAGCGTTGCTGGCAATAAAGTTGTATATGGAGGCCTCGTACATTCTTATGGGCGGGAAAAACGGTGTGCATTCAGCTTCACGAAGAAAATGTAAAATACTACATTAATTAAAAAAATCCCTTTAGGCAGGCCTACAGACGGAGGTAGATTTCGAAGTGCTTTTGGTTTAATTTATTGTCGCTGCATAGCACTCTTCTTCTTTAGCCTTGGCATGGCAAACCTGCAGTAATAAGAACTGAATTCGGTAAAGAGGAAGAGCCTACAATCATTTGTTTTGACAACAAGAATATGATATAATATTCTGGGAGGCCGTGCGCAAGATTAGCAATTAATAAAATTAGCAAAGCCGCTAAACAAGACAAAATTATGATATTATAATAATTCTTTTAAGTGTTATTATTTTCAAACATTAAAATCTCGCGTCATATGAGAGCTATCAAGAAACTATTTAGTGATTCGTAGAGTACTCATCAAGAGCTTTTCAACGATACCCCACAAGACGTGGTTTCAAAAGTTTCGAATTTTCATCCCCCACCCCCACCCTCACTCGAACCCCCGAATCGTTGGTGTCACTGTGAACTCCATAGGGAGTACTCTAATTTATTCCAACAAAGTTTCCCTCTATACTTCATAGGGGCCGAGATATAAATGTTTTAAAATTTCAACCCCCTCCCCCGACCACCCCCTTGGGCCAATTTTGCCCATTAACGAACTTGTCCGAACTATTAGGCCTAGAAATAACATAATAAAATTTGGTTCAATTATCTTCAAAATTACGGCCGCTATCGTGTAAAGATATATATATATATATAAATATCACAAATTTTTTTTTTTGAACGGGCGGTGGTTTCGTACTTAGGGGAGCATGAAACGTAAAGATATGAAAGAATTTTTCGAAAATCATAAAGTGGTTTCCATTGCAATAGGTAGATTTTTCTTCGAAAATCTACCTAAAAACAGTAATTCCAAGCAATAGCGGTTACGGTAATCGGCATATTAAACTAAGCCTCAGTACTGTGTATAACAATTTAAATGTGAAAGTACTTATTGCAGTAATCGAATGCTATACCAAACCCATTCGTCTACAGTAGTTAGTTTTCATCGGATAGTATTAAACTGTTAAACGGTGTAGTGCAGGGGATGTGATTTCGACTTTGCTATCTAATGATTTCTTTTATAACTTATATACAGTCACTAAAACAACAAGCCGAAGCCACATAAACAGAAACCCTTAAGGGTGTAACGTGTTACACGTCTGGAAATAGGCCTACATATTTTCACATATTCTTTACAAGAACTGAGATGATATACGCAGAAAGATGTAGAACGGCTTGGTACTGGATGCACATTAATGGTTTCAGACTAATGCAACTCACAACATGCGTGCATATTGCGATATAAGGTAAATCGTGAACAAATCCAAGCTTATTTACACCTCGCAGACTTTTTTTAATCAGTGCGGCCAGTAATTACTGTTGTAGTAAAAGTAATGACAATAATTTACTAATAATACATAATTATATCTGATCAGTGAAACCAGTTCAATCTAATTGTCTCGGGATCATTTTGAGCGAATATCCTGGCTCCGACATACAGAGCACAGCCCATGCCTAATACACTTCCTCACCCTACTGCACTAATTACCAATTCTCCAGTTTCTCATTGTTATCTTCCCTACATAACCATGATACACGATCTTAGGATGATAGAGTATTATCAGTTCCACGCCATCAGACATATCTGTACTCTGCTTCATTCACTGTAGCCATTGCCCGCATCTGGAACTCTCTACCGCCGGATATATTTTGGGTAGTAGGAGCCTATAGCTTTTGTGGGTCAATGTTATCAAGCATTTCTCCAATAAACTCGATGGTTAACATTTTTTAATACAAAGTTAAGGACTGTTTAAATAATTTAATTATCGTGTTACCCAAAGAATTGTTCTGAAATAAAGTGAATTTTGTTTCTTGATCGATATAACAGAGAAATTACACTTCTATTTCAAAATCTGTAGTAAATATTTCAGAGTTTAACTCGCGTATCGAGTTTTTTGTGACGAAATTAATTAGGTGAGGCACACCAAAGAATACGGCTTAACCCAACTATCAGTTTAGATATGGTATTTTTTTTTTAATTCTATTTCTGAGGCAACCAAGGAAAGAAGTTACAGAAAATTAATGTTGCATTTTCTCTCTCAACTACGATTTTTTGCCAAGAACCCAACGATGAAAACACAAGTAAATAATATCAAATTCCAGTATCATACTATCATGCTACATAACTTAGAATGCGACAGAATTGAGGGTTAACAAATAAAATGATGCATGCAATATGAAATAACGTGACAAATTCATAGCGTTCTGTTCACTTCATTGCATGGAACCATTCAAACTTAGCACGCATACTCTTCCCATTCCAGGGGTACCAATTCTATTGTATCACTATAAAGAATAAAAGCGTAGATCACATTATTTCACTCTATAATGAAACTGTCATTTCTTTCTTCAATCAGCTTTCCTTATTTTTGTCAATTTAATTTTGAACTAATTTCCAAACCTTGTTTAAATCTTACAGCTACTGACTTATAAATGCTTCATATCAAACAATTATTTAAAACAGAGTTATAAGGATAAAAGATTAATGTTTCATGTAAAATATGAGGATTTTTATTCACGTATTACGATTATTATTTACGGAAACCAGTGGTTCCTCTAAATTTTTCAAATTTATTTTAAGCTTAGGGCCCACAAATGAATTCACTTGATGAATGCTTATATAACCATATAAATTCAGCTCTGGAAGGTTTAGAGAAGTTTTGACGTCTTGTTCCTTTTTTGGAACTAATTATTAGGAAAGGAAATTTAGATGCAACACTCATGTGATTCTATTAATGCAAGCTGAGGATACTATGAGGAAGAGTTCGATTTTACAACGTCCTTCCAGAAAACCCTTCATGTTACCTTTTAAAGTGCGAGCAGACCTTTTTTTATTGAAGTTCTAAAAATGAAATTAAAAATAAAATGGCAGCTTGAGTAAAAAAAAAAAAATAGATAAATTCTGTTATTCAATCAAATGAATTAGACACACACAATTGGATAAAACTAAAAAACCGAATATAGCAAACTTTTCTTATATCTCACTCATGTCTATTGGAATGTTAAACAATGTAGACCCTCGTCTCCCCTAATTTGGAGTTTTAGGTCGTACAGACACTAGCGCATCTAGCTTGGCTTCGACTAATTTGGTTGTTTTTATTTTATTTTATAGTTTTAAAATTGCTTTACATGTATATAGCATATTACTTATTGTTCTTCAACTTAGCAATAGCAATTTCCTTTAGTGTTAAGTATATGAGAAATGTAACCACCATGCATCTATAAAAATTAGTAAATAGTCAATAATTTAACAATGTCTCAAAACATATATGAATTAAATTAAAATTCTTACCTATGTATGAGATACATGAGTTTCCTGTTATATGTATTCCAAGTTCCAGGAGAAATTAAAAACATAGGCCTACCTTATAGAAGGTTAAATCATTATTTTATTAATTTTATATAGCGCTCATAAACTATTGAACGTCTTTTAAGAGTTTAAGTGTAATTTTCTGAAGTATTCGAGCAAGATAACTTCTTATATTATTTACAAAGACCTAGGCTATTGGTAACTATATGGTATAATGAATATACTTCTTTCACTCAATCTTAGAGCCCATTTTTATTTAGTATCCTAAGCTCATGTAATATGCATTTGTGATTGTTCAATGTTTCAGACAAGTTAAACATTAGCTAAAGGGCTTTAAACAGGAGTATCCTATAATACCAGATAACGTAATCTCTTTGTGAGGCGATACAATAGAGGACTAACTGCAACGATCTGAAATTGTTCAATCGCGGTTTTGAGGCAGCAAGCCACAAAAACACGTGTATAGGGAAACATCAATTGCATGTATGACACAAAAATAACTCATTGACAAATTATAATGATAATGCAGAATGTTTTCCCTTGAACATATTTTGTGGTGAGTTGTTATGTGTGTCATATTGCTGTTGTCATTATATTTATGGAAATCGTCAATTATGCCAGTACAAATCTATTAATTCAAATGTCCTGAATAATATAGACATAATCATTCTGCATGATTTTATAGCGTAAGAGCTCATCAATGTAACAGAAGGAATGTTTACTAAATAAATTATTTTGTAATATTCATTTTTCACGTAATCGATGTTGCAGGAAGTAAAATTGACATTAAGTTACTTATGTATTGGTACAAAAAAATCATTGCTATCTCCACTTTTCCCGCAAAGGGCACTGATATTTTGGAACTATTACTACCTATAACACTATATTACTCTGTTTAGACTCTTAAGAACAAAGCTAAAGTAAACAAACAACAGTAGGCCTATGTCTGACTAACGTTTAGGTCTTACGAGTAATGTGCTAGAGGGAGACAGATGTGCTAATTTTTGTTGCTTTAGCTTTGTTCCTAGACTGAAAACAGTATACCTATATTTTATTTTACAAACTACCTAGTCCTACAAGATAGAAAGGAACCTGCGCGGAACGAAACTGTGCATGCTACGGCAATCATTCGACTGTTTACCATTCGCGTTTAAAAGTGCATACGGCGAATAATAAGGAAAACAGCATTTTACTACTCCAATTTTATGAGAGGTGAGAAGAAGATATCTACTTGCAATAGAATAGTCTCAGCAAACTATTAGTGTGCTATGAAATGTGCAAAAAATTAAAAATATTCAGTTAGTTTCACATGGAACGTTTAGAGGGATATGAAGTCAAAGAATTCAACCTATTCTTTTATTACTGATTCTTATTTCTAATTAACAAGGAACGTGAAACTGATGACACTAGGTTTAAGTAGGTCAACAAAACAGATGACAACTGGATGATAGCATACGGTAAAGTTGAATAATTGTGATACCATTTCTATTGAATGATGCAAGTAATTAGGCTAAACAGAGTAGGAGGAGTATAACTTTGCAGATTCAAGGGGGCAGAAGTTAACATTATAAAACAAATATAAAACCTACCTTGCTTTTTGTGACTACGTTTATGATTTATCCGTTTATGAAGTAATTAGATTGAAAGTTTGTCATATATAATCAACTACACTACGCTTAAGACACTCTCGCTCCGACTTTCCCTTAATATGTCGCGGATTTTGTAGCTGACGTAATAATGTTTGTATTAAATTTGCTAGCAAATTTTCAACTTTATCGAAAAACGGAAAAAGGAAAATTTATTCCTTATTCTTCAATCTTCTATAAAGTGAAATAAAAGTCGAGAAGCACGGACAATAATTATGGAGTAATGCACGATAAAAGGTTTTGGGCAGTGTTTTTTTCTTTCTTAGAATAGTCGAAGAAAAACGTTACTCTGCACATGTGGCACTGTTCAATGAAAAACAGTAATATCTTGGGTGAATGTTGATAAGATGCCTGATTTCACCAACTTTGTGTGCCCCCTTTGCCACCAATCGATTCCTTTCGGTCTCACTGTCGTGTTACACCAGATTGCCTGTAATCCTCCCCAAATGGTTTGAAGGTCCGCTAGGACGTCCTACGGTTTGACTAGCGAAGTATTCAATGTTTGATATTGAGAGCACATCGATATATAATATTCGCTATGTCTGTGTATGGCATATTCATGCAGAATTGAATGCTAATAAAATTACATTTCGAAAGAAAGAGTAGAGTATAATCCCGCTATTCATCTCAGCGACTGAAGAAACTCCACGGCATAAATCCTCAGTCAGTTCAGCATAATGCTTGCCACATCATTCGGTTACATCCCTTCATCTTTTTACAGTATTGACTTCCGTCTTATATCCTCTTACATATATTTTCATAAGATACGCTTACATAATGGGTCTAAATTGTTATGTTACAATTGTTAGGCCTATGGTTATGTTGTGCTCGCAAGTTCAAAGCTAAAATCTTCGATATCCAAAGTCAGATTATCTAGAATAATTTTTATCCTAAAAAAATTACAATATATTCGTCTTAATGTTAAAATATGAAATACAAAATGTATTTACGTTAAAGTACTCACATGTAATTAAAAATGTTATAACCTTCTTCATTGATGTTCTAACGAACAATCATGCATTTCAGTCAATGTATGCCATTTGTCATTAGGGTATATCCTAACCCAGATGGTGTGCAATTAGTGCTCATTCTGAATACATCTGGGTTGGGAACCCTACTAATGAAAGACTGAAGATTACCTACTTAGGCTGAAATGCATGTCTATTTTAGCATCAATGAAGAAAGGCCTTACAAAGATATTCAAGAACTTGAACATTTTAATTATATGACAATGCTCTAATGTCAAGACCTTTTGAATTTAACATTTTAAATCATAACGAGTATATTGTACAATTTTTAGGATAAGTCTCTCCCGGAGGACTCCGTTCCCAGGATAAAAGGATAGCATAATCCTCAATAATTTCTTCTTCAATTTCTTAAATTAATCCCTGAACTAAAAAATGAAACATGAATCATAAAATGTCCTCACTCAGCAGGCCCGGGTTCGATTCCTGGTCGTGACAAATTTTCTAGAAGGAGTTTTTTCGGGGTTTCCTCACCCGTGAATCGAATGTTGGGGAAACATAGGCCTTCCTAGTCCCCGGATATTATTTGGCCGTCATTATCACCTTCATCCAATTCTCGCCTTGTTCGGAATGAGTGTGTGAGTGACTGGTGTGTATCGTCCTATGTGTTCATCTTGTCTCGGAGGTGGCCCCGGCATTGAGTTGCTCACTCAACCGGGGAGGCACTCCATGCCCTTTTCTATATATTAAAAAAGTATGTGATCGATAGAGACTCCATCATCCGACGGGGCGCGGTCCTGTGAGGCCCGGCGGCAAGGGTAAAACTGAGGGAAATAAAAAGAGACTTACATGATTATCAACATACGCAAAATTATAAAATTGCATTCAGTTCTCACCATCTTAGTTCATACAGCAGACTTAAAATGGAGATTCCCAGTCATATTTATTTGAAACCCAATGCATCTTCGTTTCACTATAAGTCATAATCATCTGTTGCTATGAACTGAATACGTAATAGATGTGACTATGCATAGCGGCTGCTTAGTACTGTAATTCTCATTAGGGAAATTGCATCTAAGTATTCAATGCATGCTTTGTAGTCGCGAGTTGATGGCGTAATTTGATGTTATTTACATTGGATGCGTTTTGTCTTTACGTCTCTTAGTCGCGCTGAATGGAAACTTCATTAAGGATAGATATATCTTGTTCACATCATCTTTCCTAATGAAATTCCTTCTACATTCTCCTAAGACTTTGAACGATGGCTTTGTGTGCTAGAAGACAGTGATTTTCAAATTGTACTCCTCGGAATGACTTGCGTTGTAGTTGCTGTTCTCCGACTTCTGACAACTATTAATGATGAGATTGTGATCGTTTAGTACTTAACTTTCTGTACCATTATTAAATTGATCTTTGATCTACTCTTAATTGCAGTTCTATTGTCAATATGCTTGCTTTCCTTAGTAACCCATTTTTTTGTGCGAAGAAGAGCTTTATGTCTGTTTAGGCCTACTGAGCTTAATAATAATTACGACTTTGCATAACCTATATTCGTTGAATTTGATCCCCCTTCATGATATTTAATATTTGAATAAATATTATTATTTGTGGATTTATATGCTACATTTTCAGTCATATTGTAATTAAGATTTGTGACCGAGCGAAGCGTTGTTAGATTAGCTTCCAATTATTCATAATTACTCCTTGAAGCCATTCAAGAAGACTTTAGTGTAAGGATTTTTATTTTTTCATTCTCTTTTAAGATGGTGTTCGTTTTAATGGTTTCGTTTCGTGTACCATTATTCTTTCAACGATTATAATCAAAAGTCCATGCTATAATAATTTGAAGACTATCTACAAGTTCGAGTGTAACATTTTCTACAACTTTCTTTCACTACATTGTTACTTAACTCTAATGGTTTACCGGAATTTCATTTGTTTATGTATAAATTTGTTTATTTCGTAGTCACGATCAAATACTTTGTTCGATTTTCTTGTAATTTGGCATGAGTTTCCTTGAAGTCATTAAAAACTACTTCTCTGTAAGGATTTATGATTTAAGATGAATTAGCAGATCTTAGGTTTTTCGGTGGGGGGCACTATGTCTAGTGTTCACAGATCTGCATTATTATTTGCGATTATTTTTGCGATGTGCCGAGAACACACGGCCCGGCGGCCTGGAAGCAAGTCATCGGCCGGTAAAGGCGCTCCAGCGGCACATCGCAAAAATTATCTCTGTACCATTATAACTCCTAATGATTCGAAGTAGAATTTTGTTGTAAGAAGTAAATTACGTTGTAATTTCAATCAAACGTGCATGTTTCTAGGACTCTTGCCATAACAGACATGTAGTGTTTATGTATAGATTATGTGTAATGTGTGTCTGTAGGCCTAATTAAAAATTTAAGTAAAGTTTAATTCTTTTCAAACGCACTTCGTCATTAGTTGTTAGCACTATTGACTATTGGCGGTGGCTTGATTTTGAGCCTCTGTACGTCAGAATGTGCTGAAGCTTAGAATTTTTTACAGGGATGCACTCAGCCTCTTAAAGACAACTGAAGAAATTGCTTGCTAAAGTGTCCCAGTCAAGAAAACCTTAATAAAGAGGGAGTCGACACGTTGATTCCCCAGTAAGATGGCTAGCTCGGTTTATCCATGTAATGTAAATCCCGATGTTAAGTTTAATAGATTTAAGTATATAATTCTCCAGGAGTCTTTTCTAAATATATAATATGAATTCTCCTTTTTTTCAGGTATGGTGTGACTCAATTCTTCGCAAAGTGTAGTGAGTAAAACTTTTTATTTTCTTATTTCATATTGTTTTATAGAATATGAATAGGCTAGAATAGGCTTATATTTCGAGATCTGGTGTCATGACAGCAATTATCGAAGGGGAAGGTAAACTTTGAGAATCGAAAAATGCAAACGTTAAGTTCTTTTTCTTTTGTAATGTGCACTATCGTCTTTAGTCTTGAAAAAAAGAAACAACCTACCTGTTATATGTTCAGTGTTATGACTAGACCTGGGATTTTAAGGCAAATGCCTATTTTGTTCCTTATGAAATAACATGAAAATTGTTAAATATGTGGATGTTTTATGATAAATCACTTACATTTATAGAGTTTTATAGTGCCCTAAAATGCCTATTTGGTCCTTTAGAGCCTATTTTACTATTTTAATGCCTAAAATGCCTGTTTTGTTCATTTAAAATAAAGTTAAACTTCTGTCATTTTTACAATCTTAAAATGAACATCCCTCAATGGGAAGCAGAACAGCAGAGGTGAGTTTTTCACAGAAACTTGATTATTCCAAACAATTGTCGCTAAAGGAATGCTGACAGGGGAGGGGGAGGATTAAGTGAGAAGAACTACTGTGTCAAGTCACCAGTGAAAGATCATCTGTTTAAGTGAATATAGTTCGTGATGCCTAATTTCGCAGTTAATTCTGTTAAGAATAGGTATACCACGTTTCTTGAAGTAAAAAAGAGACCATGTTACAGTTTAAGTGTACACTGTAATATTTTAAAGTCTACTTTATATCTATTTGCACATTTTAAAGGCATATTTTAAGTGCCTATTTTCTCTTTTAAAAGCCTATTTACTTGTTTTAAAAACCTATTTTAGGTGCCTTAAACTAATTTTTTTAGAGCCTAAAATCCCAGGTCTAGTTATGACCTTACACATGCGATACCAGCTTGAACAGGATAATTCTGATATCATCCAACTCTCTAGTAAGTTAGTTGCTCGTTTTCCGTAACTTGCAATTCTACAAAGCGTTTATATCACAATTCTGTAACAGTACAAGATAATTGTAACGGCATTTTGGATGCTTATGTAATTCAGCTTACTCAATAAAACATATTTTAGCCCACGTAGTTTATTTTAAGAAACACTTTCTAGTACATGCCGGCAATGTAAGGGCGAACAGATTATTCATATAATTAAGAATTTTAACATACGGTATATACCTGGTCATGTTACACAAAATTCGTGTCATTTAAATAATTTCTACATAATGGATGACTTGCCAAAAAAAAAAAAAAAAAAAGATTTATTCTACCATAGGGTTTTTTTTCGTTCGTTTTCCGTTCATGCTATCAAGGTAAAAAAAAAGAGAGAATTTCTTGTAACCAGTGCCGGTAATCTAACCTACCTGCATCTTTTCCTTCTTCGCAGGCCACTGCATCGTTATATCAGATACCAATATATCTTACTTTTTATATATTTATTATTGCAGACGTGGAATATAATCACATTTTCTAGTTGAATTTTATCATTTCACCCTTACCTTACCATTACTTCATTTTTATTTCTTACTAATAACATACGATTTAATTCATCCAGCATCTAAGTATGACGAGATTAGATGCGCCTGTGCGAAAGTAATCGATGTATTGATCACCACAGAGATTAAAATAGAGACTACTTTTTAACGTTGGTATTCTTGCAACTTGACAAACATTTTGAACAGCTATTAGTGATTAATTATATTTCACGTTTGTAATATTTTCTTATTCACTATCATCGAAAATAGTATGCAATGCACAGGCGTTAAGTGCATCCCCCGCCTCTGTTGTAGAGAACTTTCCGACCTAATGCTTAAAATGTAGAAATAGCGTACATTAACCAAGACAAACTTAATTTCCAAAGCTCTGTTGATCCTGAGAAATAAAATACGAGAGTTCTCTAATGTATCGTTTGTCAAAGGGGCAACTCCCCTATTTTGTTCTGCTTATTTAGAGGTAATTTCAAGTTTTAGGCTAGCTATGATATGTGTGCTGGAGGACTAATGTTGTGTAACCGAGACGCCATCACGTAATTACCCAGATATTCCAAATTAGGAGATATACTAATAATAGATTTTATAATTTCAAAATTTCCTGGCCTAGCGTATGAATAAAAGCTTCTCGGGTTGATGGCCAGGTTTGAAGTTCGATTTTCTTCATTCACAGACACGCTGCCTCCATCCTCTTGGAAACTGAAGTGTTAAATCGCTGTTGAGCTAGACTTCACCAACGACTCAACATTTGAGTATCCTTGAGGATGGAGGCTGCGTGAGCATCTGAAATGTCGGAGGAAATCAACCTTCAAACCTGGATGTCAACCCAGAAGCCTTTATTTATACTATTAGATTTTCCTTCATTTGATTTTGCAATTTAATTCTAATGACCATAGTAATTCAAGCGCCCATAAACTACCATTTGTTATAATACTCCTATACTAATAATATAGAAACTTGTTAATGCCTTTTTAAAAATAAAGTAACGGATTATTTTTAAGATTGTTTATTACGATACTGATAATATAGGCCTATATATTCTATAGGAGCTAATAACGTGATTTCTCTAACAACATTGACTAATTATGTCGCATTCACATTGTTTGCCGAATGAGGGAGATAACAGTAGTAGGCTTACTTGGTAGTAGAAATGATATACATATGGTTGCACGTGAAATAGAATTGAGTTCTTATAACCCTGCGAAAGCTTGCTGGCGCTTATTTGCGGTATGAACGTGTCAACTCCGCGTTCCTGGTTTCATTCAACCAGAATTGCTCTTCCAGCTAATTGGATAGAGTCTGAGTGCGTCTGAGAGCCAATGCTAGGTGCCCTAGTGAAAGAGAACGATGTTCCCTTCCTTGATACCAAACTCGAAACTGTCCGTCGCCTTATCATAAATAACAGGTACGCTGGGCAGAATCATGAGTTTGATTAGAACTTGTTCAATTTGTAAGCAAAATTTATTAAGGAATTCAAAACAGTTTATTACAATATGTCATGGCCTATTTACTTAAAAGGAATTTTATTTACGAAAGTTACCTTAATCCATTCATGTATCTTGTATCACGTGTCTTCTTCGAGTCTCAATCAAGCTCTTATTGAAAGGCAAAAGATCTTTCCCTAAGTGTTTCAGAAACGGAACAGCGAAACGATCGAATTGATTTAGATCAAAGAAATGGCGAACATGTAAGCAATTTTCGTAGGTAATATATTTTATTTAATGTTTTTGTTTTAAATAAGTAATGTTTAATCCTCTTCGTAAATTAGTCCGTAACTTGAGGATATAATTTTCCATAACTGATTGGTATTATTAGGATTTGCCGGTGAAACGTTTGCTTAATGTCTCAATTTGTTCATTATACAATCAATAATTTATTGAATATCTCTCATAAAAAGTTATTTCTTGTCTGAATGTTCTGCTTGTATTCTTTTCATTACACTATAGCCTATGCATGCTTCACTGCCTATAACTGATCTTGTTAAATTTCTTACATAACTAATTTATTTATTTAGCCTTTGCAAAGGATGTAGGCCTATGTTGTGTGATATAAATTCATATGCCTCTGATTAGGATTTATTTACATTTCGTATATTATTCCTGCACAATTCTCAGCAGAATGTATTATTCAAAAATTAATATATAACCTCCAGGTTAAATAGTTGTAGGAATCTTACCTAATTTTTAATATATTTTCATTGTAACATGTATTCATGTTAATTGAATAAATAATTTAGCCTTTTTGTTTAAGTTATTTATTTATTTGCCTTGAAAACATAACAATTAGGCCTACAGTGTTCTCTTAATATGTTATTACAACATTCTTAGAATAGACTACTAATATAAATTTTACTAATACGAATAATATTAATAATTATTATAATATTAAATATTATGTGCTCATGTAGAAGAAACGGTCTGAATTGTTTAGCGCATAATATATTACGCCTATAATATAATACTTATTGTACTGTCTTTAGGCAAAAATATAGGCATTTGACAGTTGAAAAATTTAACAAGAAAATCACAACAATAAATTTACTTTTTTAAATATAATACTTAAACACTTGACGTTGCGAACCAGAATTACATTTGGTGATCCGGACGGCCGTTTCGCACTTTTTTAGTGCATCATCAGCGGTTTCCGAACTGCTACTCCTAATTTAATACATTCACGTTGTATGTCATAATTACGTTAGATTTTAATAATGTGACGCAGCTAAATCCGGATAGCAGTATTAATAGTGATTTTATTTGTATATATAACGAGTTTCCTTACATTAAAATTCGTAGAAATCTCGTAACGAAGACAGTATTTCTCTGTAAGAAACACCTTGTAGAACTTCGGAATTATTAAGTGCACAGGCTTAATAGCATGCATTGCGTTTGCGCTCTCTGTATCTCATTACAATGCACTTAGAGCTCTAACTACTCTGTGGCGAGAAATTAAATTGCAAATACACACTCAAGTCTTCGAGGATATGGAAATGATCTCCGTTATTAGTCTCACTAATCTAAGAATATATCTCTCTTGACAGTCTTCTAAGGGATGAAATTAAGTCTGGTATTCTGCTGCCTTCTCACTAAATTATTCATTAACTTTTACCGAAAAACCGTGAAATGATTGTATCAACAAGATCACATGTAAAGTTTTCTTCAATTCATCTGCCATTTATATAATAAACACTAGACAATTTTTACTTCTTCTGCCCGTAACATAGGTATAACAGGTAGAGGAAGTGTTGTGTTATTCCCGAAATTCAAAGTTGAGTTTTTAATATGTAGGCCTATTCTTGTTTTGAAGTCCTCTGAATCCAAAAAGACTAATTTCAGAAACATATCTGGTGGGTGTCTGTGTGTCTGTGTCTCTCTGTGTGTCTGTGCGTGACTGTTAACAATCTAGCTCCAGAACAGAAAATCGTATTAAAAAAATTGGGTTAGATGTCTTCTAGGGATGTGACACAAAATCGCCACGACTTTCTCTTACTTTTAATGCCACTTTTGCATGCAGAAACTTTCGTTTTTCGCGAGTTACTCGAAAACGGCTGTAACGATTTTGTTTAGGCCTAAATTTTGTACATGAGGTACTTACAGGCTACTAAGAACTAATACTTTTATTTCAGACATTTTTAGCACAAATCATCTGAAGGGTAGTTTTAGGCCAGGTACCGTTCATATAAGTTAGTCTTACCTGGTGAACAATAAATCTTTGCATCGTATTGAAACAAGTGAATACGCACTGTTTGCAATACGGCCTCTTATTCGTTATCAAAATGTGAAGTAATACAGGTGCATTGCCCATGCATAGGGTAAAAAAGTTATGTGAGTGCATTAATCAGGAATTATTTGGGTTGTGTTTACATCGGGGATGCGATGTGATGTTCGCTTGTTTTCACATACAATTCACATGAAGAGAATGTCACACATAATATATTACACTAAGAGGTAAAACTGTTATTTGGGCAGAGGAAGTTATGTGTTTCGTATCAGATTTTTTTAAATTTCTATATTGGTCGGCATGAAGAGAAAGTAGAAACATAAATGCATATCGTAAGGGGTAACGGAATATAATTATTAAAGCTCGTGTAATATCAAATTTGTTCGAATATATCTCGTTAGGCGTGTTGGTGTTTTAATTCCAATACAAATACGAAGTATAGGCCTAATACTTTCACATGAGAGGAAGAAATCGGAAAGGCGAGAAGATATTACGGCCCTTAGATTTGGAATGAATTATACATGAAGGGAAGTCTTGTGGATCGAGAGATTTCTTAAGAAAGACACGCGGAGGGCACAACGACATATTAATGCACACAGTAAGCACACTCTGACCATCTGCTTATACAATCTTTCTTGTGGAGAGAAACTATTACCATCCGTGTTTTCAAGTTCAGTATGAATCAATATGTTATAAATAGAGCGAATAAGTATTCCTTGTGTAAAAACATAGCTAATGTTGGTTAAACATTTCAAGTTTTATAAATATTTTAATTTAAGCATTGATTACGTAACATCGTTAGAGGGTTATAAGTTCGATATCAAATTAGAACGTTTTGTTGGAATAGCTGATTTCCACAAATAACCATTTTAATGTGTGGGTAAATACGTTAATATTTTTAGCCATTGCGAAGTTTTTTTTTTTTTTTTTTTTTTTTTTTTTTGCGGCGACACGTAGGCCTATGTGCGTCAATAGCAGTGAAAGATTAATTTCTACTCCGATCAGAACATCTTCATGATTAGTAATTTCTCACAATAAATAAAATATAGCACATAAGACCTATCCGCACTTAGGTCAATCCCGCGCTAAAACACAAAGACACAATTACACAGCCCATATATATATATATATATATATATATATATATATATATATATATATATATGAAATCTTTTAAAAATTTAAAATGATTAGTTTGTGTAATTCCCTAGAACACTAACTCAGACAACATGTAATATTTTGTAAATACTATGTATTCTTTTGGACTAAATACCCTGCGATATACCCTCAGGGTAAAACGCAGGTTGTAAATATGAAGCTAAATACTGTATTTAAAAAAAAAAAAAGTCACACCATCAACATCCCCTAAGGATGTATATAAGGCGTACAGACTTCACATATGGTTACCAAAATTTGGTTTGACTGGCGGTTTAGGCTCAATTGCTTGGCACTCCGTGGGTAAGGGGGGGGGGCACACAAAGAAAAATATTTTAATTTAACTTTAATTCTACATATTTAACAAATCCATTTTATTACCTAACTAGCATGTGCCCGCGGCTTCGCCCGCGATAATTATTTCAAAAATTAAAAATTAAGAGCATAATAGTTAAATCATTATATTTATTAACACCTAAATCACGTGGACTACATACCACGATTAGATAGCGTCGCCTGGTAAAAGCGACCTCAGATTCGAGTTCCTTGGCCCAGAATACCCCTGTACAGTGAGTTTCGTCCAAATCGAACAATGTTTGACCATATTTAGGCCTATATTGATTATCCCTCTTCCGTGTAGGTTGAAAATTTCATATGTCTTCGGGCCTTGATATTCTAAACAAATGAATCGTCCAGGATGGACTTACAAAATCAAGCGATCGCCCGCGATAATTATTTCAAGAATTAAAAATTAAGAGCATAATAGTTAAATCATTATATTTATTAACACCTAAATCACGTGGACTACATGTCACGATTAGATAGCGTCGCCTGGTAAAAGCGATCTCAGATTCGAGTTCCTTGGCCCAGAAAATCCCTGTATAGTGAGCTTCGTCCAAATCGAACGATGTTTAACCATATTTAGGTCTATGTTGATTATCCCTCTTCCGTGTAGGTTGAAAATGTCATATGTCTACGGGCCTTGACATTCTAAACAAATGAATCGACCAGCGTGGGCTTACAACATTCTAGCGATCGCGATTCTTTTATTACCACGGTATGACAAAAATAGCCAAAGCCAACTGCAATTGATTTAACATTGAAATGTATTACTGAAATCTGATGCTTCGACAGCGCTAAAATCACGTTTTCTGCCAGTTTTTTACTTACAACTCGCGAACGAAAGCTAAAATTAATAATCCGGCTTCGATGCGCATTCGCCCACCTTTCAGCCCATCTATGTTTAAAATTTCAGATCTCTGCGCTCAGTAGATTTCGCTTGGCATCGTGGACAGACAGACAAACACGTTCTTTTATTATTTT
The DNA here is from genome assembly GCA_964059195.1 of Ectobius pallidus. Taxonomy (NCBI): domain Eukaryota; kingdom Metazoa; phylum Arthropoda; class Insecta; order Blattodea; family Ectobiidae; genus Ectobius; species Ectobius pallidus. The sequence continues at coordinate 161,061,894 of CAXKWD010000001.1, read as the reverse complement.
AAGATAGCATGTGCCCGCGGCTTCGCCCGCGATAATTATTTTAAAAAATTAAATTAAGAGCATAATAGGAAAATCATTATATTTATTAACACCTAAATCACGTGGACTACATACCACGATTAGATAGCGTCGCCTGGCAAAAGCGATCTCAGATTCGAGTTCCTTGACCCAGAAAATCCCTGTATAGTGAGTTTCGTCCAAATCGAACAATGTTTAATCATATTTAGGTCTATGTTGATTATCCCTCTTCCGTGTAGGTTGAAGATTTCGTATGGCTACGGGCCTTGGCATTCTAAACAAATGCATCAGCGTGGGCTTACAACATTCAAGCGATCGCGATGCTTTTATTTCCACGGTATGACAAAAATAGCCAAAGCCAAATGCAATTGATTTGACATTGAAATGTAGGCCTATTACTGAAATCTGATGCTTCGACAGCGCTAAAATCACGTTTTCTGCCAGTTTTTCACTCATAACTCGCGAACGAAAGCTAAAATTAAAAATCCGGCTTCGAGGTGCATTCGCCCACCTTTCCGTCCATCTATGTTTAAAATTTCAGATGTCTGCGTTCAGTAGATTTCGCTGGGCATCGCGGACAGACAGACAAACACGTCCTTTTATTATTATGCCCGCGGCTTCCCCCGCGATAATTATTTCTAAACTTAAGTGCATAATAGTTAAATCATTATATTTATTAACACCTAAATCACGTGGAGTGTATTCCACGATTAGGTAGCGTCCCCTGGTAGGAAAAGCGACCTCAGGTTCCAGTTCCTTGGCTCAGAAAACCCCTGTATAGTGAGTTTCGTTCAAATCGAACAATGTTTGACCATAATTAAGCCTATGTTGATATCCTTCTTACGTGTAGGTTGAAAATTTCATATATCTGCGGGCCTTGACACTCTAAACAAATGAATCGTTCACGATGGACTTAAAAAATCAAGCGATCGCGATGCTTTTATTTCCAAGGTAGGCTATGAGGTATGATGACAAAAATAGCCAAAGCCAGCTGTAATTGATTTAACATTGAAATATATTACTGAAACTGATGCTTCGAAATCGCAAAAAAATACACGTTTTCTGCCCGTTTTTCACTCATAACTCACGAACTAAAGCGAAAATTAAAATTCCGGCTTCGAGGTGCACATTCCGACCCTTTAGTCCGCCTATGTATAAAATTTCAGATCTCTGCGTTGAGTAGATTTCGCTGGGCATCGCGGACAGACAGACGGAAGACAGACAGACGGAAGACAGACAGACGGAGGACAGACACTTCCTTTTATTAATATAGATTATCACGAATGTGCACCCAGAAAAAGTACTTACCACACTTTTCCCCAGCAGAATATATATATATATATATATATTTTACTTGTCCCTGTTATATAGAATGAAGATACTCCTCAGGAGCTTCCAAATTTCCATTTAACACATTTAACCCTACAATTGTATTTAATATGTGCACTAAGCCATCGATATATAGTTTTCGTAAAGAGAATTAGAAATTTATGAAGATTGAAATGCAAATGCATTAAAAGGAATCTTAGATTTCAAAACTTACAATTATTTTTATTTATTGCATATAAAGTAATTAGGATGTTCAGTCTTGCCTTCTTGGAAGGCAGTGGTCTTGCGCGTTCTTCGACGACAAAATTCAACGCTTTCTTCCAAAAAATAATATGTTCAAATCTCTTTTAGTGAAAGACAAACCTTTACGTTGAACTTGTGATTTTGCCAAAACTGCCAAAAATTGTCTTCGAATTGAGAAAGAAAAATTGGAGAATAATAAATTGGAGGTCGTTTCTAAGAGTCATGGCCTACAAATCAATAATGAATTTAACTGTCATGGTTTCAGTTTTTTTTCATATTATGTTTTCGGTACAAGTACTTTATAAATTAATGAAATTATAACTTCACATAGCGTGGACTTGGTTGTAAACGGTATGCAACAAGTAAGTTACCACTGAGTATTGTAGAATACAGCTATGTATGGATTTTTAAGTTTTTGTAAAATGATTTAGCATTTTATTGTGATATTATAAGCACATTTATAGAATCATTTAAAAATCAAGAAGTGCACGCAATAAGTTACTGTAATGCTGTTTCTTTCTAGATTAGATGCTGAATATGGGAGCTAATCTTCCTCACATGCTGGGATGTAAAGACAAGGGAAAAGAGGACCAAAATGTGGATTGTCCTGTCAAATCCTTGGACCAAAATATGGAATGTTCTTTCAAAGACTTCCTTCAGAAAGTGTTCCCGTTTTTCTGGCAGAAACCGGATTCTAAAACCGCATCTTATTACACTTTGAAAAAACCTCGTAGTTCGAACACTTCGAGATTAAATTATCAGTTGATGCAGCTGAGTAATTTAATAAATGCCAGCAATGCTCTTGACTATGAACTACATCAGTTAAGTAACAAAGAGAAAAAGTTTATAAATGAAACTTGGCATGCATTCATGAAACTGCCACCAGCGAACTGTGTCGATGCTTTCGTTCAGTAAGTACAGTTATTCTACGTACTTTTAATTAGTACAATAGGCTATAGGATAATGTGTCGAAGGTAGTACCTAATCATGTCAGTGGATATGCCAACTATCGGATTTGTAATAATATCCCTATTTTTAAGAGCTTAAAATATCAAAATAGTTTTTTTATGAGCTACATCTTTTCCATACACGTATTGAATAATACCAAGTATCACTGAAAATTCAAATGCAATCTTGTTAACCATACAATGAAAGATACGTGTTAACATAACCTCGTTAATAAATATTTATCTTGATGATTAGAAGTTTTTTACGTTGAATATCTTGCACGCTTTATGGTTATGTGTTGATAAAATAAAGATATGGGCCTATTGATAATCACTGTGGTTCAGATATTTATGACCTAAAAAAGTGGAAAATATGACTTCAAAATATGCCCTTAAATATAATATGATCCAAAAATCCTAAATATGACCTAATAAAAAACGTATTTTCAAAAAATTAATGTTTAAAGGCGCTAAATTCTTACATCACATGAATTCTATCAGATAATGACTTTTTAACAATTTTGGTGGTTTACAGTGTAATGAACTTCTATTTTTAAAGAACCGGTTTGCTCGTTTCATCAGCTCCAAATACCCGTAATATTTTGTAGACCTTGCGTGTCTCTATAAAATGACAAAATTTAAGTTAATTTGGCATAAACATTAAACTAATTAATTAAATTTCAAATTTAACTCGACATGTAGAACATACGTTGTATAATTGTGCTCTTTTACCAAATTTATAACTGAAATATTACTTTAAATTACAAGTATGGCCAAAATATGACCAAGACCACAAAAAGCCCAAAATATGACTTTGCAAAATAAAAACTGTCCGATTAGGATAACAAGCGTGAAATTCGTGCTTAATTTGTGTTTTCAGCAAGAACGGAGGTCAGGATAAAAATGTGACCTAAAAACGTGGAAAATATGACTGAAAATATGCCCTTAAAATGAATAAATATGACCAAAAATCCAAAATACGACCTAATAAAAGTACTGTATTTTCAAAAAATAAATGTCCCAATTTAAAACGTTTACAGACACTAAATTGTTACATCAGATAAATCATTTAGTTAATCAATTTTTAACGATTTTGGTGATTTACAATTTTACTTGTAATGAACTTATATTTTTAAAGAATTTTCTCATGTTTGCTCGCTTCATCAGCTCCAAATACTCGTAATATGTTGTGGACCTCGCGTGTCCCTATAAAATATGAACAGTTGCATTAATTTAAAATCTAAATTACTATTAATTTGGCATAAACGATAAATTAATTAAATACATTTAAAATTTAACTCGATCATACTGTATAATTGTGCTCTTTTACCGAATTATTAATTTAAATATGCCGTTAAGTTACAAATATGGTCAAAATATGACCAAGACCAAAAGAACTACCAAAATATGACTTTATATTCAAAATAAAAACGGTCCGATTAGGATAAAAATTGTGCAATTCGTGTTTAATTTGTGTTTGCGGCGAGAACGGAGTTCAGGTTAAAAATATGATATGTCATGTCATAAACATCCGAACCCTAATTATTATTATTATTATTATTATTATTATTATTTGAAATGCCTTCTCTTACGCTTTACCTGATAAGTGGCAGTGGGGAAGAACGGGATCACAAAACTCCCTATGGTATTTCCTCAATGGAATTTAAACCAATGACGGCCTCTGCGAATAACTGGAAACTAATAGATCACTTTCGATTCCGAATTTAATATCTTTATTTATAATAATGTATCTATGTCAGTTATGTATTCATTCTAACAATATATTTTATAGGTTTTTGAAAGAGAACCCAAAATATAAAAAGCACTTTCAGTCAGTGGACGGGATTCCTCTGGAAGACTTGAGGTACAGTTTCCGAGTCCCCCGGCATGTAACAGCTGTGATGCTCTATGTGAACAGCATGGTCCACTGTATGGAAAACGCTGACGCCATGTTCTTCCTGTCTCTTCAAGTTGGGTTAATGCACAGTAACATGGGACTCTGTGCTACAGATTTCAAAGTAAGTTAGCTTTTTCGCCGTTTTTCAAGATGAATTAGAATATAGGTAATAGGTTTCTTATCAGGGTAGGCCTATTATTAAAGGCTACAGAAAATTATGACACTCATATAAATTCTGTGCTTCAAATTAGTAATATGAAATCATTTATGGTCTTTACTGCAGAAGAATGTTTTCGGAAGTTCGTAACAAACTTCTAATTGAGATATAATTTAATTACATCATATCAATATTACCGTTTTCCGCAGAATTAGGCTACTGGCCTCCGTTGTTATTTGGAGTAAACTATTGTCTTTAAATTCAGCCTAATGAAAGAAAGTTTAGGCTAATGCAAAAAATTCTAAGCTGTTTAATTTTATATTTAAAAATTGTTTTAAAACCTAATTTTGACAAAAAGAATGATAAACTTATACATTCATGAAATATTGATAGTACCTGCTAAGATTTTTTTCATTACTTCATAACTATTTTAAATATTCTTTCACAGGAGTTCATTAAAGTAAAAATATCGGGAAAAAATCACACTTTTCCATCCTTAAACCTCCTGATTGGCAATAGTGATTTCTTACTGTGGTCGTGCTAAATATATTCTACTAACCTCCTCCTGCTAAAATTGCCTTTCGCAAAGATTTCACTTGTTAATGTATAGAGCAGGAACCGGAATTGTTTACATGGAGCCCTTTACAAATGTTTTTCCAGAGAACTGGCAGAGAAAGCTTACCTGGCAGGCGTTTATAGATTTCACCCTAAAATTAGCATACAACAATACCTTATTTGTGAATTGTGTTTTTTAGGTGTTTAACTCATATTTAATCAAGATACTTGAAGGTGAGTTGGGCCTGAACGAAGACGGAGTAGCTGTATGGAATAAGGCTTTAAATTTATTTATGTCCGTTTTCTACGTTGGCATGGAAATAGACAAGAATTGTCACAACAAATGATTTTTAAAGTTTGTTTATTGTGTTGTAAATCAATCTTTATTATATTATGTTCAGTCCTTTCTGATCCACTTTTTATTAAAATATGTTATTCTTTGGCTCAGTAGGCGTTTCTTTATCAGTTTTGTATTATAATCTAATTGTTATACATTAGATTACGCTATGAAAGAATCCAAGGCCTCTGAATGAGTACGATTGGCCACATTGATGTACTTCCAGCACAGCTGAAAGAGGAGTTCGTTTACGATGACTTTATGTTTTACGACAAATTGCGTAATTAAGGACTTAAAGAAATTGCTCGAAAACGAGACACCAGATGGAAACCTAATTTTATATTTGGGTTAAGCATCTTTCATGGTAGTGTCATGTAGCTCATTGACCACTTTCTCTTACTTCTGCAAGTTTACGTTAAGAAAATTTTGTTAAATGTCCATATAGTTATTCAGACATGACAGTATAAGGCATCTTCCTCTTTAAATATTTTATTAATATCAGTTTTAATTATACTTCTTTGTACATCCAGGTCATATTAGGCTTTCAGGTTTTGTGTGTATACCAATAGGCCATGTAACAATTGATGTGCAACTGTTTTCTATTGTTGATGTGTTTATGGCGTCTGTTGATTTCAATTAATATTAAACTTTCATGACTATAATACAAGATGAAGTAGTGGCGATGAGTCATGGTAGAAAAAAAACAATTTGACAGTTGCCTTTACGACTGGGATAACCACGGGGTTTGAACCCGGGACCTCCTTAATGCGAGTCCAAGAAGCTAACTTCTCGGCCTATTCGGTCGGTTCTTTATATTATATTATTGTACTGCCATGCCTCTTATTTTCGTTAGAGGCTATGTTAAATATTTAAGAGGTTCTCTATTGATCTTGCAATCTTAGGCCCTTCTGTGAGGAACTATTCTGTCGTCTTTTCGTTCGGGAAATCGTTCTCCTTCCGTTAGGTTTGAACCCTTGAGAAGAGAATCTAACATGCAATGTACCAATACACGAAGAGCGACTTATTTCAGTTATATATTGTGCAGTCATTTTATGAATGCTAGCCAGGGTATGTCTATAAACATTCTTATCTGCGAGGAATCTATGTTGGCATCACGCATGGGATTTTTCAACATGACCTAAAATGTTTCATATGCTGACCGAGAGCAGTGGATCATTAGTACTGACGTCTTTTGTCTCTGATAAGTAGGTGAATAGGGCGTGATCTGCCAGCGGGGAGCATAGCGTGTTCCTCAGCAGTGCGGTTAGGGAATTCACACTAATATCTGGGATACCAAAGCTTTAATCATTCGTATACCCATAAACCATGTCATGTACTGCTGAAATTTGGTCCTTTAGCTATTCTAACGTGTTGAAAAGTGCCTTCAATAGTTAATGTGCATATTTTACAATGTAGTAGAGAGATTTTAGGTCCTTTGTTGCGCAGGGGATGCATTTGCTCGTCTCACGCAGCGGTCCCGGTTTGATTCCTGGTCGGGAAAAGTTACCGAGATGGGTTGATAAATTTGATTTCCGTAGTGGTATATTAAATGAATAAGGTTTGTAGATAATTCTGCCTAATTTACCACTAATACCTTAAGTACGCACAATTTTCCAAGAAAATAACAATAGGTTCATGATAAACAGTTTTTATGAAACATTGTCCAAAATATCTGCATGATTGTGTTTTGTAAAATATTTAGGAGCGGATTGTTTAATGTGACCCCGAGGGCTGGATTTAGAAGGGATTTTACTCACAACTCTGTACTAGACTAAATTCCAAACCTCTTCGCAGTACTTATGACGCGGAGGATAAGTCACTGTTGATAGTGATTCGTCCGTTGGATGAGAACGTTAAATCTGGCGGTCCCCTTGGTGTCTTTCGACAAGAGTAGGATAGTGTCGGCACCGGGCCTTCGTTTCACCCTTCCTCACCTCATCATCGTCATTCATACTTCTCATTTCACTATAAAACACTTGACACATCTTACCTTACACTTATGCCAGTTATAGGCTACATCACCATGTAGTGTGTCCCGCCCAGTTGATTCTGTTGATTTCTGGGAGACATTCTTTATTCTAAATTTCATGTTCTGATAGATCAGTTGGGAAAACATCAGATTTATGGAGCATAAACGCAAGTGATCCTTAAATATATTGTACAGTACTTCGAATTAACAATAAATTACTTCCAATAGCCATAATCTCCATAAGACATTCCGCATTAGAGGATCGTAGGACACTTTTAAACATGTGATCACAGAATTCCCTTACAAAATAGAATGTTCTTTCACACTGTAGTCCGCAATAATAATAATAATGCTATAATCAAATATACATTTACGTAATAATAATAATAATAATAATAATAATAATAATAATAACAACATTGGCAAGCATAATTTACATGCGTTAGTACTGTCGTTATTATGTAGAGTGGCTATTTACAGGGATGCTTGTAAGTTAAAAAAAAAACAGTTATTTAGTTTTCCTATATACAGCTATGTAAACGTGAATCTGAAATAAAAACAAGGAAGTAGGATCGAGCGGGAAGACTCTGCTCGCACTCGGGAAGTCACGGGTTCAAATCCCGTTGTCGGCCAATTTGATTTGATTTTTTGTGGTTCTCCCAGTCGTACAGGTAAATACAGGATTGGATATTTACTTTACCATCGCCGTTATTTCATCCTACATCATTAAGCCTATTAAAACTGGTAATGAGTTAAAATTGAAACCCATGACTTACAATTGACATGGCCAAACGACATACCCCCAGAACCTGACACGTGATGCGACCTAGGTGTTCAAATGCGTATCACTAAAGTTCCAAATAAAAAATAAAATAATAAAAAAAACTTAGTAGGTGACATCACAGCAAGCTGATTAAAGTTAATGTTAAAAAAGGGATTTGATGTATTTAGTGGCTGTAATATTCTTGTTTTGTGCGTTAATGGATTATGAAGATTTATAATATTTAATGAGGTTTGGTATATAATATGATTATGGTGTGTCATTTCTGATAATAAAGGGATTTATTTTAGTTAAAACAAACATACTCTACTTTTAGGCCTATCGTGATATTAAACATAAAGCTTTCCATACTCCTGAACATTGTAATAATTCGTAAATACATAAATATTTTGTTACATAAACAATGATAATAGGGTTAATTTTCAGTACTTTATTATGTAAAGCTTAAAAGTGAGCTTGTGTTTTGTGAAAGAAGTGTCTACGAAATTAGGCCGAAGCTAATGTATGAATAAAATGTATCTAATTTACCCGTTTTTCACATTACTTTTTTTTATATATAGCTTGCTATACTAGATTCGTCCGTACTTCGTACATAAATAGCTATTTGCATTGGTCTGCAAGTTACGTAATTATTATGTAAGTGGGGATTTGTAGGAGGGTAAGTAAACGGTTCAAGTTTTAATTGTAGTTTTAAATGTTTTCCCCAGATTTTCCTTTATAGAGGTATGTTGCATTAATCCCTCTTATCTCGGGATTTATTTGGTTTCTGCCCTGTTCTGATGACAATAGCGTGGACGTTATATAGTTTAGTAGACTTTCAGGAACCTTTATTCATGGTTTATATTACAGATTATGGGTAAATTTTAATTTTCATATAAGAAATACTTTTAGGACTTTTTACATCTACCCGTACCCTATAGAGTCTACTAAGTTATAGGTATACCCTGAAAACCTATGGCAACTTTTCAGCGTAAATAGCCTAGATATTTTGAGGTGCCCTGAATCTAAAAATACAGTTTTCAGAAACATGTTTGATTCTGTCTGTCTATCTATGTGCATACTGTAGCTTTAAGTTCTGCTTTAAGTAGAATACGTCTTTGCATGAGGATAAAACAACTTAATTCACAGTCCTTGCAATATGGCCTGTTACTCTAACTATATCCGTAATCTGTGTTAAATAAGGTGTACAAATAGTTACTGTAGTAGATGTATGAATGTACTTGGGTAATTTATATTATTTAGAAGCATAACACCCGACAAAAAATACAAAAAAATGCATATTGTGAATTATTTGCAGAGTGGTGAGAGACGGTTCTTTACATGTGACATGGTTGCAATTGACGATGCAACAGCAATGTTATCATTAGCGATCGTGTGTATATATATATCACCACTCGTATGAGTACACGCTTTGTGAGCACAGGCTCCTATCTCGTTATTTTTGTACTTTCACCCTTTTCCGGTTTTGTTTAATACACACCCCAACATATAGTTGTCATTTTTTGTAGCCCATCAGCATTCCGAACATCACTGTCGATATACGTGTGATGGAGAGCTGTGGACAGGAAGGCGATATGAGAGACTATACTGGGAAAGCGGGAATAGAAATGTACAGGGAAGGTGCGAAATGTAGGTAGAGGGAAGGGAGAGAGAAATTCAGGTGTAAAGAAATTAGTTACACTGTTTGAGATAGTAGCCTATGGGACAGTATTGTCTAATTGGCCTCAAGCAGCCCGAAACTTATTTTTCTCCAGCCCTCGGCTGTAGTCATGGAAAAGCTAGTTATTTTAGGCTGTAAAAAATTTGTTAGTTTCATTTAATAAAGTAGAGAGGATAGATTCAACATGGTGGAGGTTAGGTATATTATATTATTATTTAGTATTCTGCCTAGTGGCAGGTCCATGTCTTCGTACGGAGAATTTCTGACGCCAGTGTTCCCTATCTCCTGTATGTTCTATGTTCCTATATCGTGTTTTAGGTATATAGACGTTGAAAAATAAGAGAAAGACTACTGTGAATGGATTGTATCCTCTTTTTAATTCAAAGTACAGTATATGCGAATCACATCCTCTTTGAATTTGAAGCAGCTCAACACTGGAGAGAAGAGTTCATTGGAAATAAATTATTAAGATTAAATAGTACCGTAACATTTTAATAATTTTAATACAATGAAGGTAACAAGTTTTTTAATTAGGTAAAATGTTACTTTTATAAAAAAGAAATGAATGAAAAAACAGAAGATTCTAAATAATAGGTTATTGTATGCATAGCAAGTTTCATTCATTTGTGTTATATTCAATGTTATGTTGAGGTTTTAAAATGCTTATTTTGTGGTATTTGTAGCTGTGTCCTTTTCTCATACAAGTGAATTTTGTAGTCTAAAGGATATCTTGCATAAGCAGATTGTAACCGAGGGTGTTAAAAAGAATATTAGGAACGCCAATAAACCATTCTATACCATGTTGATTTTGTTAACTTTTATATTTAACATAATCTTAAACTTATTATAAACAAAAACTATAAATTATTTTTTTATTAAGTTATATGATTAAGTTCTTAGTACGTCTTTACTATGCAAAGCATATGTTTAAGTTAATTTCATTATTCAGATGTGATAATTGTTAAATTCGTACTGATGCAAGTGGAATATTTTAATAAGTATATTAATAAACAAACAATTCCAGAGGGTTGGTATTTGTAAATGTCCTAGGCGAGTGAAAATGGTTAGTTCATTGACTGATTTTTATATTAATAGCCTTATTGAGGGACATGTAGTTTGGCAGACCTTACATGATATTACGCATATTGCAGTGTCAGAGTATGAGCAGTCATCTGCACATCATATTCTGCGAGGTAGTAGACAAGTTTGGGGACATGGCCGCATGAACGAACTCGCCCTGGAGCTTACCCAAATTACGCTATAATATTACAACATAGCGCAACAACGTTACATGTATCAACCATGTAATATCCATATATGGAAAGTATAATAAATTACATTGCTCCATTTAAAACTTATATGTTGAAGGAGGGGTTACTTAATATCATTACACGTGGAAGAAGAAATTATAGAACAATTTATTCGCCCCTTTTTTTCGTATTATGCTTCATTCGTGTTAGCTACTTCGGATTATTGTCACACTATGACTCCAATGGAGTGAGTATCCCTTATCATGGCCAAACATTTTAATATAACACTTTATGCAACGTCCCTTTAGTGACATTTTTAAGATAAGGGTATCTTAATTACCATTACAGGCAATTACATACGATACGGTTGTTTTTGTTCGACCATAATTAAATGCTTAATTAAGTTTTGAAATTTTAGAATCATAAAACAAACTAAAATACCTGACTTCGGAAATCAGCTGTAAATTATCGTAGTTCTTGTCTTCTGCAATAGATGACAGCTGATGGCGTGCGGTCTAGTCGTAGCTTCTTGGCCATTTTCTTGAAACCAACGGATTATTACAACACGAAATTAGCTCAGTTTAGTGTGATATTAAAATTATCACGAACAGCATTTATTTTATTTTAAATTAAGGTTGTTTTTCACACAGTTTATTTGCTGTTTCAAGATTTCAAGAACATTCGTGTTCGATAATAATCGATACCACACAAGTGTTGAATCAAAATATGTACTTTAATGGATGTCATGAAGATACGGTTACATCACATATAATAAGCATGTTATAGTATGGTCGATCAAAAATAAATGCTTTTTACTAAATTTCACTGTTGTACATATTACGGTTTGGATCCATGAAGAGTTTACCTTCTACTTCAGTAATTGGCATAACCCAACAGGACCTGCCACTATGGACCTTGATTCGACTAAGCCTCTGACTTGAATGAGTGCAAGGAGAAATGCCATCGGTGATGAAAGTCAGAATATATACTTCCAACTTCACGAAGTTCTTACGCAGATATCTGAAAATCCGACAGACTAAACTTTCAGTAACAAACGACTAATTTAGGTCTTTAAAAGGAAATAGTTCAATTGCAATGAAAATTGCAAGTAATAGGAGTAATTTATTTTTTTTGCGATTTTCTCACGATTTTTTCTCGTGATAAATCACGCGATAACAAGAATTGCGCTCAAGTTTAATCTGATGGAAGTAAAAAGTGAAGAACGTTCCTTATCATTTTTATAATGAAGGCATGATAAAAAATATATCCGATTTGTATTGTACACATAAATGGTGACCAGTGATGTTTACGAATGTAAATCAATTGTCCTATTATCATCTTCGTGTAGACTGCAGTAAACGCACTCGAGGCACGCACTGCTTATGCTGTTTAGTTTCTGTCCATACACAGCGACGTCATTGTGGGTACATGCCACACTAAACTTGAGTCTTCAGTCCCTGTATGAACATTCAAAGCCTGGTTATGTTATTGCAGCTCTTTCTAAGTGAGTATATTAATACGGTACTCATTGTTGAATGTTAATAGGAATATAGAGCGTTTTCTATTGCTCAAATTCGTTGAAGAACATAAATGCAACCACGTTTGCACGTCTATGCATGATTCTGTGATCTCAGCAGTGAGAGGGTGTTGAACAAGTACTATTACAACCACCGCCTTCAATGCGAATCCAATTAGCGGCATTAAGCCTTATTATAAGACATTTTGCAAATGACTGCAGACTGTTGAAAGCTACCATGATGCAGTGACATGCTTCACTAGAGTGACGTGATTGGGCTAATGTGACTTTCCATCTCTGTCGATCTTATATTGCGAGCGCCTCTCGTGTGTAACATAATATATTCAATTGCATTCCCTTTCATTCAGAGTGTAGGTTTTTGTTTCCTAAAACTGGTTCTATCATGTTAGAACATAATTTAGGCATGTTAATGTTTGATACCGTCGAAGAATTGGCATAATGAGTGTCATGACACCAAACGTAGAGTAGGATTACTTCCACAAAATCTCTGGGTTTTTACGTATATACCTTAGGAGCGAGTCTCACCGTTCGTAGAGTTCCTGCCTAGGGGAGGTAGCTGCACCCTGATTGGTTCAGCTCTCCTATCCCACTCCACGTGTTGTCTTTCTCTCTCGCTGCGGCATTATCCCTCCACTCAATTATTATAGTATTTTCTACGACTGGCGACATGCTGCATGATCTTCACTCTGTGCTCAACAGTAGCTCACTGATCTTACGCGCAGCGAATCCGCGCAAGGTGGTAACGTGACGTAAAGAGAAGCTCGCTGGCTGGGTTAGTCTTCAAGGCCAGAGACTTTGTGGAAGTAATCCTACTCTAACCTGTTGTCATCGTGACGTCTTGCATGATCAGTGTAAAATCTAGTCGGAAAATGTAAAGAAAGCAGTATGTATTTGAGAGTTCTAGAATAGTAAAATTCGCATTTAAGATTTTGGCCATGTTACAGCAACTTATTTCCTGTGCCGTGAATAGTGTTGCCAAACGAAACAAGTGGAGCCATAAAACTATGTTTAAAAACTTTTTTTTTTTCAGATTAAAATTTCTGCAGTTTTATAGAAATTAAACTAAATTTCGATTGCATAATAGTAACTCAGATCTCGCTGGATGGCCACTGAATATATTGATTTGTTTATGTTATTACTAGGGCCCAGATATTTAGGTGTTAATAAACCCCATATTAGTTTCTTTAACGTATTAAAATAGTTTTATTTTTGTTTTTATCATTTAAAGTCAAGCTTTTTAAGTTTCGCTTTAATAACTACCATAAACACATTGATAAAATACAATAATTTAATTTTTCCTAATGATCCCATTGCTATGAAGCGAAAAAAACGATGGGAACACTATTCGCTTAGTTTTCAACAGTTTTTTAGAACTTGATTAATTTTAGAATTGCCTCATGTTATTTCTACCTCCATCGCATAAACTCAACAAGAACATATTTAAATTAATTAGACAGCTTTTAGAATACTTCCCTTTCGGGGCTCGCTGGTGCAAACACTGTGAATAAACTGCAAGTGTAAGCTTCTTGAGAATGCCTTTAATCTGCTTCTAAAGAATCAGGGGATTTCGATTCACTGACGATTTGCTTTCTCGAGGCAATGAGGTACAAAATGAGAAAATTACAAAATCCAAAATATATTTTCTCTTAAAAAGATAGGCTACTGGTAACTAAGAGCAAGGCACAATTGAGACAAATGTTTAAAAAGTAATTTATTTTTAGTAGAACAATAATAATGATATTAGTTATACATCATTTGTTTACATATTTTATAGTATTTTAATAAAAAACAGTTTTATTTTATAACCTCTTATTTAGAAATTTTTATATTTTATAAGATTGAACTTTGTGACTGCCATGACAATGAAACGGATAATTATGTTAAAATATCCCGGGTACCTCGCCAGGAACAAAATAGTTTTAAACCTAAGAAACCAGGCCCTAATTGTGACCTAGCAATGTTCTGTAGAAGTGGACCTCGTGTCCAAAAACAAAACAGAAAACTTAAAATCTGCTTTTCATCAATTAAAACGGCCACCAATTTGAAATGGAATAAAATATTGTAAGCCTTAAACATGTGTCATTTTCGTTCACTTCAGGGAACAATCATGCCAGAAGAGCAAACAACGCATTCGGTCGGACTGCATGATGAAACCGAACCATTCAAATGGTCTCCGTCTTGAACATATAAAAATCCTTCAAAAAATATTCTTACCAAATTGGTAGAAAATCAAAACACGCGTTTGGCCGTGGCTGCGTTACAAACAAGACAGACAGACAAAATGCCGAACGGTCGAGTTAAAACAGGATCGGTCAATAAACTTTTTAAACATTTTGAATGTAGTTTTGTTATGTTATAATTAGTTCAATGGTAGGCCTATATTTTTATTCTTCTGGTTTGCTGAATCCGTATCATTACAGAAGATCTTGCACTAAAAAACCGTTCTCAGGTGTCACAGCAACTTGCCGTGTGATGATTACTTCAGAGCCCTTTTCTTCTAACTTTCACGGTAATAATCTGAATAGTGGAATTTTCCCTGAGACCGGAAATTCAAAGTTCATGTGTGACGATAAAATTTTGTAAAACCAAAAGGCTCAAATATAAGTGAATGTAGTATATTTATTTAAATACCTTTGCACCCCCTTGCAAAATAAGCAAAATATTCCCCTCAATCATTTTTCAGGAAGGTCGATTATACTGCATTTTAGACGAAACAATAGTTTGTTCTCAAAGCAACCACCAATGCGGGGTTTTTTTACTTATGAGAGCTTTCTCTACCTGTTCTTTCCCTTGCCATGTGATCGTCATCATCACTGAGCCTTGTTTGTTTATTTGCTTTCCAATACATAGCCTGAATCTGTATTAAAGTAGGGGATATTTTTCGGTATAATTTCCATGAAAAGTACAGGACATTCACTTTCTTTCGTTTCTTCATTCTCGCAT